>OY856413.1:898270255-898790255 GCA_963693085.1 Alisma plantago-aquatica | reverse complement strand
ATCTAAAAGTAGATGTCAATAAGAATTATAGACATCAAATAAAGTTGATTTTCTGATGATAAGGAGACAAATTACTAAAAAAATTGATATTCATACAAAAGTAGTATTCCCAAATAATATACAAGATTAAGAACAAAAACAAATATGTAATATATCTCTTAACAACATTAATTAGTTTGTATTCTCAAACTAAAAGCATAACTCAACAAATAAGTATCCATAGTGGATACAAATATTTTCATTTCTTTTGCTACAAAAATATGAAAGAAATAGGTGTATTTCATTGAGGTTTGAACTTCAGATGTCATATCTAATTTTCTTTGATAGGTGGATTCAAAACCTCCATCCCCCAATAATTAGTCAGTCTACAACTCATTGGCGTTAGATTTAGGACATCAATTAATTGATTTTTTGACACACAATAAATAAATCCTCAATAATAATATAGAATTTGAGATTGTAAGGGCTCATTTTCGAGAAGAAAACTCCATATTTGGAAGTGAAGGCTGTAAAACACTATTTTCATAACATATTCCACTATGCATGACAAAGGGTTGGGTTTTTAAGAACCCAACCCATATCCGACCCTACTTATTTTTAGCCCGTATCCAACCCATACCCGAAAATATATTGACTTAAAAAACCCCATAAAAAAGCCAACCTAAAATAACTCGACCCTAATAAAGGTTTAAGAAAAACCCACAAATACCCAAGCCTATATAATATTGTGTAACTCATGTTGATTAATCCTTCAATTATGCTTAAATACCCGTGTTCACATGTCGATCAAGGCCCATTGAATACATTGTTTTACGATATTTTTTATTGAACAAACCCACATTTCTCAAAATAGCATATATAATCAAATTCACACACTACAAACATAACTATTTTTGAAACAAATTTGAACTAAGCTGAAGATATGATGAGGATGATTGAGAAATTTGGCATATATAACTAAATGTATACATTACATAATCATTTTGAATATGTTTACAAAGTCCAATTGTCATCAACACTCGGTCGCGGTCCAACCTCCTCTCTATCACCACTGATTGCTAATCGCCTTGTTGCCCTTCACCAATCACATCACCTCGTCATTGTATTACTGTCTTCTTTGGACCATTGTTCCGGTGGAGACTGTAGTGGATGGAGACGATGACAAAGAGTGATCTTCTTCAAACCCTAGACCTGTTGGAGATTGGTGAGGATGGAGATAGTGAGAATTGAACCCTAGATCACCGGAGCAAGAGTTGAGTTGAGAATCGTGTGTGGCTGCACAAGAGTGAGAATCGTGAGACATGAGTGAGAGAGTGTGGTTGGGTGCAGGAACTCACGTGTATCCCCATACACATATGTGCCCGACAAAGAACAGTCACGACACTCATTGCGTAAGCCTGAGAAACCCGAGAGGCAAAAAAAAAAACTCATTTTGTAGATCGGGTAGGGTAGGAAAGGGTTTTTTTTCCATGACTATATTCCACCGTTCTAAGCATGAGTTTTTCACCAATATATCTCTAAGATTCAGCCATCTAAACTCAGATATTGCTGCTAGGTTCAAGTGAAAGGCTGCGTCTGATTTGTTAGTTGGCTCGATTAGTCGCAGAATGAAGCGGTGTCGTTTTGCACATGATCAAATAAAAATAATAGAGCAGCCAAGGCAAACGAAGTGGAAGAATTGTTTCTTAATTGTGTTTTTTCAAAGGAGAATGGATGACTCCTTATAAAGTGAGCAATTGGACGCACCCCACGTTAACACACGCAAGGATCATACAATGTGTTAAATGCACCTATTGGGCATGCTCATGTTTATTTTTATTTTTACAAGGCTCACATCATAAACAACTCAAATCATTCATAAGTTCACGTGCCTCAAAGATGTCTACATCAATTTGGGAGACTCCTTCACTTAAATGTACCTTTACAATATAGGACTAAAATCGTTCGATAAAAGCTAAAAAAACTTATTTTGGAATTAGAAAACACAACACTTGAATTGTTGAAAGACATGTCTTAGCGTTTATATCCTATCCATTGAAATAAAATCTACTTTCATGTTCTTTGCACCATAATTAAAAGGATTATTTCAATACTTCCATGCCCCATCTACGCTGCATGGCAACCACGACGAAATATATTTGCATGATAGTTGATAAATAGAGACGTGATTCTAGGAGGTTTCATGTGCTATGTCAGAATTATCTGGAGTCGATGGTGAACATGATCATATGTTTTCCATCTAGGGAGCCGATCAACAACCACTAGAGACTCTACCTATGTCTATTGCATTAGAATAATTGGTAGTTTTTGGAATTCATGGACTCTGAATCAAACAATGCTATTATCTAGAATAGTAAGGAAGTCAAAATGTATGGTTTTATATTCTTACTAAAAATCATGAGTAGAAGTTAAAAAGTCAATGTGAAATATCAACATTAATCTTTTGTTGTATACTAACCTGCACTTAAAGAAGAAGCACCGTTGCACCTTTTGGTGCCTAATGCAACCAGATGTGCTGAATCAGTTTGACCAAAAAAAAAACCTCTGCCCCGTGCAACTTCAGTTGCTCTTCCCTGGACCCTGTATTGCCTTGTACGTTATCTTTCATGCAACAACACCAGTGCGGACTTGTGACAGCAGAGTGGCAGTACTGACAATTAGGGCTAGTTTGGTTGGGTGTAGTAGGGTGCAATTGTGTGAGTTTGCAATATAAAAATGTACATCAAACACGTACTTTGTCATCCGACTACACCCTACCAAACAGGCCCTTAGGGGTGAGCAGAATTTGGTTAATAACCGATTAACCGAATGGTTAATTTCGAATGGTTAATTTTTTTTAGACTATTTGGTTAATTCGGTTAATTTGATTAATTTAATTTGGTTAATCGGTTAAATGATTAATTTCATGGTTAAAGATATTTTTGGTATGGTTAACCAAATTAACCGAATAGTTATAATTTATTCTTAAATAATATCCTACACACGTATATATACATATATAGTTGTACTTTTATTTCAAAAAATTTCCCCATATACATAGTAATCAAGTTTTCACGAGCCATACAACATTATATTTCAGAAATACCACAATAATATAACAATTGTTCAAAATTCAATGAGTATTTTAAATAACATTATTACACATGTGTTATTTGGTTAACCAAATTAACCGACCGAATTAACCGTTAACCGATTGGACAATAACCAAATTAACCGATGTAAAACAACCCCTTTTCTGAGAAATCGCCGCAAGAGGGAACTAGGGAAATGGGGAAATTAAAAAATGATTGAACAAAATAATTGTTGCCGAAATCACGCATTTGACATAAGAGGAGAGAAAATTGAATATTATATCATGTGTTTTACACGTGAGGACGGAGATGAGTGAATCTGCAATTTTTCTTAGTATGGTTATATAGTTGATTAGAATACTTTAAGTAGTTAATTAGATCATGGAGATTTTTCTAGAAAAAGATAATATTTAATGAAAGGTTGGTAAACTTTTGGGATCAAATGAGTGTAAGGAGTAGCAAATAAGGATTTTAGAATAAATTAGAAGGAATATTGAATTCTAAGGCCTAATTGGGCATCAAACTTGGGAAGTTGGATGGGAAATAGTTGGTTCATGGCCAAGAGACCGAGTCAAGTGCGTGTGAGCCCGTTCACTGGACAAGCTCATGGGCCATACAAAAAGTAAAACAAAACAATATATCGTGACATTTATGCATTATCAAAATAGAGTCTCCAACAACGTACGATAGAGAGAGGATTGCATCGTGACTTAGAGAGTAAGTGGTTATAAAGGCAATAGGAAGTTGGTTCTCGAGGGGGGGGGTTCCATCAATATTGGCAAGAGGTCTGGATACATAACTTGTGAGGCATCTGACCCTACACGTCTGGTGGCGGCGGTGGCCACTATTAAGGATGTTGATGGTTTTCCTCCAACCCAAAGAAGGGGTCAGCTGAGTCCCACATTTGTGGAAGAGGTGAACTTAAGCCTTATCTTCATGAGGTCTTCTCGAGTATCAAGGTTGGCTTGGCCAGGGAGGTCCATGGAAAGCGCCTTGTTCTATTCGAGAAACAGGGGGCTCACAGAATGTGTAGAAGGAGAAACACCAACACTGGGATTCCTTTTTAGTATCATCTGGTAGCCACAAATATGGTAAAAGACGAAGAAGAGAATGATAGAAACCAACGTTCACTGGGTGGTTTGAACGTCATCTAGGGGTGTGAGCCATGTTGTTGGAATCCTAGAGAAATGATGCTCTATTTTCATGACAAAATAGGGGTATTGTCCCCCTTTCTCACATGTTCGTGAGAAAGAAGAAATGAGTGTTCACCCTTGCCTTCTGAAAGGCAGGTGGGACACAAACCTAGATATATGGGGCGTCCTGGAAGGTCTGGCCAACCTAGGAAAAATAATAAGGGTTAAGTTTTGGTTTAGAAATTTCTCATTGGTCAAGATTTCAAACTTTATCATAATCAATGTGATTGTCAGAATAAGACGTGTGAGGACTCATTGGAAATCTTGAGAGACAATGGACACATTAGTAGAGGTTTAATAACATGGTAAGTAACATGTGATGCAGTTATGTTGAGGGAAAGACATAAATGATTGTATGTGTTGATTCTTTGTTAAATTTATGATAAATCAGTGTACTTTATTGTTGAGTTGTAGGTAATCAACACCACACAAGTCTAGAAGGTATGATGCAATACATCATCTAGTTTACTGATTTCAAAAATTATCTTATGGTTTGTCATTAATATCAAGGTTTAGTGACATGAATTGATGAAAATGAGCGTTCAAGAGTGATATTAGTCATAAACTAGACATTGGCATGATAAAATGAATTATCATCTCATGAACTCATTACCAAGATTTTAGTGCATTACATATTTCTTTCACCTTATTAGACGATCAATGTTTGAATAACATGGGAGTTCTAGGATTACTTAGTGAGGCAAGTCACCAAGTTTGTATATATTTTATGGAAACATTGTAAATTAAGTTTAAATATATTCAGAATAAGGATTTCATAAATATAGGCAACAATTTACAAAAGAAAACCTTAGGAGGTTTATAATAAATATGTGACATATCTAGAAGCATCCAATTTGATGTTGGTATTGGTATCCAAAACTTTTCCCCTGCGGCCGTCTCTGAGCGTTGCTCTGCGGCGATTAGGGCTTCCGTAAGGTGGAACTCTCTACTACACTAGGGTCCTTTCTCTTGTAGGTCCAAGTGGCGCGCGATCTTCCTGGTACTATCTCCACCATGGCGGAAGAGTTAGCCGAGCATTACTCCAAGTTATAGTTAACAACGGAAGAAGAAGAACCGATAGAGATTGATCGACAGCCAGAGGAAGGGGAGTCCGGACATCTGAAACTGGCGCTGGTGGCGCACATGTTATCTGACAGAGCAACAAATTTCTGTGCGATGAGGCGCACTCTAGCACAGGCGTGGGGGCTTGTTAACAGAGTAATTTTCAAGTAGTTAGAAGGAGAAGTGTTCGTGATCCAATTCCTGGATTGGCGAGACAAATAGAAGGTTATCAATGGGGCGCCCTGGAATTTTGACAATAAACTTTTGTTGTTCAAAGAGATTGATGACGATGAGCAACCAGGAGAAATCAGTATCACACACAGCCCCTTCTAGGTAAGGATCTATGGGCTTCCACTAGGGTTACGTTCAAGGAAAGCTATAGAAGAAGTGGCGAGCAGGCTGGGAAAGGTCATAGATCTAGATATCGATGAACTGGGATGGGAGACCTCTGTGAGAGTCCGCATCAATCTGGAAGTAGGAAAACCGTTGAAGAGAGTCCTCCGTGTTAGGGGGAACCATAATAAGATCATGAATCTAGAAATTAAATACGGGATGCTAGCAAACTTTTGTCATCATTGTGGAAAGCTGGGGCACGTCGAGAAGGACTGCAGTGACAGCAACGAGGATGATGATCTGGGACCACAGTGGGGCGCCTGGTTAAAAGCGTCGCCAAGAAAGCAACAAATCTCGCTTCGGGAGGAGATCCACGGCAATAAGAGAGTCCAGCAGTAAGTAATCTTCAATAACAAACCAAAGAATGAAGAGACGAAGAGCAGTTCACAACAAGACAACAAGGTGTTCGAAACCAGAGCGGAAGGAAAGGCAAAGCAGTCTAATGAAGATCAGCTTGAGGGGGACAGAGGATCACACAGTAAGGCTAAGGGCACTGAAGGAGAGAGCGAGGAGTCTGTGTATGACTTGGGGAAGATTTTTCCAGAAATGTAGACATCTCATGGCCAGGCGGTGAATAGAGAGGAACATTCAGAAGAAGATGAGGTCTCGTCGCATAGCAGAAGCACGACCAAGGTCTCGAAGCCCGCGGGAGAGGAAATCTTGGCAGGAAGGGAAGATGGCCCACAAAACCTAGAGAAACAAGGAGAAGACTGAAGCAAGAGTCCTATTGGCAGGAGCAGGGAAACTGTAGTAGCTAGCACTACCAACCCAACAGACGACAACCCTATTGCAGGCTCAAGGGAAGAATACAGAGTGACCAGAACAAGGGCACAACAGGCGAAGGAATTAAATAAGAAAGCATCTAAGAAGGCGAGGGAAGACCATAAGAAGAAGAAGGAACCAGCATGGGTGTACAAGATGAGCAGAGATCAACGTATGGGAGTAAATGAATCCGAGGTTGAATGGATCACTATGGAAGGGAAACACAATAGGAATTCTGACCTATGTGACATGGAAGTGGATGATATGACAATTGTTAGGGAGACAGGGAAGAGATTAAAAGGCATGAAGACAACATCACCTTTTCTCAGGACTGATACAGTTCAAGTAGCGGAGGCTGGGACGTACCAGCCCCGTGAACAACAATGAAAATTATGAGCTGGAACTATCAGGGATTGGGCCGCCCTGACACGGTTAATGCTCTCCGGTCTTGGTGCTGGAGGGAAAGCCCAAACATAGTCTTCCTTATGGAAACTATGATGACAAGTGTTGATCTATAAGTTGTTAAAAGAAAATGCAGATTCACAGAGGGAATCTGTATTGCAAACATGGGGAGAGAAGGAGGATTAGGGTTATGGTGGAAAGATGTGGAATTAAATATAGTTTCCTACTCACAACATCACTGCAACTGTGAAGTGGTAGGTACAGAATCAGGTGACGCATGGAGAGAAGTTGGGATTTATGGCTGGGCAGACCAACAATAGAAGCAAAAAACTTGGGACTTAATGAGGAAGCTAAAAGTGGTGTCATCGCTTCCTATAGTATTTTTTGGTGATTTCAATGGGATTACATCAAATTCAGAGAAGTAGGGGGGCCCGCCGAAACCGATGATATTTATTCAGGTCTTTCGAGATGTGATTGACGACTGTGATCTCATGGATATGGGGTTCAACGGCAACATGTTCACTTGGCAGAGGGGTTTAACGCCACAGACCCTCATCCGTGAAAGACTAGATAGAGGTTTAGCATGCCCAGCCTGGATGGCCAAATTTCAACAAGCCAGAGTGATACACCTTAAAAAGTCAAAACTGACCATGTCCCTATAATCATCAACTCTGAGAAGAGAAGGAACCACAGAAGGAGAAGGCAACACTATTTCTTCTTTGAACCCATGTGGGTAGAAGACGAAAGATGTGAACAAATTGTTAGAGAGGTTTGGGAAGAAAGACACACTTCGAGGCTGGAGGAAAAGGTGGACTTCTGTAGCAGCAAACTAAAGGCTTGGGCTTCTGACAAGTGTGGGGAAATGAAAAGAAGGATTAGAGAGGTGGAAGCCCAGTTGAGGGAGATGAAATTACTACCACCGGACAGGGAAAATCTTGACAGATGCACTTTTCTTGCAGGTGAATTGCAGAAGTGGCATAGACGTGATGAAGCTTTCTGGTACGCTAGAGCCCGTGTTAATGAGATGAAATCTAGGGATACAAATACAACTTACTTTCACCACAAAGCGTCCCAAAGGAGGAAAAGAAACAATATTGAAGGTCTAAAAAATGCAGAGGGGTGATGGATGACCAAACCTGAAGATATTGAGAAGATCATCATAGGTTTTTTTCCAAGATCTTTTTCAGACCTCTAACCCATCAGGGTGGCAGGAAGCAACGCAAGGAATTAGGGGAAAAATTGATGCGGTGGAAAAGGAAGCGCTTGAGAGGGAGATTGAAACTTCTGAAATCCATGCTGCCCTTGAGAGCATGCACCCCAACAAAGCACCGGGCCCGGATGGGATGAAAGCAATGTTTTTCCAAAAGTTCTAGCACATTGTTGGAGAGGATGTAGCAAACTATATTAAGGGCTGGTGAAAATCTAATAAAAACATTTCTGATATTAACTCTACCCTGTTGGTGATGATCCCCAAGGTGCTTAAACCTACTGAGATTGGAGAATACATGCCTATAAGATTATGCAATGTCATCTATAAAATCGCTTCTAAAGTTGTTTCCAACAGACTGAGACCTCTGATGGATAAAATCATCACTGAACAACAAAGCGTGTTCATTCCAGGTAGACTCATCATTGATAATGCCCTCATCTCCTACGAAATTTTTCATACTATGAAAGGGAGCAAAGGAAACAAAAAGGGACAGATTGCATTGAAGTTGGACATGTCTAAAGCTTATGACAGGGTTGAATGGAGTTTCGTCGATCATATCCAGGAAAAAATGGGCTTTGGTGAAAGGTGGAGGAAAAAGACCTTGGATTGTATGTCTACGATATCTTACTCTTTTATTATAAATGGAGAGTGTACCAGGAAGACTCAACCTTCCAGAGGACTATGTCAGGGAGACCCTCTTTCCCCTTACCTATTTATTTTATGCGCTGATGCTTTTTCTACTTCGCTCCTTTTAGCCTCACAACAAAATTTGATCCATGGTGTTAAAGCTAGTAGGAACGGTTTGAGTATTTCTCACCTTTTCTTTGCAGATGAGTCCATCCTCTTTGCTAGGGCCACTAAGGAAGAATGCCTGAAAATAGTTGATATTATCAGCAAATATGAACAGGCATCCGGACAGAAAATCAATTTATCCATGACTGAAGTGGCATTTAGCAATGGAGTTCATAGAGAGAAGAGGGAGGAACTCGTCAGTTTACTCCAGATGAAGGAGGTGGACAGACACGGAAAATACCTGGGACTTCCAACGGAGATGGGGAGGTAAAAAAACAAGTATTCGCGTACATCCAGGAACGAGTTTGGAGGAAGCTGCAAGGTTAGAAAGAGAAACTTCTATCCAAGGCGGGGAAGGAAGTCCTTATCAAAGTAGTGGCACAAGCTATCCCGTCCTACATTATGAGTATTTTTCAACTTCCATCATATCTACTAGAAATCATCAATAGCACCATATCTAGCTTTTGGTGGGGAGCTAAAGGAACAGAAAGAAAAATTGCATGGATCAGTTGGGAAAACCTTTGCAAGCCAAAAAATCAAAGAGGGATGGGTTTCAGAAATTTACATAGTTTCAACCAGGCACTTCTAGCTAAGCAAGTGTGGAGACTATTTCATAGATGGGACACACTAGTTTATAAGGTTCTCAAGGCCAGATATTTTCCATCAGAGAATGTGCTAAGGGCGAGGAGGGGTCACAACCCAAGTTTCACATGGCGTAGTATCTGGAACTCAAAGAGTTTAATCTTGGAAGGCTTGCAATGGAGAATAGGAGACAAGACAGATATCAATATCTGGACAGATCACTGATACCAAATAACAACGGAAGCCTAGAGTCCATCTATGGAGTCTCTAGTCCATCTATCGAATGGTTACATCAACTCATCGACCCAGCCACCATGTCTTGGAACAGCAACCGAGTAGAGGAGGTCATCACACCGGATATTGCCAGCACAGTGCTAGTCGTGCCGCTAGACGAGTCAAGAAGAGAAGACATTATCTTTTGGAAGCCAAGCAGAAATGTTGAATATTCAGTTTGGTCTACCTACTGGCTTGCATGTAGGCCAGTAACGACAGCTATTGCGAGACCCAATGGAGGAGGCGACACTTTATGCAGAGCCATATGGAAAAGGGGCCTCATCCCGAAGGCAACCCACTTCCTGTGGCGCTGCTCGACGGGGGCTTTGGCCACACTGGGACAGCTCTTTGATCGACGTTGTCACGAGTGAGGCATTTTCAATCTATGTCAGTTGGAAAAGGAAGACGTGAGCCACCTTCTTCTTAGATGCCTGAGCGCATGGGAGGTATGGGGAGGATGTTCTCCAGAGCAATAAGCTAAAGTAACGGCAATACGAGGGGCTAAAGCA
Organism: Alisma plantago-aquatica; assembly: GCA_963693085.1. Lineage (NCBI taxonomy): Eukaryota > Viridiplantae > Streptophyta > Magnoliopsida > Alismatales > Alismataceae > Alisma > Alisma plantago-aquatica. Next base: position 898,780,006 of record OY856413.1, on the reverse strand, counting down.
GTTGACGCAATCCTAACACTAACTTGGACTGGAGATGAAGAGAAAGATGAGGAAATGATAGCATCTCTGTGGACTATTTGGACAAGGAGGAATGAGATCATCTTTGACAACAAGACTCGGCCACCCCATACAATCCACCGATCTCTATTGCAGCTGATCAGATCTCACCGGGAAGTCAGAGCTGAAAGCAATGGATTGCTGCTAGCGGCAGTACATCTGGGCAGATGGACACCCCCACCACCTAAAGCCACAAAACTCAACTGTGACGTGGCGGTGGGCATACAAAACTTCTACGGAGCAGGCATGATATGGAAGACTTATAACGGACAAGTTCAAAGGATCGTTGGTATGAGGAAACCTTCTCTGCTAGACGCGCGTTGTGCGGAAGCCTGGGCCATCTGTGAGGGAATATGAAAATCAAAAGAAATGGGCATCAACAAACTCATGGTGGAATCGGATTTGGAGGCAGTGATCAACCTTCTCAAATCATCATCCAGGCGCAAGGATCTGTTGGGGACATATCTAGATAACATGTTCCTTTTATGCTCTTCTTTTTATAGTGTAACGTTTAGCTTCTGTAAGAGGCAGGCCAATGGTTTAGTGCATATGCTAGCCTGGAGGGCTATCTCGAGTAGTACTATGTTTAGCACCACCTCTTCTTTTCCATCCTCTGTAATCAATCGTGATGTAAAGGATTTGAATGATTAATAGAAGATGGACAAGTTAGACCTCAAAAAAAAGTTGATGTTGGTATTGGTTATTACATAAGAAGAATCTAGTAATGCAATGTTTTGGGTAGACGTGCGTAGATAATAGGGTATGTTTAGGGGGGTGTTTGATTATAAGACTGGATTAAGGAAAATGCTATAAAGTGAACTAGAGTCTAGTTGGGAAACAAGTAATGATGAGTAACAAAGATGTGCTCTAATGTGGTTTTAGGATTTAGAGTTGACTGGAGGAACCCAAGACAAAAAAATTTAATCTCTTCAAGCAAGGTAAGTAGGTCATGCCCATTGAGTTTCAATATTATTATGATTTAGTTTACCAAGGTTCTTACAAAGTAACCTAGATAAGTTAATTTTATACTTTCAATAATTAATGTTTATCTCATATACAATAATTATTTAGTAATCATACTTTATTCAGATGGAGTTATGTTCAGAGAATATCAAATTTTAGATTTTTGATATTCAAGCTACCTTAAGATACTTAGTATTTGTATATTTAGTTCAGTCTACTTTCCTCATGTGTTTAGACTCAAATGCCATATATTTGATATCATAATTATATTAAGTCATCATATGAAAGAGCTTCATATTAAGATTAGACCTAGACAATAAGAATATCAAATTTTGAATTTATATTTAGATTTGGATCAAAATTAAAGAGCAGAGATACAAATTTAAAGTTAATAAATTATGATTCAGAGATAAGAAATTAAGAACTTAGATAGTAAAACAATCTAAAAACATTAACCATATAAATTATAGGTTACATCATCGTCATAGAGGCCCATGTTGATTCATAGGACAATGGGGGTTCCATAAAGGACATGTGGTTCCAATAGAGGGTGTGTTTAACTATAGAGAGCACTTCATTGTCAACAGATAGCATGACGTGCCAATAGAGGGTGAGTTGCACCATAGAGGACACATCGGTGTCACAAATGAGGACATATCATATAATGGTGGCGACAAACAAACAAAATACATTGATAAAAGATACATTGATAATGTTTACAAATTTCAAATCATAGTTCACTTTTCAGTTATAGTATATTCATGTTTATCTTATTAGAAATTCAATGACACTTACTCTGACCTATATTTCCCGTTGTGAAGATGTTTGCAAATACTTATGAAGATATTAGACAAGCGAGAGGACACATCTACTATTTTAAAAGGTTTTGGTTAGAGGGACACAATCTATGCTATCAAAGATATTAAGACAAAGTGCATACTTTTGCAATATGTATTTAGTCTTTCTTATAAAGTTTGATGTAGTTCCTTCTTAAGAGTTTATTATAATGTATTTTAGTCCATGTTGATTTCTTTCTATTCTTATTGTGATGAGTATCATGTTTGCGACACTCTCAAGTTGAAAAAAAAATTATATCTTCCACTCGTGTGATATGAAAATTGGGGTGTTATAGTTTAATGGGTTGTCAGTATATACATATGCTTCAACACTATGTGTATATACATACATACATATATATATATATATACATATATATATAGAGAGAGAGATAGATAGATAGACACACGCACACACACATATATGTCTATATAAAAATAGATATTTATATATATATGTGTGTTTAGTAAGCATAAAATGAATTATGATTAATGGGTTTATCTATTGTTTTCCTCTTTTTCCAACATCAATCTAAGGAGTTCATATCCAAATCTACAACCTTATGATCTTGTAGTTCATAAATTGTAAATGGTTGGTTAACTTTTATGTTGTTGATGTGAACTAGCGTGGTTTTCTCATTAATGGTTGAAAGTTGAGGATAATCTCTAGCTTCATTATCTTAAGGATATGGAGCTTGAGGAGATGCAACTATAAATCCCAATTCCATCATATAGGTCATGATGGATAGCTATCATGAGAATATCATTAAAAGTTACAAACATCATTTCCAATGGAAGGGGGATTCTCCACCTTGCAAGGTCTAGAATTTCTCAGAGGCTAGGTCATGGTGATGCATGAGAGGAGTCGTTAGCCATTCTTGGATATTATAGGCACCCTTTCAAACCACTATAGAAAGTAAGCACAACTTATTGTTGTCATGGAAACTAGATATGGGTCATGCTTGCCAGATCATATGGAGGAAGTAGGATCAAGATTTGAGAGTTGTCTTCAACTATGAAAGTGATTGGCAAGATTGAAACATAGGATGGACATGAGTGTAGGCAACATCTACACTATCCATGTGCCCTCTGCAACCGGTGAAAGTGGCAACCCTTTCAGACACAATAGAGGTAGCAATTAATACCACAATGTCTGGCGAAGGCTTTGTGTCATTGTCATAGCTGGGCATATGAGGAACATGGCAACTATGGTTTTGGGTACAACGTAGAGTAAGAGGAAGATGAAGGGGATCAGGTAGTGGAAAAATATTCCCTAAATGGTGGAGGTGGTAGACCTGTTTTATATGTGCATCAGAATGCAAAGCAAGGGAGAAGGAGAAGAAGGGAAGAGAAGATAAGGTGGAGGACATGTTCAGTTAGTCACGAGTGACCTACCATTCATGACTGGACAAAGCACCCTCACTACATTGAGGGAAAGTTTCAGAGACGATATGGAGATCTACTGAGGAAGGTGGAGTTGAGGCAGATGTTAGTCACGGTTATAGTATGAAGAGGAGGTGTTTGTTGCATATGAGGGAGAGATACACACCATTCCCATTACTAGGTTCAAAGACAATGTAGAGTCCATTAGTTATGCATAGTAACACATGGAGCAAAAGGGTCCTGGTTGAGAGTCTTGAAATTGGAATGATGAATACAATGAAATTCATTTCCTTTAATCAACTCATTTACTATATTAATCCTTGATTGTATCTTTCTTTTCCAATAGCAATTTTGATAAAATAAAGTGTTGGAATCTAATATAAAATGGTAACTAGACTAGTTGGGATGTGTTGAATCCAAATTTTTAAGTCAATCTTTACTTTTGAATATGTTTGATTTTTATTTATCTAATATGTTTCAATAAGTAGACTCAGGGTGATTTTATATAGATGAATTAAGATCAAAACTAATTATATGTGAATTTGTATAATTAATTCCTAATAGAGGACTTAATTACTTAATTTATCATTAATGTTTTATAAAAAGTGATTTGTCAAAATATTAATTTTCTTTACTTCAGTTAAACCTACTATAACTAAAGTTGAAACAAAGGATTTATATTTGTAGAAATAAAAAGACATAAGAATAGGGAAATACTAGATAATATACCTATATTTAAGTATGTCACAATGTTACATTACTTTTTGTTCTCTATATATATTTTTGAACAAATGAAACATAATATATTTGATCAATTATATGAAATCACTAAATTATTTTGTAGTATAATTCCTTCAGCAGTCAATGACAATGTATATTATGATCTAACCCTAGACCAAATTTTTGGAAATTCCTTTTGAGTTGATGGTTTCTACTAGAAAATTGTCAACATATGTTATAACAAAAGTTTAATAAGTAAAACATAGACTAATAGGGGACCCACGATATAACTAAAGTCATTTAGATGAGAGTTTGGAATTTAAAAAAACACATTTTACTATTTTAGTTAACAATTTTGATTACATAACAATCACATTAGGGGTTTATTTCCCTTATTTGAACATATACATTGTATATTTTTTCTCACATCATAATGTGATAGTAGGAATTTTGGGTTTTGGCAATTTTGAATTAGATCATCTTCATCACCGCCTTGGCCATTATTGAGATTTTCTTTCTCCTCCGCCACCACGGTCTTCATCACCTTCATGGTTCCTTTACCTTCAACTCTATCGTTGGTGACCAGTATGTCATACACAAACATCCAACCTATGCATAACAATGTACAGTGAGAAAGTTGATGGTGCTCCTTCATGCTCCTCTCTTCTTACTGTGCTTCTATGCTCGTCATTACTACCTATGTCACTACTACTCCTCCCTATTGCAAGAGGGAACACTTTTGCGCTTACTTGTTGTTGGTAAGAAGTCCTAATTCCTATTTGTGTTTTCATTTCAGATATTTTTTATACTCGACTATTGTTCTACATCATGAATTATTAGATAATATGTATGTGAAAGGTCTATTTGTCTAGATAATGTTCATATAAACATATGTATGAGTTTTGTAATTCAACCTAGAGGTTAATACCTCTACTATAATGGAAAGTATCACTTCATGAAAAGATATCCTAGCAAAGAACGATAATTATTTACATGTGTTTTCTTACTAATTTTTGTTTCACATGAATTGTGACTCATACAAAAAGTATTGTGTTTAAGGTATGATTAACATCTAAATAACATCCAATATTTTGTTAAAAAACTACTGAAATCATAGACTTAAGTAGTAAAAATATGTATTTATGAATAATATTTTTCTCCTGGTTTGTTATAAACATTTGAGTAGGCTCTTTTTGCTATGTATTTATTTAATTGGCATGAATTAATCAGAAAAAAGGGTCTTCTATCAAAGTGTACTTTAATGTGTTATATGCTTTTAATTAATTTTAGTATTCAACATCAAAATGAAAAAATAAAATTAAGTAAATAAAAGGAATATAATCAAGTATGTAGAAGTACTCCAAGTTTCTCCCATAGAAGTTCTTGAGTACATGTAGTAAAATCTCAAGAACTATAAATGGAGATATCTAGAGGGATGTACACTTTATAGATCAATAAGAATTTCTAACTTTCTCATTCTCAAATTGAAATTTAATTATTTATTGGTTTCTTTATAAAATAAAGATTTCAAACAATGAATACCATGATGTTTTGTATGCCAATGTGGTCTTGTATTAATAGTAAATAGTATAAATGGTAGCAACTAGTGTCAGTAATGTTGTTTCAAGAACAACAAGACAAACCAACAAAATTATACATGAGGATCTTTAAGAAACAAATGTTGTATTATGGTGATAGTGCATTACCTAAAGCATAAGTTTTCCACATTTACTACACTAAGGGACACAATGATTAAACTAAACTATGCAAGGAGTTCATGTAAAATTTGGTCAACTGATTGTGACAATGTATCATCTTCCAAAGTACATATGAATAAACTCATATTAGATATTAACACTCTTGGGAGAAGACATGAGTATTTTCATCACTTATCTCTCCTCCTAATAGAAAGTGATACATCCACCTAGAAGAGGGAATGAATAATAACTTGTGTTTTATTATTAGTTATGTGTATTGTCACTATTGCTGTAAAAAAATTGGTTTTTTTTGGGTACATCGATAACTCACCAACAAGTTTAATGAGAAACTAATGATTAATTATATTATGAAACTTGATGAATTTATACAAAAAGGAAACCATGTTTATTTTCCCTAGACCAAAGTGTATGGTTTGTAATACATGAAACAATACACAAGATAAAGGGACTCACGATGGATTCAAAGAAGCGTGTTTTTGCACAGGGATTCAATACAATGAGGTGGACATATTTCCACAACTAAATCCTAAAAATTGTGCAAATAAGAAGAAGGAGTACATTTGTTATGGTGTGACCATGACATATTCATCATCCCACTAGTTTGGAATGAGCCACTGTATGTGTCGATGGTGTTGTGAATTGCAACATATATCTAGGAAACTATTTGTGGTTGTCCATCATTTTTGTGCTCATTTCTATCCAACCACCTAAAAAATGTCAACCATGAGATGGAATGGGTCATAAGTTCAATTCAATTATCATTGTCCCCAACCACTTCATGGAAATGTTGTATATGTTATGCAAATTGGTGTTGCATTTCCAGTCATATGTTTTTTGTATTTCACAACCACTCAGTTATCTTTAGTCCCTCATTGCTCACTTTGAAAGTGAGAGTCATGCATCTAAGTGGGAATGGAGACCAAAAGCTTGTACGACTTTCTTAGGGATTTAGAATTTTAGGATGATTGGGATTGTATATGATTTGTGATTTACATTACTAGGACACACACAAACATGCTCCTCTCAAAGCCACACCCTATCCTAGCTTTGTTCATTGTGTTAAGTGTGATTTGACATTTTTGAAAGAAAAAGGGAAGTTGTGTGGATTGGTTTAAGCCTTTTCCAGAACATAAAACATAGCAAAAAAGCTTGTCTTTGTGAGCTTTTGAGTGCACTAAATAGCTCTCTATTTTCTCTTGATGTGTTCTACTCATTTTTAGTGTGTGTGGCCATTTTCTCCACCTTGTCATACCAGCTACGCCATATTTCTCCATCTTGGTTTCTTCTTTCTTTCACCATCGTTATGCATCTATGTGAAGATTCTTTGATTTGATTTTTGACAATGTTATAGGGCCATAGGATTGTTGGACACTATCCTCTTGCTAGAACGGGAGGCAGTATTTGAGCTAGGGGCGATGGAATCTAGGAGGCAAGATGTTGGTAAGGATCGTGCATAGAAGCAACATATCTTATCTTCACAATTGATCATCCTGATAGGCCTTCACCCACAGGCTCACTCTAAACTCTACTTTATTTATTCTTTATTGGTAATTAGATTAATTACTTCCATATTCTTGAAACAAAGTTGGATAAAAAGTATTTTGATATCAAATTAAAATCAACATTATTGAAGACAAAATCACCTTTCAAATTGTTTCCTTTTTGTTAATTCATTTATTACAGTTTACATAATATGGATCTTATAACTATGATGACCAAGGGAAACATACTGAGTCATAGTCCTGCAAAATTCATGGGGTAATACTTTTGTCATTGGAAATAAAAGATGAAATTATATATCATTTTCTTAAGTTTAGTTCTTACTATTACATAACCTGAGGAACATGAACCATCTTTAATTTTCATTCGTACCTTTTTTGATGCCTTGATCACAACCTATAGTGCACCATTCTCTCTATATTCTCTTACTAAGATGCCAAAGAATTATACAATCTTTGTCATGGTAGTATCTTATCCACTCTTTCTAATGAGCTTTATGATATCTACCACAATAAAATGTCTTCCCTTGATCTTTGGCATGATTTATATGTCAAGTTTAGAATACAAGATGTTGGCCTAGAACAATATGGTTTTGTTAGATAGAGTGAATATAATATGGTGAATAATAAGGTTGTTCCTCCAATGTACCTCAACACCAAAACCTCATTCCAAAATCTATTACTAGTGGTTATAAGCTTGAGGAGAATGTGCAAGTGGTAGTCCTAATTGAAAAGTTCCCTCCATCCTAGAAGGACTCTGCCAAGTATTTCCATAAACCAAGATTGATTAACCATGTCCACCTTGGTGAAATTCCATCAAACTAAATATCATCATAGAAAAAGGATGTTAACATCAATTCCTCTGTCAACCTAGTAGATGATGTCAAACCCTAGAAGAAACCAAACAAGTTCAATCCTAAGTCTAAAAAATCTTTCAAGAAAGGTATGAATCATATTCATAATGTGAAGTCCGATCTAGTGGCTAGCGCATTTGTAATGCATGAAGCATGCCTAGTCATCTTACAATGCTTTTTGTGATTGTAAGGGTCAAAGGAAGCAAACTAAGTAAGTGCCAAAATGCAGAAGTGAACATGTTCAATGTGGGGGCCATGCATCCTTTTTTGAAAGATAAGATACCACCAATTCTCTTATTTTTAGTGTTGACCTTTCTTCTAGAGAAAGTTGGTAGATGGAGTGTGAAGTAGTTTCTCACATATGCTATGATCGGTCTCCTTTTTCTATCTTTCAAGCAGACTGGAGTCGTCTGACCTCTTGGGGTGATAATGTGACCGTGAAGTATATTGCAGGCTATGAAGGTGTGGATCTGAAGCTCACTTCTAGGAAACTCCTTTGATTGTAAAATGTTATACACGTTCCTATTTTTAAGAAAAAAACTAGTCATGAATACTTAATCATATCATATGGTTGTACTCTTTTGTGTCAAGGGAACAAAATTATAATTTCCAATTTTGCTTCTTATTAGGTGTTGGGTATACATATGAGGGTTTAATTAAGCTTAGTGTTTCTTCTAGTAATGGTACTTCTCATTTTAATGATAACTGTTTGAGTACCTTTTCTACTTTCATATCTTGTGATAGTTGGCATCTCATTTAGGACATGTGAACAAGAACACTAAGAAATATATGATTCACATGGACTTCATTCCCAAGATTCCTATATATATTGGCATTAGATGCCAAATATGTGTTCAAGTTAAATTACGTAAGAAACCCTTTAGCTCAGTATGAAGGAACACATCCTTTCTTGAGCTTGTTCAACTGACATATGAATCTGATTAGTATTCTTACTCGTGATGGCATGTGATACTTCATGACTTTTATTGATGATATTTCCAAATATATGTTGCATTTACTTGTTGTAAAAGTTGAAAAAATGAAAAAAATTAGAATCTATAAGTCACAAGTAGAAAACCAAACCGATGAGAATCTCAAGATGACTAGATCTTATAGAGAAGGTGAATGTACTTCTAGTTAACTTGAATAATTCTACAAAGAACATGACCTTGTTCACAAAACCACTACCCCATCCAATCCACAATATAATGGTGTAGCCAAAAGAAATAATATAATATTTGTTTACAAGGTCAATGCCTGTTGTCTGAATCTCATATATATCAAAGAATGTTGGGGGAGGATCTTATTACAACTAACTATGTGTTGAACTGTATCTATTTCAAAAATAAGAGAAAACACCTTAAGAATTTTAGTTTAATAGGAAATCTATTTTGAAGTGCATTAAAGTGTGGTAGTTCTTGGTCAAAGTTATAATCCTTAAAAATAAGAAATAAGCGATTACTCCCAAAACCATTAATACCATCATATATTGTGTTGAAAACAATAATGTAAACATATTTCTTGTAATAAAGTCAGACAATCCTTATATTTGAACAAACTCCATAAAAAAATCAGACCTATAGATATTGTATATTCTTAAAATATATATCCCTTCAAGTGTATTGTTCCCAAACAACTTGGTGAAGATCCTTCAAATGTGAAAACATAATAAACTTCATAAACCAACCAAATTTCAACTTCAATTACCAGAATACCCATACATGAACATGAACCATTGAACCTTGAAGTTGTTGAGCCTCAAAGTGACTTTGTTTAGGGTAAGAGGGCTAAAGTAAGAAATATGTTCTGATTTCTACACTTTTGTAGTAGAAGAAAACCACAAGACCTATGAAGATGCCATAAAATCCATTGATGATAGTTTTTGGAAGGAAACTTTTGACAATGATATTGAATCCATTACAAACAATCATACTTGGATTCTGAATACTCATCCTCTAAATTGCATAACCATTTAATGCAAATGGGTCTTCAAAAAGAAATTAAATGTAGATCATAGCATCAATAATTTTATGGCCAGGTTGGTAGATCAAGGTTACAAACAACAAGAATGATTAAATTATTTTAATATCTATGTTCCTATACCAAAATTCACCTCCATTTGTGTCCTTGTTTCCTTGGTCGTGGTCTATAATCTTGAAATCCATAAAACGGATGTAAAGATTGCCACTTCAAGGGTGACCAAAGGAAGATATATATATGGATCAAACTAAGGGTTTTGTTGTCCAATGATAAGAAAAAAAAGTTTGTAAACTTGTGAAATCCATATATGGTCTAAAACAAGCACCTAAATAGTGGAATGATAAAGTTGATACAATTGTTTATATCATGGATTTACTACTAATGAATTTGATAGATGAAGTTATTCTAAGTCTGTTGATAATGTGCAGATGATTATGTTCTTGTATATTGATGATATATTATTCTTTGGTTTCATTGTTGTAATTTTCTTGAAAGTAAGTATTTTCTTTCAAAGAATTTTGGTATAAAAAAGTCAGGAATTGTTGATGTTATTCTTGGTACAAAATTATGTGGACCTACTTCTGGTTATTCCTTAAAACAATTTCACTATGTGGAAAAAGGCTTACATAGATTTTATATGTATTGTTGAGTACTTGTTAGTACTCCTTATGATCCTTCTTTACATCTTAGGCACATAAAGGTAATCTGGTGGATTAACTAGACATGCCAAGTAATAGGAAGCTTAATGAACTTAGACAATTATTCTATACTAGATATTGTTTATTCAATAAGTATGCTAAGTACGTACACTAGTTGTCACATTGTTGATCACTAAAAGGATTTGGGTAGATTTTTGTATCTTAATGGTACCATGAGTTGTAGTCTTCATAACACTAGTTTCCAAGCTATGTTAGAATGCTAAATGGATGCAAATTGGATTATTGATACTGATGAAACCACATCAACTAGTGGTTATGTGTTCTTCCTAGGTGGTCGTTTAGTTTCTTGAAAATCATCCCAGAAAACTATGAGGGATAGGTCCACTATGGAGGCTGAGTTTATATCTTTAGATTTAGCATGATGACATGTTAATTTGATTAGAATTTTTTTTTAGATTTACATATAGGTTCAAAGTTGTATTACCCTATCTTAATAAATTGTGACATTGATTAGCCATAGATAATAATAAATAGTTAAAGGGTAACTCAAATCATCTCTTGACGAGATGGGAGTGTGAAAAGGTGAGAGGCTTGATTATGCATAGTGTTATATCTCTACATTTTGTCAGGTTTGTAGAGAATATTGATGATCCTCCCATAAAAGGTTTACTTAGAAAGCTAGTACTTAGTGCATCGAGTGGGATGGGTGTTTTAACCATGAGTTAAGCACCACAATGTTAACCCAACTATTCAAAGCATGGATATCCCATGAGTAACCATTCATATGGATAACCAAGTTGTGCAAGGATTTGATAAAACTACATTTTTTTAGTTTCATTCTAAAACCTTTCCTATGGTGTTTGTGATTCAGGGTTGTCTTAGTAGAGGAATATCTCATTCTCTGAATGGGGTGGAGACCATATGTTTGGCAGGGTGTAGTATTGGACACTACACCCTTCGGAGAGCCATACTATATGATTGTAACCTTAGGTTGGGGTTTGTGATTTGGGCATACTCACTAGACCACTGATAAAATAGATTCTTACGAAGGTCGTAAGGTGAAAACTAATGTGAAAATTTCCTCATATACTCACAATGTTTGTAAAGTTTATAGACACATTAATCAAAGAGTCAAGTTAAATATGTAGTCATCACATATCTCCACACATAGATGAATCATTTCCTGGCAAGGTTTATAGCCACAAGATACAAATGTTGAAAGACATAGTTGTAGTCGCTTATCTTTATATCATTTATAATATTTCTAAGGTGTATGAAATATGTGGGGGGATGTTGTATTTCCAGCCATATGTTTTATATACTTCACATCTCAGCTATCTTTAGTCCCACATTGCTTTCTTATAAAGTAGGAGTGATCTACTTAAGTGGGAGTGGAGACTAAAGGCTTGGGGGCCTTTCTTGGGGATTTTGAATTTAAGGTTGATTGGGCTTGTATATTCTTTGATATTTGATGAAATAAAATGCATACACACAAATGCCTTGCCTCTTCAAACCATGCCTCATTTCAATTTAGTATTTTGCAAACATGTGATTTTATATTTTTATAAAAAAATTATTTTATTTTGTTTTTATCAAACTATGTATTTAATTTAGTCATTTGGAATCCACAAGATTCACAATATTTTATTCATTTAATTTCCTTAAGAAGGAAACTATCTTGAGCCACCCAAACAATATTTACCTTGAATAAACTTCTACCCATCAACCCATTCAGGTTCATTAGACATTGTTGGTTTGCTCCTTAGTTCTGTTTGCGTGTGATCAACAAACCATCTATTAGGAGACTTGCAAACACATTATTTTTTGACATTAAATGACTAGTCGGGTGGTTGTGTCGATCTGTAAAATGTACTAGTTTGCACCTTTTCTAGAGAACATAAAAATATGAACAAACACTTGTCTTTGAGAGGCATTATGTGCTGAAATAACTTTGTGTTTTCTCTTTCTGATTGTATCTATGTGTGGCCCTTTTCTCCAACTTAACATACCCGCTACACCATATTTCTCTAGATTGGTTGCTCCTTATCTTCCACTAATGTTGTATGTGTATGTGATGTTTTGCTATTTTATTTTCGGCAATGTTCAAGGCCATAATACTATCTGATACTATCCTCTTTCTAGAACCAATAGGTATTACTTGAGCTGGGGTGATTGAGCCTGGGAGGAAAGTCATTGATAAAGATTGTGCATATGAGTGATAGATTTTTTTTCGTGACAGCGATCCTCATGATTCACATTCACCTATAGGCTCATCCACATTCATACTTTCTTTGTTCTTTATTATTTATCATATTAATTGCATCCATATTATTGAAAGTAATTTCTTAAACATTTACTTGAAATTAAAATGATTCCAAATATTTGAATATGAACGTCTTTTTCTAAGTGTATAAGGATGTGCAAGGCCATTTTTATGTTGGGATGATAATTCACATTCAAAGGAAAGGTGGGAAACTAATGATCTAATGTATAGTGTGACATGCCAAGGCTTGGATGAATCAACACCCATACAACTACTTAGTCAGCAATGCATTGCTCATTGAGATGTGCTTTAAAGATCATATGAGTTCTATGTAGAATGCACCGTATCATGTTCTTAGGCATTGAACAATGTTAGTACTAGTCAAGTAAGCACCATCTCTATCCAAGGAGGAATGTTGCAAAAAATGGTAAATTCATTGACATTGGATGCTAAGTACGTGAGTAGCCTCTTTTTAGTTAACATATACCATGTAGTGATTTGAATATTTTTTTCATGTTTGATATAACCCAATTGGTTGTGGTTGATTAGGTATTGATTGACACACACAAATTTTTTTCATCTCCCGACGTCCTTGAATCTCTTAGTATCAATGTCTTCCAAATTATGAAGGAAGGCCATGAGATATCATGAAAGTTAATGACCCACATTACCCTATAGGAAATTAGAGGAAACCATCTGCAATCAATGTGATACATTTGGGACATAAAGCCTTTTATGGTATAGAAGTATAGCAGGGCAAGTATATTTACCCTGATTAGCATCACATGATAAACAAATTAAGTTATGTTGACATGTCATTTATTGAGCATTGTGTACAATTGTTTCAACACAACCACTACCAATTATTGTATGTAATGTATTTAGTGGGAAGTCAACCTATACATATGGTATACCCAACAAGCCCACAAGCAGTAGACAATGATGCCAAGCTACTTTGGAGAAAAAGATAAACTAAAATTTCTCCATTTTTTTATCTTTTATTTAAAACATTCTTGTATATGGGTTTCTCTTCTAATATTATTCTCTTATTAACTAAGATCCAAAATAAATCTAATTTCTCCACCAATATAATCCATGTCTCAAATGTTATCACAAATTGATTCTTCTAACATTAAGAAAGATATTACACAAAGTGTTATATTTTTAAACACATTTACTACATCTTATCATTATATTATAGATTGATTACAAATATTATGTGAAACTCTCATCCTTGTGACTCAAATGAACTAAGATTCAAGTTACATGTAATATATTTTTTTCAATTCCCATTTTTCCCTTGTAGTGTTCACAATATATATATATATATATATATATATATATATATATATATATATATATATATATATATATATATATATATCCCTCACTTTCAAATTGGTGTAAACTGTATATTACTTTTGTTAGGATCAATCATGATTTGTATTAATCACAAATCACGCTAAAGGAATTATATTACTATTTGCAGCATTATCGCAATCTTGGAATAAGTGTATGGGATTGGGTCTTATGATTATAGAAATAATATGAAAGTACATTGTCTGGAAGGTTTCAAATTCTCATCCCATATATATATATATATATATATATATATATATATATATATATATATTGCTGTTTATTCATTGCCCACGCGGGTAGCCTGGAGTTTCGCTACCCGGAAGCCAAAAAAGTAACTCTTCTGGCCACAAAAGTAACTTTGCTGTCAAAAAAGTAATTATGGTGATAAGAAAGTAACTACACGACTACAAAAGTAACTCTATACAAAATATATAGCAGATATATATAAGGACGGGTTTTTTGATTTCAGGGGGGGGCAATTGATATTATTTTTGGATGAATTTTTTTGGAGAGATAGATAAAATACTCCTCTGCAATTGCGAATTTTTTTTTTTTGAAAAAAAGTGGTGGGAAGGGTGGGTGGGTAGCTACCCACGCGGGCAATAAATATGGGCCCTATATATGCATATTTATATATATATATATATATTTATATATATATATTTATATATATATATGTATATATATGTGTGTGTGTATGTGTGTTGATTTTGATACAATAAAACTTTTTAAGGCTAAACTATTCAAACAAGCCACACTTAGAGTATTCTACTGGAAGTTCCTTTATAATATGTTTTAATATAACTATATCATTGAAATTTTAATGTTCAATATACATCTATAGTGAGTTTATAGTTAACTCCATGACACAAACATAATACCCCAGAGTAACTTAGGAAATTCTAATACACAATATATAAATATAACAAGAATCAATTTTTGTTGAAGATGAATTAGTGTTTGGAGTTTGTAACGTACACATCGATATATTTAGAAACAAAAATTATATAAAGAATACTTAATTTTGTATTGACAATATAGTCAATGGACTTGCAACTTATAACTAAATGTTTAGTATGAGCTACAAAACTATTGATTAGAAGTATCCGTCAAACAACCAACAGATGTTAGTTCTCTTCGAAGCCATTAGAAAAGGTTGATTCTCTTTCAAGTCAACCTCAACAATTGATTTGGAATGAGAGTCACTTTGCATTTGAGAATAGTGACAATTATCTCAACTTTTTGGGTACTTCCTATAACTCGTCATCAACTTTTATCATATATCATGTATTACCTCACATTTGTTGGCAAGAAAGCCATACCATGTTCTCATTTTTATTCTTTCTCATTAACGTTTTCTATAATAATATTAACAAAAAATGATCTCTCGACTTTATGAAAACCAAAAATGTTTAAGACACATAGAACCAAATTTTTTTTATGTGGGTTGATCATTTTGGGAAAACGTTATTCTTTATAAGAGGATTAAAAAAGAATATTGGATTTTGACAATTGTTACAACCCCAATTTTTTTGGGATCATCTGGTGAGAAATGTAATTTCTCATATTAAAGATAATTGAACAAAGAATGGTATAATTTGTTTTGAATACATAGATTTCGTTTACAATAACCTTGATGAATGTTTTGTGGGCTTTATTGGCTATTGGGCCCAGATAATAAGGAAATTCAATTAGTAAATGAATGATTGAATATTTGAGAAAAGAATAATGTGGAAACCTCTAGAAGGCAAATCCAAAGAGAATTTCGTGCCTCTTGGGTTCCTTGGGTACCAAGGAATCCAAAGTTGCAAAGAAAAGGAAATAAGAACAGAAAAGTTTAATTAAGTATTTCTTGAATAACAAAGAGATTGAAAATAATGTTAAAATGTTGGAAATAAGTGGGAAAAGGTGTAATTAGGAGATCCTTTGTGGAATTTCGTGTTCCAAGGATTCCTAATGATAAAAGGAATACCAATGAGGAAAATAAAAGAGAAATAAAGAGAAATCCTCAAAAAGAAATATTTTAATAAGAAATACACATGATAATGAAGAATAATGCATTTAGATGCACCTAGAAGGGGTAATAAGTATCCAATAAAAAGGATTTTGAAATAATAAAGTTTCTTGGGTGCCAAGGAGCCCCAATAAAGGAAAAGGGAAGAGAAAATACCATAATTATAAAATAAAGAGATAATGGGAATACATAAGCCATTAATTATGTAAATTTGATAAAAGGAAGTATTTTCCTAAGGATATATATATATATATATATATATATATATATATATATATATATATATATATTCGTGGCCAATAGGTTAAAAGGCAAATAAAGAGAGTGAAGGAGAGGAATTTAGAATTCCTAATATTTAAAGGAAAGAGAATATTCAATTGACATAATTATCTAAGGAGAGAATGAATGAGAGAGAGAGGATTTGCCTCACAACCAAGGAAGGTATGTTTCCTTTCAAGTATAGGACTTGAGTCCTCAAGGAGGCACGCCCTAGGGCTCTGTACTCACCCCTATATAAGGGGTATAGTGTTTGGTCTGAGTTAAAGATAATCTTGAGGAAGCTTTTCTTTTCTTCTTCTTCTTTTTCCTCGTTTTTGCCTTAAAACTCTAGCTATAAGAAACACCACGAGCAAGAGGTTGGAAATGGCCAATGCATGGTTTCATTGAAACCCGGGAGTGCCATGGGGTCGAGGTGAAACACAGCCATCGAGTCCGTGCCCTAGGGTGTGCTCAAAGGCAGCCGTCGGGCTGCTGTGATGGCCACAAAAAACCTGGCCAAGGAGCGGAGAACCAGCTACATCAGTCGCGTTTTGGTAGAGCATCAGGTGCGCCCAGGTGCGGCGGTGGCAGGGGAGCTTCTTCCGGCGAGCTCCGTGGTCCAGAGAGGGAGGAACGATCTGTGCTTACCTGTAGACAGATGGCTAGGGCGACGCAGCACCAGCCGCGTGAGGTTGAAGAAAGGAAAGTCACCATTGGATAAAACTACCCTCCGGGGGTTACAGTTTTGAACAACTTAAGTGAAGGGTAGAAACGTCAATTGATTCTAATCTAAAGGTGGGCGCGTGAAGGTATGTGTGCATGAGAGTTGGTTGCCTACGTGGCACCTCTTTATTGGTCAGTTTGTGATATTTTTGCAAAAATCATAACTAATTCTAGGGAACTCGGATTAAAACAAGTTATATATGAAAATTGATCCTCAGAACGAGAGGAATCCAAAGAAATTACGTTTAATGGAAGTAATCATCTTTAATACTTTAATGATTAAGAAACTCTATTTTGAAATGAATAAAGTGTTTAATAGGGTTTAATGGATTATTAGAGATGATATTAACCTGTTAAATGTAAAAAGGTACATTATGTTAAAAAAGGAAGAACTTTGCACGTGATTAGTCTAATTTAGAGTTTATATGCATAAATATGCTTGAAATGTGAAAAGTACATAAAGTTATCATCTTTAATGATTTAATTATGGAAAAATCCTTAGATTTGATGGTAAATGGTCTTAATGACATTATTTGGATAATTCAAGTTGATATTAACCTGTTGTTAATAAAAGTGAGAATAGGGTCTAAAAAGATGTTCTTTTTATAGAATCGGTTTAATTTAGGGTTTCGTGCATGATTATGCACTAATGAACTTGAAAACTCTAATTTAGATGAATATGACTTTTAATTGTTTTAATGGTTCAAATACATGAATAAATAGGGATGTGATAATCCTAAATCTATTTGGGTATAAAAGACTATTAAAATGGATAGTTGAGCAATTAAGGTTCATATAAATGGAAAAGAATATTTTAGGGTTTGTTGACCTAAAATGGATAAAGTTGGAGGAATTGATCTAAGAAACCCTAATGGATATTAATGAAACCTTAATGAGGATTAGAAACCTTAGAAAGAGAATCCAAGTCAATAAAGTAGATTCTTGATAAAGTGGGTAATAAATAGAGTACATATTCTTTTCAGGAATTATGTGATGATTGAATTACTTGCTTGGATCTGTTGATTGGCTTGATTGTATATACATGAAGCATATGTTGAATAATCTGCATGACTCAACAAATTAGGTATGTGGTTACGCTTATGAATATCTCGAGTTAGTTTACCGAGATTTACCGAAGTTTTCATCGATGTCATGAACTAATTGTTGGATGATTTTAATTCATGCAAACTATAATGTGGATATGATTATCACATAAGATATGTGCCTACTATCTCAGATCCTGGTCCCCTCTATGTCGTAATGGCTGACCTAGTATATGGCTACCTAGAGGGTACGTCCATCAGGTCATGAATGACAACCATGAGATGGTATGAGATATAAGTTCAATTCAATTATCATTGTCCCCAACCACTTCATGGAAATGTTGTATATGTTATGAAAATTGGTGTTGCATTTCCAGTCATATGTTTTTTTGTATTTCACAACCACTCAGTTATCTTTAGTCCCTCATTGCTCACTTTGAAAGTGAGAGTCATGCATCTAAGTGGGAGTGGAGACCAAAAGCTTGTACGACTTTCTTAGGGCTTTTGAATTTTAGGATGATTGGGATTGTATATGATTTGGCATTTACATAACTAGGACACACACAAACATGCTCCTCTCAAAGCCACACCCTATCCTAGCTTTGTTCATTGTGTTAAGTGTGATTTGACATTTTTGAAAGAAAAAGGAAAGTTGTGTGGATTGGTTTAAGCCTTTTCCAGAACATAAAACATAACAAAAAAAATTGTCTTTGTGAGCTTTTGAGTGCACTAAATAGCTCTCTATTTGCTCTTGATGTGTTCTACTCATTATTAGTGTGTGTGGCCATTTTCTCCGCCTTGTCATACCAGCTACGCCATATTTCTCCATCTTGTTTTCTTCTTTCTTTCACCATCGTTGTGCATCTATGTGAGGATTCTTTGATTTGATTTTTGACAATGTTATAGGGCCATAGGATTGTTGGACACTATCCTCTAGCTAGAACGGGAGGTAGTATTTGAGCTAGGGGCAATGGAATCTAGGAGGCAAGATGTTGGTAAGGATCGTGCATAGAAGCAACAGATCTTATCTTCACAATTGATCATCCTGATAGGCCTTCACCCAAAGGCTCACTCTAAACTCTACTTTCTTTGTTCTTTATTGGTAATTAGATTAATTACTTCCATATTCTTGAAAAAAAGTTGCATAAAAAGTATTTTGAAATCAAATTAAAATCAACATTATTGAAGACAAAATCACCTTTCAAATTGTTTCCTTTTTTTAAATTGATTTATTACAGTTTACATAATATGGATCTTATAACTATGATGACCAAGGGAAACATACCGAGTCATAGTCCTGCAAAATTCATGGGGTAATACTTTTTTCATTGGAAATAAAAGATGAAATTATATCTCATTTTCTTAGGTTTAGTTCTTACTATTACATAACCTGAGGAACATGAACCATCTTTAATTTTCATTCGTACCTTTTTTGATGCCTTGATCACAACCTATAGTGCACCATTCTCTCTATATTATCTTACTAAGATGCCAAAGAATTATACAATCTTTGTAATGGTAGTATCTTATCCACTCTTTCTAATGAGCTTTATGATATCTACCACAATGAAATGTCTTCCCTTGATCTTTGGCATGATTTATATGTCAAGTTTAGAATGCAAGATGTTGGCCTAGAACAATATGGTTTTGTTAGATAGAGTAAATACAATATGGTGAATAATAAGGTTGTTCCTCCCATGTACTTCAACACCAAAACCTCATTCCAAAATCTATTACTAGTGGTTATAAGCTTGAGGAGAATGTGCAAGTGGTAGTCCTAATTGAAAAGTTCCCTCCATCCTAGAAGGACTCTGCCAAGTATTTCCATAAACCATGATTGATTAACCATGTCCACCTTGATGAAATTCCATCAAACTAAATATCATCATAGAAAAAGGATGTTAACATCAATTCCTCTGTCAACCTAGTAGATGATGTCAAACCCTAGAAGAAACAAAACAAGTTCAATCCTAAGTCTAAAAAATCTTTCAAGAAAGGTAAGAATCCTATTCATAATGTGAACTTCAATCTAGTGGCTAGCGCATTTGTAATGCATGAAGCATGCCTAGTCATCTTACAATGCTTTTTGTGACTGTAAGGGTCAAAGGAAGCAAACTAACTAAGTGCCAAAATGCAGAAGTGAACATGTTCAATGTGGGGGCCATGCATCCTTTTTTGAAAGATAAGATACCACCAATTCTCTTATTTTTAATGTTGACCTTTCTTCTAGAGAAAGTTGGTAGATGGAGTCTGAAGTAGTTTCTCACATATGCTATGATCGGTCTCCTTTTTCTATCTTTCAAGCATACAGGAGTCGTCTGACCTCTTGGGGTGATAATGTGTCCATGAAGTATATTGCAGGCTATGAAGGTGTGGATCTGAAGCTCACTTCTAGGAAACTCCTTTGATTGTAAAATGTTATACATGTTCCAATTTTTAAGGAAAAAACTAGTCATGAATTCTTAATCATGTCATATGGTTGTACTCTTTTGTGTCAAGGGGACAAAATTATAATTTCCAATTTTGCTTCTTATTAGGTGTTGGGTATACATATGAGGGTTTAATTAAGCTTAGTGTTTCTTCTAGTAATGGAACTTCTCATTTTAATGATAACTATTTGAGTACCTTTTCTACTTTCATATCTTGTGATAGTTGGCATCTCATTTAGGACATGTGAACAAGAACACTAACAAATATATGATTCACATGGACTTCATTCCCACGATTCCTATATATATTGGCATTAGATGCCAAAAATGTGTTCAAGTTAAATTACGTAAGAAACCCTTTAGCTCATTATGAAGGAACACATCCTTTCTTGAGCTTGTTCAACTGACATATGGATCTGATTAGTATTCTTACTTGTGATGACATGTGATACTTCATGACTTCTATTGATGATATTTCCAAATATATGTTGCATTTACTTGTTGTAAAAGTTGAAAAAAATGAAAAATTTTAGAATCTATAAGTCACAAGTAGAAAACCAAACCGATGAGAATCTCAAGATGACTAGATCTTATAGAGAAGGTGAACGTACTTCTAGTTAACTTGAATAATTCTACAAAGAACATGGCCTTGTTCACAAAACCACTACCCCATACAATCCACAATATAATGGTGTAGCCAAAGGAAATAATATAATATTTGTTGACAAGGTCAATGCCTGTTGTCTCAATCTCATATATATCAAAGAATGTTGGGGGAGGATCTTATTACAACTAACTATGTGTTGAACTGTATCTATTTCAAAAATAAGAGAAAACAACTTAAGAATTTTAGTTTAATAGGAAATCTATTTTGAAGTGCATTAAAGTGTGGTAGTTCTTGGTCAAAGTTAAAATCCTTAAAAATAAGAAACAAGCGATTACTCCCAAAACCATTAATACCATCATATATTGTGTTGAAAACAATAATGTAAACATATTTCTTGTAATAAAGTCAGACAATCCTTATATTTGAACAAACTCCATAAAAAAATCAGACCTATAGATATTGTATATTCTTAAAATATATATATCCCTTCAAGTGTATTGTTCCCAAACAACTTTGTGAAGATCCTTCAAATGTGAAAACATAAAAAACTTCATAAACCAACCAAATTTCAACTTCAATTACCAGAATACCCATACATGAACATGAACCATTGAACCTTGAAGTTGTTGAGCCTCAAAGTGACTTTGTTCAGGGTAAAAGGGCTAAAGTAAGAAATATGTTCTGATTTCTACACCTTTGTAGTAGAAGAAAACTATAAGACCTATGAAGATGCCATAAAATCCATTGATGATAGTTTTTGGAAGGAAACTTTTGACAATGATATAGAATCCATTACAAACAATCATACTTGGATTCTGAATACTCATCCTCTAAATTGCATAACCATTTAATGCAAATGGGTCTTCAGAAAGAAATCAAATGTAGATCATAGCATCAATAATTTTATGGCCAGGTTGGTAGATCAAGGTTACAAACAACAAGAATGATTAAGTTATTTTAATATCTATGTTCCTATACCAAAATTCACCTCCATTTGTGTCCTTGTTTCCTTGGTCGTGGTCTATAATCTTGAAATCCATAAAATGGATGTAAAGATTTCCTCTTCAAGGGTGACCAAAGGAAGATATATATATGGATCAAACTAAGGGTTTTGTTGTCCAATGATAAGAGAAAAAAGTTTGTAAACTTGTGAAATCCATATATGGTCTAAAACAAGCACCTAAATAGTGGAATGATAAAGTTGATACAATTGTTTATATCATGGATTTACTACTAATGAATTTGATAGATGAAGTTATTCTAAGTCTGTTGATAATGTGCAGATGATTATGTTCTTGTATATTGAGGATATATTAATCTTTGGTTTCATTGTTGTAATTTTCTTGAAAGTAAGTATTTTCTTTCAAAGAATTTTGGTATAAAAAAGTCAGGAATTGTTGATGTTATTCTTGGTACAAAATTATGTGGACCTACTTCTGGTTATTCCTTAAAACAATTTCACTATGTGGAAAAAGGCTTACATAGATTTTATATGTATTGTTGAGTACTTGTTAGTACTCCTTATGATCCTTCTTTACATCTTAGGCACATAAAAGTAATCTGGTGGATTAACTAGACATGCCAAGTAATAGGAAGCTTAATGAACTTAGACAATTATTGTAAACTGGATATTGTTTATTCAATAAGTATGCTAAGTACGTACACTAGTTGTCACATTGTTGATCACTAAAAGGATTTGGCTAGATTTTTGTATCTTAATGGTACCATGAGTTGTAGTCTTCATAATACTGGTTTCCAAGCTATGTTAGAATGCTAAATGGATGCAAATTGGATTATTGATACTGATGAAACCACATCAACTAGTGGTTATGTGTTCTTCCTAGGTGGTCGTTTAGTTTCTTGAAAATCATCCGAGAAAACTATGAGGGCTAGGCCCACAATGGATGCTGAGTTTATATCTTTAGATTTAGCATGATGACATGTTAATTTGATTAGAATTTTTTTCTAGATTTACATATAGGTTCAAAGTTGTATTACCCTATCTTAATAAATTGTGACATTGATTAGCCATAGATAATATTAAATAGTTAGATGGTAACTCAAATAATCTCTTGACGAGATGGGAGTGTGAAAAGGTGAGAGGCCTGATTATGCATAGTGTTATATCTCTACATTTTGTCAGGTTTGTAGAGAATATTGATGATCCTCCCATAAAAGGTTTACTTAGAAAGCTAGTACTTAGTGCATCGAGTGGGATGGGTGTTTTAACCATGAGTTAAGCACCACAATGTTAACCCAACTATTCAAAGCATGGATATCCCATGAGTAACCATTCATATGGATAACCAAGTTGTGCAAGGATTTGATAAAACTACATTTTTTTAGTTTCATTCTAAAACCTTTCCTATGGTGTTTGTGATTCAGGGTTGTCTTAGTAGAGGAATATCTCATTCTCTGAATGGGGTGGAGACCATATGTTTGGCAGGGTGTAGTATTGGACACTACACCCTTCGGAGAGCCATACTATATGATTGTAACCTTAGGTTGGGGTTTGTGATTTGGGCATACTCACTAGACCACTGATAAAATAGATTCTTACGAAGGTCGTAAGGTGAAAACTAATGTGAAAATTTCCTCATATACTCACAATGTTTGTAAAGTTTATAGACACATTAATCAAAGAGTCAAGTTAAATATGTAGTCATCACATATCTCCACACATAGATGAATCATTTCCTGGCAAGGTTTATAGCCACAAGATACAAATGTTGAAAGACATAGTTGTAGTCGCTTATCTTTATATCATTTATAATATTTCTAAGGTGTATGAAATATGTGGGGGGATGTTGTATTTCCAGCCATATGTTTTATATACTTCACATCTCAGCTATCTTTAGTCCCACATTGCTTTCTTATAAAGTAGGAGTGATCTACTTAAGTGGGAGTGGAGACTAAAGGCTTGGGGGCCTTTCTTGGGGATTTTGAATTTAAGGTTGATTGGGCTTGTATATTCTTTGATATTTGATGAAATAAAATGCATACACACAAATGCCTTGCCTCTTCACACCATGCCTCATTTCAATTTAGTATTTTGCAAACATGTGATTTTATATTTTTATAAAAAAATTATTTTATTTTGTTTTTATCAAACTATGTATTTAATTTAGTCATTTGGAATCCACAAGATTCACAATATTTTATTCATTTAATTTCCTTAAGAAGGAAACTATCTTGAGCCACCCAAACAATATTTACCTTGAATAAACTTCTACCCATCAACCCATTCAGGTTCATTAGACATTGTTGGTTTGCTCCTTAGTTCTGTTTGCGTGTGATCAACAAACCATCTATTAGGAGACTTGCAAACACATTATTTTTTGACATTAAATGACTAGTCGGGTGGTTGTGTCGATCTGTAAAATGTACTAGTTTGCACCTTTTCTAGAGAACATAAAAATATGAACAAACACTTGTCTTTGAGAGGCATTATGTGCTGAAATAACTTTGTGTTTTCTCTTTCTGATTGTATCTATGTGTGGCCCTTTTCTCCAACTTAACATACCCGCTACACCATATTTCTCTAGATTGGTTGCTCCTTATCTTCCACTAATGTTGTATGTGTATGTGATGTTTTGCTATTTTATTTTCGGCAATGTTCAAGGCCATAATACTATCTGATACTATCCTCTTTCTAGAACCAATAGGTATTACTTGAGCTGGGGTGATTGAGCCTGGGAGGAAAGTCATTGATAAAGATTGTGCATATGAGTGATAGATTTTTTTTCGTGACAGCGATCCTCATGATTCACATTCACCTATAGGCTCATCCACATTCATACTTTCTTTGTTCTTTATTATTTATCATATTAATTGCATCCATATTATTGAAAGTAATTTCTTAAACATTTACTTGAAATTAAAATGATTCCAAATATTTGAATATGAACGTCTTTTTCTAAGTGTATAAGGATGTGCAAGGCCATTTTTATGTTGGGATGATAATTCACATTCAAAGGAAAGGTGGGAAACTAATGATCTAATGTATAGTGTGACATGCCAAGGCTTGGATGAATCAACACCCATACAACTACTTAGTCAGCAATGCATTGCTCATTGAGATGTGCTTTAAAGATCATATGAGTTCTATGTAGAATGCACCGTATCATGTTCTTAGGCATTGAACAATGTTAGTACTAGTCAAGTAAGCACCATCTCTATCCAAGGAGGAATGTTGCAAAAAATGGTAAATTCATTGACATTGGATGCTAAGTACGTGAGTAGCCTCTTTTTAGTTAACATATACCATGTAGTGATTTGAATATTTTTTTCATGTTTGATATAACCCAATTGGTTGTGGTTGATTAGGTATTGATTGACACACACAAATTTTTTTCATCTCCCGACGTCCTTGAATCTCTTAGTATCAATGTCTTCCAAATTATGAAGGAAGGCCATGAGATATCATGAAAGTTAATGACCCACATTACCCTATAGGAAATTAGAGGAAACCATCTGCAATCAATGTGATACATTTGGGACATAAAGCCTTTTATGGTATAGAAGTATAGCAGGGCAAGTATATTTACCCTGATTAGCATCACATGATAAACAAATTAAGTTATGTTGACATGTCATTTATTGAGCATTGTGTACAATTGTTTCAACACAACCACTACCAATTATTGTATGTAATGTATTTAGTGGGAAGTCAACCTATACATATGGTATACCCAACAAGCCCACAAGCAGTAGACAATGATGCCAAGCTACTTTGGAGAAAAAGATAAACTAAAATTTCTCCATTTTTTTATCTTTTATTTAAAACATTCTTGTATATGGGTTTCTCTTCTAATATTATTCTCTTATTAACTAAGATCCAAAATAAATCTAATTTCTCCACCAATATAATCCATGTCTCAAATGTTATCACAAATTGATTCTTCTAACATTAAGAAAGATATTACACAAAGTGTTATATTTTTAAACACATTTACTACATCTTATCATTATATTATAGATTGATTACAAATATTATGTGAAACTCTCATCCTTGTGACTCAAATGAACTAAGATTCAAGTTACATGTAATATATTTTTTTCAATTCCCATTTTTCCCTTGTAGTGTTCACAATATATATATATATATATATATATATATATATCCCTCACTTTCAAATTGGTGTAAACTGTATATTACTTTTGTTAGGATCAATCATGATTTGTATTAATCACAAATCACGCTAAAGGAATTATATTACTATTTGCAGCATTATCGCAATCTTGGAATAAGTGTATGGGATTGGGTCTTATGATTATAGAAATAATATGAAAGTACATTGTCTGGAAGGTTTCAAATTCTCATCCCATATATATATATATATATATATATATATATATATATATATATATATATATATTGCTGTTTATTCATTGCCCACGCGGGTAGCCTGGAGTTTCGCTACCCGGAAGCCAAAAAAGTAACTCTTCTGGCCACAAAAGTAACTTTGCTGTCAAAAAAGTAATTATGGTGATAAGAAAGTAACTACACGACTACAAAAGTAACTCTATACAAAATATATAGCAGATATATATAAGGACGGGTTTTTTGATTTCAGGGGGGGGCAATTGATATTATTTTTGGATGAATTTTTTTGGAGAGATAGATAAAATACTCCTCTGCAATTGCGAATTTTTTTTTTTTGAAAAAAAGTGGTGGGAAGGGTGGGTGGGTAGCTACCCACGCGGGCAATAAATATGGGCCCTATATATGCATATTTATATATATATATATATATTTATATATATATATTTATATATATATATGTATATATATGTGTGTGTGTATGTGTGTTGATTTTGATACAATAAAACTTTTTAAGGCTAAACTATTCAAACAAGCCACACTTAGAGTATTCTACTGGAAGTTCCTTTATAATATGTTTTAATATAACTATATCATTGAAATTTTAATGTTCAATATACATCTATAGTGAGTTTATAGTTAACTCCATGACACAAACATAATACCCCAGAGTAACTTAGGAAATTCTAATACACAATATATAAATATAACAAGAATCAATTTTTGTTGAAGATGAATTAGTGTTTGGAGTTTGTAACGTACACATCGATATATTTAGAAACAAAAATTATATAAAGAATACTTAATTTTGTATTGACAATATAGTCAATGGACTTGCAACTTATAACTAAATGTTTAGTATGAGCTACAAAACTATTGATTAGAAGTATCCGTCAAACAACCAACAGATGTTAGTTCTCTTCGAAGCCATTAGAAAAGGTTGATTCTCTTTCAAGTCAACCTCAACAATTGATTTGGAATGAGAGTCACTTTGCATTTGAGAATAGTGACAATTATCTCAACTTTTTGGGTACTTCCTATAACTCGTCATCAACTTTTATCATATATCATGTATTACCTCACATTTGTTGGCAAGAAAGCCATACCATGTTCTCATTTTTATTCTTTCTCATTAACGTTTTCTATAATAATATTAACAAAAAATGATCTCTCGACTTTATGAAAACCAAAAATGTTTAAGACACATAGAACCAAATTTTTTTTATGTGGGTTGATCATTTTGGGAAAACGTTATTCTTTATAAGAGGATTAAAAAAGAATATTGGATTTTGACAATTGTTACAACCCCAATTTTTTTGGGATCATCTGGTGAGAAATGTAATTTCTCATATTAAAGATAATTGAACAAAGAATGGTATAATTTGTTTTGAATACATAGATTTCGTTTACAATAACCTTGATGAATGTTTTGTGGGCTTTATTGGCTATTGGGCCCAGATAATAAGGAAATTCAATTAGTAAATGAATGATTGAATATTTGAGAAAAGAATAATGTGGAAACCTCTAGAAGGCAAATCCAAAGAGAATTTCGTGCCTCTTGGGTTCCTTGGGTACCAAGGAATCCAAAGTTGCAAAGAAAAGGAAATAAGAACAGAAAAGTTTAATTAAGTATTTCTTGAATAACAAAGAGATTGAAAATAATGTTAAAATGTTGGAAATAAGTGGGAAAAGGTGTAATTAGGAGATCCTTTGTGGAATTTCGTGTTCCAAGGATTCCTAATGATAAAAGGAATACCAATGAGGAAAATAAAAGAGAAATAAAGAGAAATCCTCAAAAAGAAATATTTTAATAAGAAATACACATGATAATGAAGAATAATGCATTTAGATGCACCTAGATGGGGTAATAAGTATCCAATAAAAAGGATTTTGAAATAATAAAGTTTCTTGGGTGCCAAGGAGCCCCAATAAAGGAAAAGGGAAGAGAAAATACCATAATTATAAAATAAAGAGATAATGGGAATACATAAGCCATTAATTATGTAAATTTGATAAAAGGAAGTATTTTCCTAAGGATATATATATATATATATATATATATATATATATATATATATATATATATATATATATTCGTGGCCAATAGGTTAAAAGGCAAATAAAGAGAGTGAAGGAGAGGAATTTAGAATTCCTAATATTTAAAGGAAAGAGAATATTCAATTGACATAATTATCTAAGGAGAGAATGAATGAGAGAGAGAGGATTTGCCTCACAACCAAGGAAGGTATGTTTCCTTTCAAGTATAGGACTTGAGTCCTCAAGGAGGCACGCCCTAGGGCTCTGTACTCACCCCTATATAAGGGGTATAGTGTTTGGTCTGAGTTAAAGATAATCTTGAGGAAGCTTTTCTTTTCTTCTTCTTCTTTTTCCTCGTTTTTGCCTTAAAACTCTAGCTATAAGAAACACCACGAGCAAGAGGTTGGAAATGGCCAATGCATGGTTTCATTGAAACCCAGGAGTGCCATGGGGTCGAGGTGAAACACAGCCATCGAGTCCGTGCCCTAGGGTGTGCTCAAAGGCAGCCGTCGGGCTGCTGTGATGGCCACAAAAAACCTGGCCAAGGAGCGGAGAACCAGCTACATCAGTCGCGTTTTGGTAGAGCATCAGGTGCGCCCAGGTGCGGCGGTGGCAGGGGAGCTTCTTCCGGCGAGCTCCGTGGTCCAGAGAGGGAGGAACGATCTGTGCTTACCTGTAGACAGATGGCTAGGGCGACGCAGCACCAGCCGCGTGAGGTTGAAGAAAGGAAAGTCACCATTGGATAAAACTACCCTCCGGGGGTTACAGTTTTGAACAACTTAAGTGAAGGGTAGAAACGTCAATTGATTCTAATCTAAAGGTGGGCGCGTGAAGGTATGTGTGCATGAGAGTTGGTTGCCTACGTGGCACCTCTTTATTGGTCAGTTTGTGATATTTTTGCAAAAATCATAACTAATTCTAGGGAACTCGGATTAAAACAAGTTATATATGAAAATTGATCCTCAGAACGAGAGGAATCCAAAGAAATTACGTTTAATGGAAGTAATCATCTTTAATACTTTAATGATTAAGAAACTCTATTTTGAAATGAATAAAGTGTTTAATAGGGTTTAATGGATTATTAGAGATGATATTAACCTGTTAAATGTAAAAAGGTACATTATGTTAAAAAAGGAAGAACTTTGCACGTGATTAGTCTAATTTAGAGTTTATATGCATAAATATGCTTGAAATGTGAAAAGTACATAAAGTTATCATCTTTAATGATTTAATTATGGAAAAATCCTTAGATTTGATGGTAAATGGTCTTAATGACATTATTTGGATAATTCAAGTTGATATTAACCTGTTGTTAATAAAAGTGAGAATAGGGTCTAAAAAGATGTTCTTTTTATAGAATCGGTTTAATTTAGGGTTTCGTGCATGATTATGCACTAATGAACTTGAAAACTCTAATTTAGATGAATATGACTTTTAATTGTTTTAATGGTTCAAATACATGAATAAATAGGGATGTGATAATCCTAAATCTATTTGGGTATAAAAGACTATTAAAATGGATAGTTGAGCAATTAAGGTTCATATAAATGGAAAAGAATATTTTAGGGTTTGTTGACCTAAAATGGATAAAGTTGGAGGAATTGATCTAAGAAACCCTAATGGATATTAATGAAACCTTAATGAGGATTAGAAACCTTAGAAAGAGAATCCAAGTCAATAAAGTAGATTCTTGATAAAGTGGGTAATAAATAGAGTACATATTCTTTTCAGGAATTATGTGATGATTGAATTACTTGCTTGGATCTGTTGATTGGCTTGATTGTATATACATGAAGCATATGTTGAATAATCTGCATGACTCAACAAATTAGGTATGTGGTTACGCTTATGAATATCTCGAGTTAGTTTACCGAGATTTACCGAAGTTTTCATCGATGTCATGAACTAATTGTTGGATGATTTTAATTCATGCAAACTATAATGTGGATATGATTATCACATAAGATATGTGCCTACTATCTCAGATCCTGGTCCCCTCTATGTCGTAATGGCTGACCTAGTATATGGCTACCTAGAGGGTACGTCCATCAGGTCATGAATGACAACCATGAGATGGTATGAGATATAAGTTCAATTCAATTATCATTGTCCCCAACCACTTCATGGAAATGTTGTATATGTTATGAAAATTGGTGTTGCATTTCCAGTCATATGTTTTTTTGTATTTCACAACCACTCAGTTATCTTTAGTCCCTCATTGCTCACTTTGAAAGTGAGAGTCATGCATCTAAGTGGGAGTGGAGACCAAAAGCTTGTACGACTTTCTTAGGGCTTTTGAATTTTAGGATGATTGGGATTGTATATGATTTGGCATTTACATAACTAGGACACACACAAACATGCTCCTCTCAAAGCCACACCCTATCCTAGCTTTGTTCATTGTGTTAAGTGTGATTTGACATTTTTGAAAGAAAAAGGAAAGTTGTGTGGATTGGTTTAAGCCTTTTCCAGAACATAAAACATAACAAAAAAAATTGTCTTTGTGAGCTTTTGAGTGCACTAAATAGCTCTCTATTTGCTCTTGATGTGTTCTACTCATTATTAGTGTGTGTGGCCATTTTCTCCGCCTTGTCATACCAGCTACGCCATATTTCTCCATCTTGTTTTCTTCTTTCTTTCACCATCGTTGTGCATCTATGTGAGGATTCTTTGATTTGATTTTTGACAATGTTATAGGGCCATAGGATTGTTGGACACTATCCTCTAGCTAGAACGGGAGGTAGTATTTGAGCTAGGGGCAATGGAATCTAGGAGGCAAGATGTTGGTAAGGATCGTGCATAGAAGCAACAGATCTTATCTTCACAATTGATCATCCTGATAGGCCTTCACCCAAAGGCTCACTCTAAACTCTACTTTCTTTGTTCTTTATTGGTAATTAGATTAATTACTTCCATATTCTTGAAAAAAAGTTGCATAAAAAGTATTTTGAAATCAAATTAAAATCAACATTATTGAAGACAAAATCACCTTTCAAATTGTTTCCTTTTTTTAAATTGATTTATTACAGTTTACATAATATGGATCTTATAACTATGATGACCAAGGGAAACATACCGAGTCATAGTCCTGCAAAATTCATGGGGTAATACTTTTTTCATTGGAAATAAAAGATGAAATTATATCTCATTTTCTTAGGTTTAGTTCTTACTATTACATAACCTGAGGAACATGAACCATCTTTAATTTTCATTCGTACCTTTTTTGATGCCTTGATC
This sequence comes from Alisma plantago-aquatica, assembly GCA_963693085.1. Lineage (NCBI taxonomy): Eukaryota > Viridiplantae > Streptophyta > Magnoliopsida > Alismatales > Alismataceae > Alisma > Alisma plantago-aquatica. The sequence continues at coordinate 898,748,041 of OY856413.1, read as the reverse complement.
ACAACCTATAGTGCACCATTCTCTCTATATTATCTTACTAAGATGCCAAAGAATTATACAATCTTTGTAATGGTAGTATCTTATCCACTCTTTCTAATGAGCTTTATGATATCTACCACAATGAAATGTCTTCCCTTGATCTTTGGCATGATTTATATGTCAAGTTTAGAATGCAAGATGTTGGCCTAGAACAATATGGTTTTGTTAGATAGAGTAAATACAATATGGTGAATAATAAGGTTGTTCCTCCCATGTACTTCAACACCAAAACCTCATTCCAAAATCTATTACTAGTGGTTATAAGCTTGAGGAGAATGTGCAAGTGGTAGTCCTAATTGAAAAGTTCCCTCCATCCTAGAAGGACTCTGCCAAGTATTTCCATAAACCATGATTGATTAACCATGTCCACCTTGATGAAATTCCATCAAACTAAATATCATCATAGAAAAAGGATGTTAACATCAATTCCTCTGTCAACCTAGTAGATGATGTCAAACCCTAGAAGAAACAAAACAAGTTCAATCCTAAGTCTAAAAAATCTTTCAAGAAAGGTAAGAATCCTATTCATAATGTGAACTTCAATCTAGTGGCTAGCGCATTTGTAATGCATGAAGCATGCCTAGTCATCTTACAATGCTTTTTGTGACTGTAAGGGTCAAAGGAAGCAAACTAACTAAGTGCCAAAATGCAGAAGTGAACATGTTCAATGTGGGGGCCATGCATCCTTTTTTGAAAGATAAGATACCACCAATTCTCTTATTTTTAATGTTGACCTTTCTTCTAGAGAAAGTTGGTAGATGGAGTCTGAAGTAGTTTCTCACATATGCTATGATCGGTCTCCTTTTTCTATCTTTCAAGCATACAGGAGTCGTCTGACCTCTTGGGGTGATAATGTGTCCATGAAGTATATTGCAGGCTATGAAGGTGTGGATCTGAAGCTCACTTCTAGGAAACTCCTTTGATTGTAAAATGTTATACATGTTCCAATTTTTAAGGAAAAAACTAGTCATGAATTCTTAATCATGTCATATGGTTGTACTCTTTTGTGTCAAGGGGACAAAATTATAATTTCCAATTTTGCTTCTTATTAGGTGTTGGGTATACATATGAGGGTTTAATTAAGCTTAGTGTTTCTTCTAGTAATGGAACTTCTCATTTTAATGATAACTATTTGAGTACCTTTTCTACTTTCATATCTTGTGATAGTTGGCATCTCATTTAGGACATGTGAACAAGAACACTAACAAATATATGATTCACATGGACTTCATTCCCACGATTCCTATATATATTGGCATTAGATGCCAAAAATGTGTTCAAGTTAAATTACGTAAGAAACCCTTTAGCTCATTATGAAGGAACACATCCTTTCTTGAGCTTGTTCAACTGACATATGGATCTGATTAGTATTCTTACTTGTGATGACATGTGATACTTCATGACTTCTATTGATGATATTTCCAAATATATGTTGCATTTACTTGTTGTAAAAGTTGAAAAAAATGAAAAATTTTAGAATCTATAAGTCACAAGTAGAAAACCAAACCGATGAGAATCTCAAGATGACTAGATCTTATAGAGAAGGTGAACGTACTTCTAGTTAACTTGAATAATTCTACAAAGAACATGGCCTTGTTCACAAAACCACTACCCCATACAATCCACAATATAATGGTGTAGCCAAAGGAAATAATATAATATTTGTTGACAAGGTCAATGCCTGTTGTCTCAATCTCATATATATCAAAGAATGTTGGGGGAGGATCTTATTACAACTAACTATGTGTTGAACTGTATCTATTTCAAAAATAAGAGAAAACAACTTAAGAATTTTAGTTTAATAGGAAATCTATTTTGAAGTGCATTAAAGTGTGGTAGTTCTTGGTCAAAGTTAAAATCCTTAAAAATAAGAAACAAGCGATTACTCCCAAAACCATTAATACCATCATATATTGTGTTGAAAACAATAATGTAAACATATTTCTTGTAATAAAGTCAGACAATCCTTATATTTGAACAAACTCCATAAAAAAATCAGACCTATAGATATTGTATATTCTTAAAATATATATATCCCTTCAAGTGTATTGTTCCCAAACAACTTTGTGAAGATCCTTCAAATGTGAAAACATAAAAAACTTCATAAACCAACCAAATTTCAACTTCAATTACCAGAATACCCATACATGAACATGAACCATTGAACCTTGAAGTTGTTGAGCCTCAAAGTGACTTTGTTCAGGGTAAAAGGGCTAAAGTAAGAAATATGTTCTGATTTCTACACCTTTGTAGTAGAAGAAAACTATAAGACCTATGAAGATGCCATAAAATCCATTGATGATAGTTTTTGGAAGGAAACTTTTGACAATGATATAGAATCCATTACAAACAATCATACTTGGATTCTGAATACTCATCCTCTAAATTGCATAACCATTTAATGCAAATGGGTCTTCAGAAAGAAATCAAATGTAGATCATAGCATCAATAATTTTATGGCCAGGTTGGTAGATCAAGGTTACAAACAACAAGAATGATTAAGTTATTTTAATATCTATGTTCCTATACCAAAATTCACCTCCATTTGTGTCCTTGTTTCCTTGGTCGTGGTCTATAATCTTGAAATCCATAAAATGGATGTAAAGATTTCCTCTTCAAGGGTGACCAAAGGAAGATATATATATGGATCAAACTAAGGGTTTTGTTGTCCAATGATAAGAGAAAAAAGTTTGTAAACTTGTGAAATCCATATATGGTCTAAAACAAGCACCTAAATAGTGGAATGATAAAGTTGATACAATTGTTTATATCATGGATTTACTACTAATGAATTTGATAGATGAAGTTATTCTAAGTCTGTTGATAATGTGCAGATGATTATGTTCTTGTATATTGAGGATATATTAATCTTTGGTTTCATTGTTGTAATTTTCTTGAAAGTAAGTATTTTCTTTCAAAGAATTTTGGTATAAAAAAGTCAGGAATTGTTGATGTTATTCTTGGTACAAAATTATGTGGACCTACTTCTGGTTATTCCTTAAAACAATTTCACTATGTGGAAAAAGGCTTACATAGATTTTATATGTATTGTTGAGTACTTGTTAGTACTCCTTATGATCCTTCTTTACATCTTAGGCACATAAAAGTAATCTGGTGGATTAACTAGACATGCCAAGTAATAGGAAGCTTAATGAACTTAGACAATTATTGTAAACTGGATATTGTTTATTCAATAAGTATGCTAAGTACGTACACTAGTTGTCACATTGTTGATCACTAAAAGGATTTGGCTAGATTTTTGTATCTTAATGGTACCATGAGTTGTAGTCTTCATAATACTGGTTTCCAAGCTATGTTAGAATGCTAAATGGATGCAAATTGGATTATTGATACTGATGAAACCACATCAACTAGTGGTTATGTGTTCTTCCTAGGTGGTCGTTTAGTTTCTTGAAAATCATCCGAGAAAACTATGAGGGCTAGGCCCACAATGGATGCTGAGTTTATATCTTTAGATTTAGCATGATGACATGTTAATTTGATTAGAATTTTTTTCTAGATTTACATATAGGTTCAAAGTTGTATTACCCTATCTTAATAAATTGTGACATTGATTAGCCATAGATAATATTAAATAGTTAGATGGTAACTCAAATAATCTCTTGACGAGATGGGAGTGTGAAAAGGTGAGAGGCCTGATTATGCATAGTGTTATATCTCTACATTTTGTCAGGTTTGTAGAGAATATTGATTATCCTCCCATAGAAGGTCTACTTAGAAAGCTAGTACTTAGTGCATCGCGTGGGATGGGTGTTTTAACCATGAGTTAAGCACCACAATAGTAACCCAACTATTCAAAGCATGGATATCCCATGAGTACCATTCATATGGATAACCAAGTTGTGCAAGGATTCGATAAAACTACATTTTTTTAGTTTCATTCTAGAACCTTTCCTATGGTGTTTGTGATTCAGGGTTGCCTTAGTAGAGGAATATCTCATTCTCTGAATGGGGTCGAGACCATATGTTTGGCAGGGTGTATTATTGGACACTACACCCTTCGGAGAGCCATACTATATGATTGTAACCTTAGGTTAGGGTTTGTGATTTGGGCATACTCACTAGACCACTAATAAAATAGATTCTTACGAAGGTCCTAAGGTGAACACCAATGTGAAAATTTCCTCATATACTCACTATGTTTGTAAAGTTTATAGACACATTAATCAAAGAGTCAATTTAAATATGTAGTTCATCACATATCTCCACACATAGATGAATCATTGCTTGGCAAGGTTTATAGCCACAAGATACAAATGTTGAAAGACATAGTTGTAGTCACTTATCTTTATATCATTTATAATATTTCTAAGGTGTATGAAATATGTGGGGGGATGTTGTATTTCAGCCATATGTTTTATATACTTCACCTCTCAGCTATCTTTAGTCCCACATTGCTTGCTTATAAAGTAGGAGTGATCTACTCAAGTGGGAGTGGAGACTAAAGGCTTGGGGGCCTTTCTTGGGGATTTTGAATTTAAGGCTGATTGGTCTTGTATATTCTTTGATATTTGATGAAATAAAATGCATACACACAAATGGCTTGCCTCTTCACACCATGCCTCATTTCAATTTAGTATTTTTCAAACATGCGATTTTATATTTTTACAAAAAAAAATTATTTTATTTTGTTTTTATCAAACTATGTATTTAATTTAGTCATTTGGAATCCCCAAGATTCACAATATTTTATTCATTTAATTTCCTTAAGAAGGAAACTATCTTGAGCCACCCAAACAATATTTACCTTGAATAAACTTCTACCTGTCAACCCATTCAGGTTCATTAGACATTGTTGGTTTGCTCCTTAGTTCTGTTTGGGTGTGATCAACAAACCATCTATTAGGAGACTTGCAAACACATTATTTCTTTACATTAAATGACTAGTCGGGTGGTTGTGTCGATCTATAAAATGTACTAGTTTGCACCTTTTCTAGAGAACAGAAAAATATGAACAAACACTTGTCTTTGAGAGGCATTATGTGCTGAAATAACTTTGTGTTTTCTCTTTCTGATTGGATCTATGTGTGGCCCTTTTCTCCACCTTAACATACCCGCTACACGATATTTCTCTAGATTGGTTGCTCCTTATCTTCCACTAATGTTGTATGTCTATGTGATGTTTTGCTATTTCATTTTCGGCGATGTTCAAGGCCATAATACTATCTGATACTATCCTCTTTCTAGAACCAAGAGGTATTACTTGAGCTGGGGTGATTGAGCCTGGGAGGAAAGTCATTGATAAAGATTGTGCATATGAGTGATAGATTTTTTTTTGTGACAGCGATCCTCATGATTCGCATTCACCTATAGGCTCATCCACATTCATACTTTCTTTATTCTTTATTATTTATCATATTAATTGCATCCATATTATTGAAAGTAATTTCTTAAACATTTACTTGAAATTAAAATGATTCCAAATATTTGAATATGAACGTCTTTTTCTAAGTGTATAAGGATGTGCAAGGCCATTTTTATGTTGGGATGATAATTCACATTCAAAGGAAAGGTGGGAAACTAATGATCTAATGTATAGTACGACATGCCAAGGCTTGGATGAATCAACACCCATACAACTACTTAGTCAGCAATGCATTGCTCATTGAGATGTTCTTTAAAGATCATATGAGTTCTATGTAGAATGCGCCGTATCATGTTCTTAGGCATTGAACAATGTTAGTACTAGTCAAGTAAGCACCATCTCTATCCAAGGAGGAATGTTGCAAAAAAATGGTCAATTCTTTGACATTGGATGCTAAGTACGTGAGTAGCCTCTTTTTAGTTAACATATACCATGTAGTGATTTGAATATTTTTTTCATGTTTGATATAACCCAATTGGTTGTGGTTGATTAGGTATTGATTGACACACACAAATTTTTTTCATCTCCCGACGTCCTTGCATCTCTTAGTATCAATGCCTTCCAAATAATGAAGGAAGGCCATGAGATATCATGAAAGTTAATGACCCACATTACCCTATAGGAAATTAGAGGAAACCATCTGCAATCAATGTGATACATTTGGGACATAAAGCCTTTTGTGGTATAGAAGTATAGCAGGGCAAGTATATTTACCCTGATTAGCATCACATGATAAACAAATTAAGTTATGTTGACATGTCATTTATTGAGCATTGTGTATAATTGTTTCAACACAACCACTACCAATTATTGTACGTTATGTATTTAGTGGGAAGTCAACCTATACATATGGTATACCCAACAAGCCCACAAGCAGCACACAATGAGGCCAAGCTACTTTGGAGAAAAAGATAAACTAAAATTCCTCCATTTTTCTATCTTTTATTTAAAACATTCTTGTATATGGGTTTCTCTTCTAATATTATTCTCTTATTAACTAAGATCCAAAATAAATCTAATTTCTCCACCAATATAATCCATGTCTCAAATGTTATCACAAATTGATTCTTCTAACATTAAGAAAGATATTACACAAAGTGTTATATTTTTAAACACATTTACTACATCTTATCATTATATTATAGATTGATTACAAATATTATGTGAAACTATCATCCTTGTGACTCAAATGAACTAAGATTCAAGTTACATGTAATATTTGTTTTTCAATTCCCATTTTTCCCTTGTAGTGTTCACAAATATATATATATATATATATATATATATATATATATATATATATATATATATATATATATATCCCTCAGTTTCAAATTGGCGTAAACTGTATATTACTTTTGTTTGGATCAATCATGATTTGTATTAATCACAAATCACACTAAAGGAATTATATTACTATTTGCAGCATTATCGCAATCTTAGAATAAGTGTATGGGATTGGGTCTTATGATTATAGAAATAATATGAAAGTACAATGTCTAGAAGGTTTCAAATTCTCATCCCATATATATATATATATATATATATATATTTATATATATATATATATATATATATATATATATATATGCCGTTTATTCATTGCCCGCACGGGTAGCCTGGAGTTTCGCTACCCGGCAGCCAAAAAAGTAACTCTTCTGGCCACAAAAGTAACTTTGTTGTCAAAAAAGTAACTATGGTGATAAGAAAGTAACTACACGACTAAAAAAGTAACTTTGTACAAAATATATAGCAGATATATATAAGGATGGGTTTTTTTTATTTTGGGGGGGGGGCAATTGATATTATTTTTGGATGAATTTTTTTGGAGATCTAGATAAAATACTCCTCTGCAATTGTGAAATTTTTTTTTTTGAAAAAAAGTGCTGGGAAGGGTGGGCGGGTAGCTGCCCACGCGAGAAATAAATATGGGCCCTATATATACATATATATATATATATATATATATATATATATTTATATATATGTGTGTTTGTGTGTGTGTGTGTTGATTTTGATACAATAAAACTTTTTAAGGCTAAACTATTCAAACAAGCCACACTTAGAGTATTCTACTGGAAATTCCTTTATAATATGTTTTAATATAACTATATCATTGAAATTTTAATGTTCAATATACATCTATAGTGGGTTTATAGTTAACTCCATGACACAAACATAATACCCCAGAGTAACTTAGGAAATTCTAATACATAATATATAAATATAACAAGAACCAATTTTGTTGAGGATGAATTAGTGTTTGGAGTCTGTAACATACACATCGATATATTTAGAAACAAAAATTATATAAAGAATACTTAATTTTTTATTGACAATATAGTCAATGGACTTGCAACTTATAACTAAATGTTTGGTATGAGCTACAAAAACTATTGATTAGAAGTATCCGTCAAACAACCAACAGATGTTCGTTCTCTTCGAAGCCATTAGAAAAGGTTGATTCTCTTTCAAGTCAAACTCAACAATTGATTTGGAATGAGAGTCACTTTGCATTTGAGAATAGTGTCAATTATCTCAACTTTTTGGGTACTTCCTATAACTCATCATCAACTTTTATCATATATCATGTATTTCCTCACATTTGTTGGGAAGAAAGCCATACCATGTTGTCATTTTTATTCTTCCTCATTAACGTTTTCTATAATAATATTAACAAAAAATGATCTCTCGACTTTATGAAAACCAAAAATGTTTAAGACACACAGAACCAAATTTTTTTTATGTGGGTTGATCATTTTGGGTAAACATTATTCTTTATAAGAGGATTAAAAAAGAATGATTGGATTTTGACAATTGTTACAACCCCAATTTCTTTGGGATCATCTGGTGAGAAACGTAATTTCTCATATTAAAGATAATTGAACAAAGAATAATATAATTTTTTTTGAATACATGGATTTCGTTTATAATAGCCTTGATGAATGTTTTGTGGGTTTTATTGGCTATTGGGCCCAAATAATAAGGAAATTCAATTAGTAAATGAATAATTGAATATTTGAGAAAAGAATAATGTGGAAACCTCTAGAAGGCAAATCCAAAGAGAATTTCGTGCCTCTTGGGTTCCTTGGGTACCAAGGAGTCCAAAGTTTCAAAGAAAAGGCAATAAGAAAAGAAAAGTTTAATTAAGTATTTATTGAATAAGAAAGAGATTGAAAATAATGTTAAAATGTTGGAAATAAGTGGGAAAAGGTGTAATTAAGAGATCCTTTGTGGAATTTCTTGTTCCAAGGATTCATAATGATAAAAGGAATACCAATGAGGAAAATAAAAGAGAAATAAAGAGAAATCCTCAAAAAGAAATATTTTAATAAGAAATACACATGATAATGAAGAATAATGCATTTAGATGCATCTAGAAGGGGTAATAAGTATCCAATAAAAAGGATTTCGAAATAATAAAGTTTCTTGGGTGCCAAGGAGCCCCAATAAAGGAAAAGGGAAGAGAAAATACCATAATTATAAAATAAAGAGATAATGGGAATACATAAGCCATTAATTATGTAAATTTGATAAAAGGAAGTATTTTCCTAAGGAGATATATATATATATATATATATATATATATTCGTGGCCAATAGGTTAAAAGGCAAATAAAGAGAGTGAAGGAGAGGAATTTCGAATTCCTAATATTTAAAGGAAAGAGAATATTCAAATGACATAATTATCTAAGGAGATAATGAAAGAAAGAGAGAGGATTTGCTTCACAACCAAGGAAGGTATGTTTCCTTTCAAGTATAGGACTTGAGTCCTCAAGGAGGCACGCCCTAGGGCTCTATACTCACCCCTATATAAGGGGTAGAGTGTTTGGTCTGAGTTAAAGATAATCTTGAGGAAGCTTTTCTTTTCTTCTTCTTCTTTTTCCTCATTTTTGCCTTAAAACTCTAGCTATAAGAAACACCATGAGCAAGAGGTTGGAAACAACCAATGCATGGTTTCATTGAAACCCAAGAGTGCCATGGAGCCGAGGTGAAGCACAACCATCGAGGTTGTGCCCTAGGGTGTGCTCAAAGGCAGCCGTCGGGCTGCAGTGACGGCCGCAGATAACTTGGCCGAGGAGCGGAGAACCAGCTACATCAGTCGCGTTTTGGTAGAGCATCAGGTGTGCCCAGGTGCGGCGGTGGCAGGGGAGCTTCTTCCGGTGAGCTCTGTGGTCCAGAGAGGGAGGAACGATCTATGCTTAGCTGCAGATGGATGGCTAGGGCGACGCAACACCAGCCGCATGAGGTTGAAGAAAGGAAAGTCACCATTGGACAAAACTACCCTCCGCGGGTTACAGTTTTGAACTACTTAAGTGAAGGGTAGAAATGTCAATTGATTCTAATCTAAAGGTGGGCGCGCGAAGGTATGTCTGCATGAGAGTTGGTTGCCTACGTGGCACCACTTTATTGGTCTGTTTGTGATATTTTTGCAAAAATCATAACTAATTCTTGGGAAATCAGATTAAAACAAGTTATATATGAAAATTGATCCTCAGAACGAGAGGAACCCAAAGAAATTATGTTTAATGGAAGTAATCATCTTTAATACTTTAATGATTAAGAAATTCTATTTTGAAATGAATAAAGTGTTTAATAGGGTTTAATGGATTATTAGAGTTGATATTAACCTATTAAATGTAAAAAGGTACATTATGTCCAAAAAGGAAGAACTTTGCACGTGATTAGTCTAATTTAGAGTTTATATGCATAAATATGCTTGAAATGTGAAAAGTACATAAAGTTATCATCTTTAATGATTTAATTATGGAAAAATCCTTAGATTTGATGGTAAATGGTCTTAATGACATTATTTGGATAATTCAAGTTGATATTAACCTGTTGTTAATAAAAGTGAGAATAGGATCTAAAAATATGATCTATTTATATAATTGGTTTAATTTAGGGTTTCGTGCATGATTATGCACTAATGAACTTGAAAACTCTAATTTAGATGAATATGTATTTTAATTGTTTTAATGGTTCAAATACATGAATAAATAGGGATGTGATAATCTTAAATCTATTTGGGTATAAAAGACTATTAAAATGGATAGTTGAGCAATTAAGGTTCATATAAATGGAAAAGAATATTTTAGGGTTTGTTGACCTAAAATGGATAAAGTTTGAGGAATTGATCTAAGAAACCCTAATGGATATTAATGAAACCTTAATGATGATTAGAAACCATAGAAAGAGAATCCAAGTCAATAAAGTAGATTCTTGATAAAGTGGGTAATAAATAGAGTACATATTCTTTTCAGGAATTATGTGATGATTGAATTACTAGCTTGGATCTATTGATTGGCTTGATTGTATATACATGAAGTATATGTTGAATAATTTGCATGACTCAACAAATCAGGTATGTGGTTACGCTTATGAATATCTCGAGTTAGTTTTCCGAGATTTACCGAAGTTTTCATCGATGTCATGAACTAATTGTTGGATGATTTTAATTCATGCAAACTATAATGTGGATATGATTATCACATAAGATATGTGCCTACTAGCTCATATCCTGGTCCCCTCTGTGTCGTAATGGCTGACCTGGTATATGGCTACCTAGAGGGTACGTCCATCAGGTCATGAATGACTTAGTATATGGCTGCCTAGAGGGTAGGTCCATCGAGTCACAATGAGTTAGATATTGGGCTACCTTTGGGTGGTGCCATGCGACTCTACCTTTACAGAGGTACCATATAAGTCCTTACAGGGACAACACAGAGTTGTGGATAGGTATGGAGTGAGTAGTTTGGCTTAAAACATAATCTTGGTTGATAAATGATTAATTGAATGATTACATTGTTAACATATTTGCTTGATTATTGTTTCCCCCGCATACCAGCTTCTGGCTGACCGACGTTTTGTTTGTCGGCGTTTTAGGTACAATGAAAAGAACAAACAGTAAAGTGGCACATGTGGTACTAAATGAGAATTAAAGTGTAAAGGAGGATTAGATATATTAGTATCTATGTGGATAGAAGTTTAGAGATCCAAGTTTTCAAAAAGGTATGCAAAAAAATTTATTTTCTTACAGCATTCGGTATAGTATGTTAAAATTTGATAATTATTCTTGGTTCATTTCTGAACCTTTGATCTGGAAGTTATTGGTTAACGGCTCTGTCCTTTCGGTTTCCCTTAATTGGGGGTTACTGGGAGGCGGGGCGTAACATTTGGTATCAGAGCGTAGGTTCCTCATTTAACCATTAATAATTATTAAATTTTACAAACTCCATAGAACCCAAGGGAGTTATTAGAGAATTATCCGAAAGACGGAGGTGTCTAGAAAAGGATCACGACTGGGGGCTGGCAATATTTCCTCCGTACCGCTAGTCGGAATACGAGGACTCCCGGATCCGTGTGACTGCCTGGCCAAAGTCTTAGGGTATGAATCGAAATAAGATACCTTTAGGACTTCTCATCTTATTCATCCCTTCTCACCATAAAATTCTGATAAGGACCTAAAGGATTATGGTTTTCTTTCTTCTCCTCACCCTCTTGAGGTATGGGTTAATAAGGTTTAAGGAATCTTCCACCAAATTAATGAAAGGCATGTAAATAAGATGTCATGGACATAAGCTTAATAGATTAAGCGCAAACTAAAGAATAGATACATGCTTAGGTCGTATGACATAAGTTGTCATGTCCTCAGAAGAGACCTGAGGCTAGACCTTCTTGTCAGGAGGATAAGTCAGTGTTGGAGGTGGAGATCTCCATTGCAAGTAGAGACCTGGCACATCCTCTGCGGATGATGCTAACCCCAACCCTAAGTGATTGTTAGAGAGAGATGAGTTGGACCAGGTTTTTGAAGGGACATGCCTTTGGGATGCCATATGATCTATGGATGACCTAGAACCTTTGGCAACCCAACCCTGGGAAGGTTCGTGCATGTTAGGGTAAAGGATAGCTCCCTAGATGATGATGTTAGTGAAGGACCTTAGAAACCCTATGGGCCTATGTGTGTAGGGCATAGCATGCACCCAGGGTATGTTAGTAATGTGAGCAAAGGGTTGAAACCCTGACCAGGAAAGTATGAAGGATGGCTTATGAAATGAGCGTAAGGTGTTATGGATAACCTTGAGTGAACATAAGACGACCATAGGCTTCTTTTTAGCTAAGGGCATGCTTTTGAGGTTGAACCTTCATGAAGATAGGACCTCAAATGGTGAGGTTGGTTGTAGGGTTATCTCTAGAGAGAGAGCAAGAAACCCAACAAGAGGGTTGGAAAACCTAGACCCCGAGATATGAGGAACATGGGGAGTCGAGGATGAGGCGACCTAAGTTGATGATAGTGGTCACCACGTGCTTGATCCCTAGGGTTTGTTGGTGTCTTGGTTATCATGAGATGAACCAAAACCTAGATGAGTCTGCTTATACCTTTGTCCCTATGGTATAGATGAAAAGAAGAGTTCCATAAACCCTGGAGAGGTATAGTACCCAGGTTATGAGGCCTTACACTTTGTTGATTTTTCCTTGAGGAGGACTCAACCTTAAAGTGTTGATCAAGGAGAAGGATGATAGGAAGTGTACGTCAGACCCAGTACATGCTTGGTTAGTGGTTAAGAGTTTGAGCATGTAGTTGGACACCCAAAGTGAACCTAGGGTTCCTGACCTAAGAGGGGAAGTGGTATACCTAATGCTCATGACGAGAATTAAGTTGCAATAGTTTCGAGCATGGTACTCCTCATGAATAGAGGAAAAGAGAAGCCCCTTAAGTTTAAGGTGTGTTTGATGAACCCCTCACAGCTAGGTTGATGATAAAGAAAGGTATGATCTTGATCCAACATAGAGGAAAGAGGACAAGTATGACCTAGCATGGTTCAGTAGGTGATCTGCTTGTGCCTTAATAGCCTGGTAGGGTTAAGTAAGCTCATGTGGATGTAAACCCTAGACCTAAGAGCTTTTGTGACCTTGTTGTCAAGAGATAGTTTTCCTCCCATCCTGGGAGAGGGACCCCATTGGTAGGGTGTATATCAGTTTTGTTGGTTTAAGGTAACCTGAAGAGGTCTCACAGGATCTTGAGAAGCTAAGTGAAAAGTACATAATGAACCTGTAGACCCATAGATATCCATCTCTAATTGCAAATGAATGAGTTACCATGGAGGTAACTGATATGGGGCTTGACCAAGGTAGGCAGGTTGCCACGACCCCTATGAAAGGATGAAAGTCAGCCCACGGATGCAGAAAGAGAGATGGTGAAGACTTGGGTAAGGTTCTAAGTGAACATGTATTATAATGGAGAATCCTAAGTCTATCCTAGGGTCAGGTAGGGATAAGATCGATAAAAGTAGGAGTTTCCTAATTCCCCAGTTGCACATGACCATAGGGTTGGGAGGTAACATCTATCATTGTCTGAGGGCCATGGGTTAGGAGATTGATCACCTTCATGAACTCATGGGACCCAAAGGGAAGATGAGTAGGGCACTCTCTTGATGTATGAGGGAAGAGGGATGACCCCAAAAGAGTCGGTACCCTATAGACCTAGAGGAGATGACCAAGGATATAAACCTCAGTAGGTTCAAGACTAGTTTGGTATCATGATGTCTGTGATGAAGAGACATATGTGGCACGTTGCAACTTAGATGTAAAGGTGTATTGGCAAGGTGGGATGTACCATCTCTACTCTTGGAACAGGAAGAACTCTGTATTTGGACTGCAGCCAAATGCTTATTTCCTCTTGTTATGGGAGTGAGAGATAGGACATTACGCATGCCATACACCAAGGATAAGAGATGATGTAGGTTAGAATGCTGCCACGAGAAATGGGATAATCTACCCTGGTAAAGTGAATGATACATGGATGGTTCGCAAACACTAAAAGGAATGAGGTAGTCACCTTATGAGGAATTTTTTATCATAAGCTATGTAGAACATACAAGTTATACCAGGTTGAGTTTGATCACCATGATGATGAAATCAGAGAGTGTTCTTAATGAAGATAGACATAAAGTTTGAGGTGAGAGGATAAGTGAAATGAATGGAAGTGTATGTCTTCAACGTTACCTAATACCTAAGAATGTGAAGTGGTAATGGATGCTCTGGTTGAGATACATCTGACTTGTTTGACTAGAAGCTAGAAGAGATTGTTTGGCTAACCCTAAGTTTGAAAAGAAGAGGCGTTGGATAACAATCAAATGTAACAAGATTCGTTGAGAGGTCAAGGGTTGTTTGGTTAGCCAGTCTAGTCTTGGACGCAATGAAAGGATGGTGGTAGAACCTCAGATGTACTTCTTTGGAAGAGAAGGTGATGAAACCCCGACTAGAGTGGTTTAGGGTTTCAGAGGAATCGATCTTGAAAGAATCATGACATATAGGAAATCATGATTGAAGATCATCATACACCGTGGAAAATGGAAATAGCACTTTGGATGCTTAAGATGAAGTTGCATGTGGTTTATGGCCATGCAAGCTAGGAGGTAAAGAACGGACCCCAGTAACCCAGTGTATCGATATAGAGGACAAAAGAGTACCTGAGAGAGAAAGGGAGTTCATCACTATGGATGTTGTAAGTCTCCCCTGGATCAAGGACGGTCGGGATGCAATATGGGTTATGGTAGTTCACCTTACCTAGATGACATGAGAAAGAAAGAGTTCTATCAAGGGACAGATTTGGTTGAACTATCCATGAGAGAGATGGTTCAACTACACCATGATGTGAGTTCAAAATTTCATGAGTATGACTTAAAGGTTCACTTCCATAAGGTGAAAGTAGGTACATGAAGAACTCGATGTTAGTATAGTTTATCACCCCTAACTATGGTTAGTATGATCCAGACTAAATGGTCTGATGAGGGCATGTGTGCTTGTTCAGGGTGATATCCAGAGACAGTTCTTGTCTTATGAAAGATGTGACAATGAACACCATGGCCAGTATCGGGTTTTATAAGAAGCTCTGTAAGGGAGGTTGTGTCGGTCACCACTTCAGTAAGGTGATGTTGGTGAAAGGACCACATGATGGTTAGAAAAGGGACCACAGTGGGTGTAGATAAAGTATCTTTGATTGTGCAAGGGATGAAAGGAGCCTAGAGACAATGAGAGTCGTGAGTAGATGCAAAGTAGACTGACATACAAGTTATTGTGGAAGAATATGTGAAAATCCGACCCCTCTGAGTTATAGCTAAGAGAGCTGAGTCCCAGATGCATGGGTTCTCTTGATATGGTTTGGTGGAGAAGGTTAAGTTTGACCTTACCCCTCAGGATAAAGTAATGTGTGATGAGTTCCATGTGTCCAGTTTAGAGCACTATGTGAGGTAACCCGACCATGTGCTGAGCAATGAACCTAGTCATCCCCAAGGGAGGCTGACATGGCCTGAGTCACCTGTGTAGTTTATAGACGCCGGGATGAAAGGACTCAGAGAAAAGAATAAGTAATGATAAAGGTTCTGTGGAAGCGCCATGAGTACGGTAAATCCACATAGGGGCCAATAATGGACATGGGAAGTCTTATCCTGAATTGTTTGTTTGTTTGTTTGATTCATAGAGTTTTGAGGACAAAATTCCTATAAGAGGGCAAGGATGTTCCAACCCCAATTTTGTTGGGATCATCTGGTGAGAAATGTAATTTATCATATTAAAGATAATTGAACAAAGAATGGTATAATTTGTTTTGAATACATGGATTTCGTTTACAATAGCCTTGATGAATGTTTTGTAGGCTTTATTGGCTATTGGGCCCAAATAATAAGGAAATTCAATTAGTAAATGAATAACTGAATATTTGAGAAAAGAATAATGTGGAAACCTATAGAAGGCAAATCCAAAGAGAATTCCGTGCCTCTTGGGTTCCTTGGGTACCAAGGAGTCCAAAGTTGCAAAGAAAAGGCAATAAGAAAAGAAAAGTTTAATTAAGTATTTCTTGAATAAGAAAGAGATTGAAAATAATGTTAAAATGTTGGAAATCAGTGGGAAAAGGTGTAATTAGGAGATCCTTTGTGGAATTTTGTGTTCCAAGGATTCCTAATGATAAAAGGCATACAAATGAGGAAAATAAAAGAGAAATAAAGAGAAATCCTCAAAACGAAATATTTTAATAAGAAATACACATGATAATGAAGAATAATGCATTTAGATGCATCTAGAAGGGGTAATAAGTATCCAATAAAAAGGATTTCGAAATAATAAAGTTTCTTGGGTGCCAAGGAGCCCCAATAAAGGAAAAGGGAAGAGAAAATACCATATTTATAAAATAAAGAGATAATGGGAATACATAAGCCATTAATTATGTAAATTTGATAAAAGGAAGTATTTTCCTAAGGATATATATATATATATATATATATATATATTGTGGCCAATAGGTTAAAAGGAAAATAAAGAGAGTGAATGAGAGGAATTTCGAATTCCTAATATTTAAAGGAAAGAGAATATTCAAATGACATAATTATCTAAGGAGATAATGAAAGAGAGAGAGGATTTTCTTTGCAACCAAGGAAGGTATGTTTCCTTTCAAGTATAGGGCTTGAGTCCTCAAGGAGGCACGCCCTAGGGCTCTGTACTCACCCCTATATAAGGGGTAGAGTGTTTGATCCGAGTTAAAGATAATCTTGAGGAAGCTTTTCTTTTCTTCTTCTTCTTTTTCCTCGTTTTTGCCTTAAAACTCTAGCTATAAGAAACACCACGAGCAAGAGGTTGGAAACGACCAATGCATGGTTTCGTTAAAACCCAGGAGTGCCATGGAGCCGAGGTAAAGCACATCCATCCAGGCTGTGCCCTAGGGTGCACTCAGAGGCAGCCGTCGGGCTGCAGTGACGGCCGTAGAAAACCTGGCCGAGGAGCGGAGAACCAGCCGCATCAGTCACGTTTTGGTAGAGAATCAGGTGCGCCCAGATGCGGCAGTGGCAGGAGAGCTTCTTCTGGCGAGCTCCGTGGTCCAGAGAGGGAGGAATGATCCGTGCTTGGCTATAGACGGACGGCTAGGGCGACGCACCACCAGCCGCGTGAGGTTGAAGAAAGGAAAGTCACCATTGGACGAAACTACCCTCCGCGGGCTACAGTTTTGAACTACTTAAGTGATGGGTAGAAACATAAATTGATTCTAATCTAAAGGTGGGCGCGCGAAGGTATGTGTGCATGAGAGTTGGTTGCTACGTGGCACCTCTTTATTGGTCAGTTTGTGATATTTTTGCAAAAATCATAACTAATTCTAGGGAACTCAGATTAAAACAAGTTATATATGAAAATTGATCCTCAGAACGAGAGGAACCCAAATAAATTATGTTGAAGTCTGATTCTAATTGCAATCTGAAAATTAATGGAAGTAATCATCTTTAATACTTTAATGATTAAGAAACTCTATTTTGAAATGAATAAAGTGTTTAATAGGGTTTAATGGATTATTAGAGATGATATTAACCTGTTAAATGTAAAAAGGTACATTATGTTCAAAAAGGAAGAACTTTGCACGTGATTAGTCAAATTTAGAGTTTATATGCATAAATATGCTTGAAATGTGAAAAGTACATAAAGTTATCATCTTTATTGATTTAATTATGGAAAAATCCTTAGATTTGATGGTAAATGGTCTTAATGACATTACCTGGATAATTCAAGTTGATATTAACCTGTTGTTAATAAAAGTGAGAATAGGATCTAAAAAGATGATCTTTTTATATAATTGGTTTAATTTAGGGTTTCGTGCATGATTATGCACTAATGAACTTGAAAACTCTAATTTAGATGAATATGTATTTTAATTGTTTTAATGGTTCAAATCCATTAATAAATAGGGATGTGATAATCCTAAATCTATTTTGGTATAAAAGACTATTAAAATGGATAGTTGATCAATTAAGGTTCGTATAAATGGAAAAGAATATTTTAGGGTTTGTTGACCTAAAATGGATAAAGTTGGAGGAATTGATCTAAGAAACCCTAATGGATATTAATGAAACCTTAATCCGGATTAGAAACCTTAGAAAGAGAATCCAAGTCAATAAAGTAGATTTTTGATAAAGTGTGTAATAAATAGAGTACATATTCTTTTCAGGAATTATGTGATGATTGAATTACTTGCTTGGATCTGTTGATTGGCTTGATTGTATATACATGAAGTATATGTTGAATAATCTACATGACTCAACAAATCATGTATGTGGTTACGCTTATGAATATCTTGAATTAGTTTTCGGAGATTTACCGAAGTTTTCATCGATGTCATGAACTAATTCTTGGATGATTTTAATTCATGCAAACTATAATGTGGATATGATTATCACATAAGATATGTGCCTACTAGCTGAGATCCTGGTCCCCTCTATGTCGTAATGGCTGACCTGGTATATGGCTACCTAGAGGGTACGTCCATCAGGTCATGAAAGACTTAGTATATGGCTGCCTAGAGGGTAGGTCCATCAAGTCACAATGAGTTAGATATCGGGCTACCTTTGGGTGGTGCCATGCGACTCTACCTTTACAAAGGTACCATATAAGTCCTTATAGGGACAACACAGAGTTGTGGATAGGTATGGAGTGAGTAGTTTGGCTTAAAACGTAATCTTAGTTGATAAATGATTAATTGAATGATTACGTTGTTATCATATTTGCTTGATTATTGTTTCCCCCACATACCAGCTTCTGGCTGACCGACATTTTGTTTGTCGGCGTTTTAGGTACAATGAAAAGAACAAACAGTAAAGTGGCACATGTGGTACTAAATGAGAATTAAAATGTAAAGGAGGATTAGATAGATTAGTATCTATGTGGATAGAAGTTTAGAGATCCAAGTTTTCAAAAAGGTATGCAAAAAAAAATATTTTCTTACAGCGTTCGGTATAGTATGTTAAAATTTGATAATTATTCTTGGTTAATTGCCGAACCTTTGATCTGGAAGTTATTGGTTAACGGCTCTGTCCTTTCGGTCTCCCTTAATTGGGGGTTACTGGGAGGCGGGGTCGTAACAACAATCTTTACTAGGTCATCCTTTAAAGCAATCTAAAACATTTTCATATGTAGGTGATTTTTAGTAGTCCACTAGTTTTAATATCCATTTGATCCTTTCCTTTATGGGAACAAAACTTCATTGTCCTTCTTCGACATCATCACTCTCTTTTGACCAATAAGAATGCCTTGAAGGATGATCCATGTTATTCATTGTTGAAACAAAAAATAGTTCACCCAGCCATATACATGTCGAGGAATAATGCTATAAATATTTTAGGTAGTTATACCTTAACTTTGTAATAAAGTACATAGTTCTATCTAGAACTATGGAACTTGATACCACAATTAAGGTTCTACCTAAATCATTTCATAAAGAATAGTCATAATGGAAGTTTACTTAGGAACACACAACAATGAAATGATCAAGAAAACTATTTTATGTTTCAACAACCACAATTGAAAGCCCTTGTCATTTGCGTCATCCAGAAGTGAGTGTTGATGATGATAAAGGATGAAGACATATTAGTTTTCATAAGGATAACATTAAATACCATGAAACTCAAATGAATTTTAGAGGTACACATAAACCATAAATCAATGATTAAGGTTCACACATTCATAGCCAAACTTCTCATTAGAATCCTATAGAATGATTACATGTAGCATACATTAAGACACCAACGTATATAATCACATAGAATTCAACTTGTAATCCATTATAAAATAGTACATACACTACATTTTGTCTTACTAATCCATATTAGGTTATTTTTGGCAAAATTAGATCATATTAATTACACTAGCTAGTCTACTCATCACCAACATGGATGAAGTCAAAGTGATGCTAGATCCAAAATAAGATTGTCTCCCTTAAACATTATTATTGACTTTCATATACAATGCATCATTGTCTATCTAATATGATTGGCAAATATCTTCAACATTGTGATTCATTTCAGAAATGTCCTTTAAGTTCATTGTTTGGGCCTAGACTAACTTGCATTGCTAGTTGAGTAACTTGATCTCAGTTTATTGTGACTATAGAGTAGATGGTAGATTGATTGCCTAGTGAAATAAGTAGCATTAGTCCTTACCATATAGAATTAGGTTATCTCATATGTAACCCAATAACTTAACATATATTGGTTAATGATATAGTTGTATTATCTACCTCTTTTGCTAAAAAAATGACACCTCTCCTAGTCATTCACTCAAGCAACTAAACTAGTATAAACCAAAATCCTGCATATTCACCCTTCTTAAAACTAATTTCCTATACAAGAATCTACTCTCTTTAAAAAGTATCATAGCCAATTACACAACATAATAGTAACAACCATCTTTAATTCATCCAATGTATCCAACATGGATGTTCCATCCCCACATGCAGGCATGGTCCCCTAGGACATACCTCCGAATTGGATCATGACTGCACCGCGGTTGGATAGGTCCAATAAAGGACTCCAATTGGTCATCCAATATCAAAATAGCCTCACAAAGAATTTCATTTCTCCTCTACTATGTGGAAACACAATGGATTCCTCCATAGTTAATGACTCCTTTCTCTTGTTGCAATAACCCATTCCCCCCTTTCTAGACATTCAAAGGCCAATCACCCATGTTGTGTAGGATATGATTCAAAAGTTAGCAGGAAGGAAACCCATGGGAAGGCCAATGTTACTCAAGTTGATGCACATACTCATTAAGCCCACAACAAATAACTTGGTTAGTCTATATTGAGAAAGACTAGAGTTGATAATAGTTTCTTCAACCACTCCCACACTAGTATCAGTGTCATGGCCAAGAAGTTTGGCAATGATAATCATGCCTTGAAACATTCACTATGGGGGAACATGAAAACGCCATATGGTGATAAGGTAGGTGGTTAGCTCCATAATATTTCCATGTCCTTACTCGCTAAAACTAAAAATAAGAGGTGCAATACTTGCTATCTATATATACTCTACCCTATGGAGTGGTTTTTTATGACTAACTGTGAACATGTTGAAGGTGGATGTATCTGTTGGGGTTAAAATCACAGGGCATGGATGTTGGATATTGTCAACTACAAGGCTCAAACCATCACCTACATTTGTAGGTATCAGTAACAAGGTTGAGAAATATGAGTTATGCTTCCTCTATCAGCACTTCCACATCACATGGCTTAAAGATGTAGAATGTAACACAATGATCTATCAAGGCTCATTTAAGAGAAAATATTTTGTGCTATCATCCATGAGTTAATTGACATCAACAGACAAATAATAAATAAGCAACATAAACTTGATCAACATATTGTTCAATTTTTCTCGGTGGTGTAAAATGCACCAACCCAAGATTGCTCACCTACATGTATGATCCATCAAAGGAGCTCACCATGGAGCAAATATTTTCTCTTGACACACCAGTAAGAGAGAAGGAAACAAAATCTTCCTATTGATCTATTGGGATGGACAAGTACCCGAGACATAATTGGTTTAATGGCCACTTCTTAGGCAAATGTGGCATACTATTGTTGGTGATGTGTGTGATGCTATTTTTTGTCATATTTATGGAGGTAACATGGTCCAATAATGCAACCATGTGTTTCTTGTGCTCACTCCAATATCAACAATAGATTTGTCCATGTGATATTTCAGACTAATTGCATGTGTGGTAGTTTAGTAAGCTATCTAGGAAAAACTCCTAGCTAACTAGATAAAGATAATACTTGTATATCTCTCTCAACCAAGGTGCATTTATCCCTAGAGGAAACATGTTTTATTGTGTGTAGATGGTAGAAAATTTTCTCTATACATTATATATTAATAAACACAAACCAAGTCATGCATGAAGCTTAACATCTTGAAACTTATGATCATGTTAATTGGGATGCACTTTGGGCTCTGCTTCATGGCTTTGACTTATGTGATGCATTGATTGCTTGGATTAATAGCGCTTCATGACATGTTATTTCTCACTAATGGAATACTAGTAGGTCTCTTTAGGAGAAATTATAGGACACCCGTGTGATTCACTATCTTGGCTCATATTTACTCAATTCATGGAATATTTCACAATTCTTATAAATTAGAAAGAACAAATTGGAAACATAAAATCCTTTTTGGTGTAGGGAAATAGAGCTCCAATAAGACTCATGATTCTAGATTACTTACTAATCATTATTGAACAAACAAGTTCTTGTTTTGACGATGAGCGTTATGCTCTAGATGAATTTGGTGCATACAAATGCATACAAGTAAACACTACCAAACCCATTATGAGTCTTTGTTTTATTTAACAGAAATATAATGGTTGGTCGACAAATAGACTTTGATATGTTTTTGGTTAAGGGGTGAAAATTTTAAATTTATTTATGTAACATTGATTGGTTATATACTTACATGATAGAAAAAGGTTTCAATATTTTAGTACGCCACATATTATTTTGATAAATAGTGGAAAGTATATGCTCACTTTGTAATTATTAGAGAATAACAAGGTATTGCTTTTATTATATCCACAAAATCCTTATTTGATAGTCAAAAGTGTGTACACATCCCTTCTATTGATCACAAATCTAGGTTTTGTTCAAGATTCTTTGACCATATGATTATGTGAATAATCCTCAAAGGTTGTGGTGTTTTGGACATAATATGATGTTAACAACAAATGCATGACTCAGTTTGGTTAATATTGGAAACATAATAAGGAATTCGACCATTCATTTTGTTTGAACACACTCTTCTAGATCTTAGAATTTAAAAGATTGACTAAAGGTTCATGGGATATTACATCTGTTGAAAGAAGAAATCAATGACAAAAGAGGATGGCATGGACAATCTGTTGAGCATAGTAGAAACAAAAATTTATCTACATTAATTCCCATAACAACAAGATTGTGTCAACTTCTAAGAAATAGGAAGGATGATTTGGTGAGTTATAATTAGTGCTAGAGCAAGTCCAGTGATAATGACTTGCTTTAATGCAACTATCAACTAGTTACTCTTAGAAAACGGTTGTGCAGTGACTGGTCTTCACCATGAACAATGAACAAAACAACATCTGTAGTCAATCCTATGGTCACACCATAGAGTGTAGGATGACATTATTCTCCAAGCAGCAAACAAATGACTCTGTCTTGTAGGACCAACTTGAACTCCTGTCATTCAACTAGAATAGACAGTAAGGAGTTTTTCCTACCGTTGGCGTACTAGTCACCTACGTGCTCTCCCACAACAACAATATGCAATTGTTATCTCCCATCACTATCTATCCCTTGTCGTGTAGGACTTGCTTAGGCTCTCTTAGTTACCACAACTAGATAGGATAATAATTATCATAGATCTGATTCTCAGTTGATGTTGTTGTGCTCTAGGAAGCCCCAAGAACCTCCTCTATTTAGAGGTGGAGTTTGGGCCAGGGTTCCCAATCAATATGTCATTGTGAGGGAGTGGAAGGGACTATATGATTTTGAATTTTCACAACATGCAAGTCATCAGAGGGTCATCTGGTCACAAGAGACGATCATTTCGCACTGCCAAATGGCCGTTTGGAAGCTTCCCAATCTCACATGAATTTGGCAATTTTGATTCTAATTAATATCACATATTAATTCCTTGCACTACAAGTATCGTGAAACCTAAAAAGTTTAGGAAACATCCATAACATTCATTCAACCAAACTGAGTCATCTCACCCAAGCGAGACACCCATCTCGTGCACCCGAATGGCCATCTAGTGAGCTTGATTCGAGTCGATCGGTTCAACAAATTGAAGCGGTTGGTTCACTCCTCAATTTGTCTAGAACTTAGAAAATTCAAACTCTGATTACCCTGACAACCCAAACAACTTTCTCAAACCTTGAAACCCTCGTATGGCTTCCCAAGCGGCTATGTCAATAGTTGAGATGATCGTGTGGTAGTTCAGTCGACTAATCTATCGATCTATTGTGTGAATTGAATAAATAAATGCTTTAGTAATCAATCAAATCATCATTCAAGATAAAGGTCTTCTTCTAGATGAGTTCCTATGTGTGTGACCCTATAGGTGCCATATCACATTTGTAGTGAATTTTTATAACTAGCTTATTGTATCACAAGTAGGGAGAAGTGTCTAGTCATACATCAGTGCTACCCAAGTGAATGGAATGTTGGAGAACAACTTCAACCTACACTTTGTGTAAGGTGTTGCAATGATTGTATAATTCCTTTTTCACTAATATCCAAAGTGAAATCGAGGCATGGACTTGACATCCTCTCAACATTCAATCCAAGTTCCTTGAACCAAGATCAGATTGTCTGAGATAATGTGACCTAAAAATCATGTATTGATTTACATGTGCATGCACATGCATTTCTCAGTCTCACTTATCAAATGGCTAGGATATCATACTCTAGTAGGAGGGATAAATCTAATATTACAACTCACAATCTATACCCATGTGTCAAAGTCACCCAAACATCACCTTTATAACAATCCATGTTTCAGGGTTGCATTTGATGATGCCAAAGTGTACCCAACGACTTGTGATGAGTGTAGTGATTTCAGGTCTTAGAATCACAATCACCACCTTCACTATGAGAAATGACTATTACCACCAATTATGTTTCCATCTGTCACTCTTAAGGTGGGTCTATCTGATACACTATTCTTTAACATGTATCTATGTGATTGGTTTGATATTGCCATGTCATGATTAATGAGATTATGTCATCAACCAACCCACACTCTAGCATTTAGTGTTGTCGATGTATATTTACCTTCCACGGTATCAATCGAATAGGGACATAATAAGAATGTACACACTCTTAGCATTTGTATGATCTCATCCTTCAAAGTCACATACTTGAATACGTACATCATTGAGTATTATCATTCTTTACACATTCATGATATTTTCTCATTATCTTAAAATAGAGTCAAATAGAATGAATTGGAAGGTCTCATTTATAAGTATTTATTAAATCCTTTATGATATATGCCATGTCAATCATCACATGATTGGCACTCTAGGCATACCTTATAAATAGACTCTCATGTGCACTAACAAACAATCACCCAAAAATCTCATTCTTAGTGATCCAAACATGTCCATCATGCTTTTGCTGTGCAAGTGCTTAATTTAGTAGGTTAGCAACATTTTTCTATTAGTCAATATATTGCATGTTTCTTATCTCTTTTCTCTACGATGAAACCTCCACAATATGGTATTTGATATTCCTTGGATAACAAGTATCTCCATTATTGTCACAGTATCACTAATGAATCATCAATGGGGGGGAACATCTACAAGTTCATCACATGAACTTTTAGATCCATATAGTATCATTTTGTGATCACACCACAAGTATACTCAACTTCTTATTGTAGAATAGAATTGATGGCTATTAGTTTGGAACCCTTCCAACTAAAAACATTTTTCCTTTTAAATCAAAACATATTTTACTTTGTGATCATTTTTATCACTTATGGATGCTTGCATCAATGTAACCCTCTACATCCAACTCTTCATTTTATTATTATCCTTATTAACTAACATTCTACCCTTAAGTACTTTACAAGTACTTATGGATGTCTTTAATGAAATTCCAGTAACCATTATTGGAATTTACCATTATAATGTCATGTCCAATACATACAAGATTATATGGGATAATTACACTTATTGCATTCATGATAGATCCATTATTACATCCTTTAGTATCTTAATCATGTTGTTGCCATTCTTCACAATAATTGGAACTTTGGTTCATCAGAGACCAATCTGAATTCTCTCGCATTGAATCTTTTCATGGTGAACTCTTTCAATACATTTCCATTGTATGTTCTCAATCTACCATCTTGAAACATTCAAAAACTATCTCATAGGTCTTGATCCTTATCGCATAAGATGTTTCATCTTATCTTTCATTGCTGAAGGGGTTTTCATGCCAATTATTAATATTCACAATATTGAGATGTTATTCCTCATCATATGAGGAATATCCATATATGCTTCCACTAAATCTTTTGTAATATTAGATTTCATCTTTTATCTTGATTCAAGTCAAACTCTTTAACTATCTTGTCAAATCAAAAGATCCCATCTCTAAGACGCTTGTGTCAATCCCAGATTGAGCTTTGTATTTTATAGACTTTATTTACATTCTTTAAGTTAGAAAACCTTTTAGTTTGTATCACGTACACATCCTTTGATGTATTCCTCTTAAGGAATCTAGTTTTACCAACATATGCCAAATATCATAGTCTATTTTAACTACAACAACAAACATGACAATTTGTAAAGGAATTTCTGTCATGTTCAATGACTTGAACTAATTTGAAAAACTTACTCAACCGATTTTCCCCTTTTTATGTTATACATGTAGGTCTTTTCCACAAAACCTTACATCACCTATTGGGTTTTATCCGTTAGGTAGTACTATCAAGGTCATACCTTGTTGGTTTACATGTATCCCATAATGGCCTTGCACCATTACTCAAATTATGGTACTTAATATCTTCTAGTTGATCAGTTGGCTCATCATGTTATGACAAACTCATTTGAATTATTGATTTCAAAATTCTTCCATCTTAGATATGTTCTACTAGAACTATTTTGTTATGTGTTGTATGATGAACTCGAGATTCCACAACAATTTTTTATTCTCTTATTTCTCATTATTCCTCTTTGTTGACCTCAAACATTTCGAGTTGTAATGTTACTCCCATTGATCCTTTAGTAACTCAGTTATCCTATCAACAAAACACTTTTGTTATTGGATTGGGTTTAATAGTAGAATTCAACAATTATGGTTTGTGAATGAACATTTTCAAGAAACTATTTTCTTAATGTATGTTTCAATCCTATAGACATATTGGGACATTCCCAAGTCATATCATATATGATGTTTTATAAACCACTCAGATGGTACATCATTTAGTGATAGCTTTATATTTATGAGGATATAAGAAGATTAGATTAATTGATAATTATATCATGACTCATCATGGTATAATTCCTTCATTCTGACACATCATCATGTTCAGATGGATTTGACTTGTGATACATTATTATAGTTCTTTTTTAAAGGTTCTCAAAGTATTGATGTAAAGTATTCAACATTTGATCTCATCAAGTTTCTTAATACTTTCATCAAATTCATACTTCATTTATAATATCCTTGAACACTATAAGAGATTTTCATTTCACATAGTACATATTATCATATTTCCAGTAAATGATTATGAAGTATAAGTAATTATCTATAGCATTCATTCTATAAGATCTTCATGCATCACATATATGCGTTCTAATGGAAGATTCATTCTCCCACTATATATAGTTAAGGATGCCATGTCACATTGTACGTAAATAAGGCTTTGCATGTTTCCTTAGGTTCCATAACCAAAAGAATCTAGATTAACATCAATAAGCATACTAGACATGCATCTCTTTTGCGTACGTCCAAGGTGACTATTTGCTAATGATAATCTTCAGTTTATCAATTACAATCCTTTTATATTAAAGTTATGAACATTCATCTCGAAGTCTTTTGTACAAATATCACTTGATGTTTGGGCGTTTCCATGCAAGATCATATCTTCTAAAACAGAAACATTGATCTCTTACTTTTTCAATATATCACCCTTGTCACATAAGATGTTTAAAAAAAATTCTATTTATTGGCACAATAAAATATCAGTTCTACTTACTCTATTACATGACCATTGGGCTAAGATAAATTTAAATGTAGACTAAAGATTTTGCAACACTTCCTCTGCCTTTTTCCATTTTTCTTTCCAGGAAGGCATTTACTTCTTGTCAGGTCCTGCACATCATTATGTCAGATCTCTATTTGGTATCACATACCAATTGAAGTAGTAAACAAAATTATCTTACATCATTTATACCTAAAGCAGAGGCCTGAGGGACTTCCTTCTTCTTCTTTAATTCCTGTAACTAGAGTGGCAATTTATTTTCCCATGTCTAGGCTGGTGATAATGGTGACAAACACCTCTTATTTTCTTCACACATTCCTTTGCCTTGATATATGAACACTTGGGCTTCTATCTATCTTTACAACCCTTCTTAGCTTTATCTTTGCCTTTAGACTTCCCCTTATATAGTTGATCACCATCACAGACTTGGGATTGGCTTTCTTCATTTGTGTCTCAACTTCTCTCAACATGCCCAAGAACTATGTCAACAACTTATCAAAGTCATTCATGTTGCAGTTCATGACAAACTGAATATATGACTCTGATAGAGACTATATAATCACATCAATGGCCAACTCTTGACACAAGGGGAATCCCAGTCTAGATAGCTTCTCCACATACCCAATGAGATTGAGAACATGAGGACCTATTGGGTCACCTTCTGCCATGTTACATTTTAACAACGCCTTGGATACATTGTATCTCTCATGTCTTGCCTGATCTTGGTACATGTTCTTGATATGTTTGACCATCTCAATCACACCCATATTCTCATGTTTTCTCTATAACACATAGTTCATGGAGCATAGCATCAGATGCTTGACATCCACAGAGTCTTCAGTATGCTTCTTATAAGCATCCTTGTCAGCCCATGATGCATTTTGAGGTGGCTCCTCTAATTTTTGCTTATCTAGGACATAGAGTGTGTGCTCCTATGTGAGAACAATTCTCAACATCTAGAAACTAGTCGTAGAAGTTATTCAAATTAATTTGTCTTTGTTAAGGACCGGTCACAGAGCAAAGTGATTTTCTTGGTTTCCATTTGATTCTACAAAAGAATTTGCATTTTTTTCAAAAACAAATTTTTTATTTGATTTCATTAGATTAAATTTGGGCGATAATAATTAGGTCTTACCATTCTTATCATTTTGATCAAATTGATAACCCTCAAGTATTAATTTAGAAAATTGCAGGGAATTAGTTTTCTAATGAGCCAAGATCCATATTTTGTAAACCATGAGTTGACTTTTTTTGATCGCCCACAACAGAATTATTTAGGTAGGCAATCATGTCAATTTATTTATATGGAACTCTTGGATAGATGATATCTCAACTCTTTTCCATAATCATCGGCATGCTTCTTTGCTAGGGATCTCCATGTAACCAGTTAATACTGATCCAGTAGCCAATATCATAGATATGCACCATGCTTTGTTCAAACCTACATATCACACTTCCACGAGATAGATGGCACACCATGCTTTCTATGTGGTCGATCAAGCTTTTCATGTGTATTGCTATTGCAAAGCATCTTAGACTTAATATTTTTGATTGAGGGGTTTTATATATATCATATATATACATACACTTTATCCAATTACCACATATACAATATGTATCATATACATGATATATCCCACAACCTAAAAGTGCAATGTAATAAAAAGGTGATGGTTTGGGCCATGTCTACTTGTAATTCCTTGGAGCAACAAGGAATTACTACCACCTAGATCAATAATCACATCACATGTATGAACTTGTTGTTGGTGTAGATTTGTGCTTGCCAGTCTAGGTAGATTGGTTCAACCCTTGAACCGGTGATCTCACCTCTTGGTCGATCGGTTGGCAATCACAAATGGTCATTTGGACTTCTATCCAACTTATGTTTGGACTCCTTCCAAATGGTCTATGATAAAGTGGTATTTGGCTTTAATTTTGAGGACGAAATTGTTTTAAGGTGTGTAGGATGTTATAGAATGGAATTTTGATATTATTGGATAGCCATTTTGGATAAATAGAATGACGACATCAACTTCTTTGATTTTATACATTCATGAAGCTAATTATGAAGATAGGGGATTTTATAAATTTGTGTGAAATAATGATGGAATTCAAAGCGTGTCAATCATGCAACGACATATCTCTTGGTTTGATGGAGTCGCAATATGCATTTTGAGGTATATTGGACCAAAGTATTTGATTTTTAGCCTAAGTTCATAACAACGTTGCCATCCAATCCTTTTATTAGCCCTTTGGATGGATTGTGTGGCCTTAGATTCGAATCTGGTGGACTTTGCCTTTGAAAAGTTGTCTATTACCCTAGTTCAAATCAAAGATAGGGGAGGCAGTACATTTCTCGCAAGATCAGTCCACGATGACCATCAAACGTGGGCGGAGACATGTAGCATGTCGTGGCCTTGTGGGTGTGGTTTCTTCACATTGAAAGGAGTGGGAATCCCCTCACTTCGGGGTAGATAGACCTAAGGTGGTAGAGTTCCACCTCCCGATATTATTGCTTTTCCACCCACCATTAGAAGTTGGAAGACGAGATGTGTGTGAGGCTAGTGATCGCAATCAGATAACTAGGGGAGGCCGTAGTAGCAATCCATGATGGCAACACAGAGCAGGAAGAATGAGTCACCATCGGGAGTTCGAGAGACGGGAGTCTAACAAAGGTTGACTCGCGCGAAAGAGCAGGCAGGCGTCGGACCTGCAGTGCGTCGGCGCCCAGGAGATACAGGGAAGTACGCATCACGGCATCTGGCCAGAAGTTGCATCGCGTTGAGTTGTGATAGAAGAGAAAGGGAAGATGTAGACCGGTCCTATAGCCAAGAAACTGACCGGTTCCATCCAAACTTAGCGAACCTGTACCGACGACCAGAACTACAAGCCCGCGAGGAGGGAGATCCGGAGGCGAAGAGCTCCCTTGTAGTTGGCAGAGGAGGGCACCTCAGCGGGGGACGTTTTCCAGGAGGCGACACATACTCAGCTGCGGGCGTCGTGCAGCGATGAGAATGGACACACACAAATGGTGGCGACCGTTTCCTGGAAACGACGCACGCTGGCATCGACCGGTCGAGCAGGGAGGCATTTGTCCAGTGGCATGGAGATCGAAGCTGCAGAGGAGGAGTCGCAACTCTCAAAGCCTCTAAATCGGAGTCCATCCAGAGGTGGTAGCCGGTGGACTCTTGCGTGAAGGGTGAGATCCCTGGAGTCCCACGGCGGCGGCCACACACTAGAGGCCTGACAAACTCGCATCGCGTGAAACACGAGAAAGGAGAAGGGCACTAATCGGCCTAACACTGAACCGGGCGCAAACTCACGAACCGGTTGGACCTGAGTAAAGCTCAAGCAGGAGCCGTGATTCCTTAGAGCCACGTGGCGCCCACCGATTGGGCCTAAGAAGTAATAATCTCAAATCTTATATAATACATAGAAAATACATCGCTTATCAAAAAAATAGAAATAATATACCGAAATTCTCATAAAAATGTGTAGAACAATGTGAAAGAATAATATTAGACTTTTGATGCATTATATCAGTGATATCACATAAGATGTGTAATGCTTGTTTCATGGATAATAAATATCAAATGATGACCTAAAATTATGAGATCATGTTTGTAAATCCATAATTATGTTTATAATTCATACGATGTCAAATATGGTCCTGTTAATGAATGAAATCATGTAATTCGATTAATATGGTTAATTAGGGATAATAACCCTAATTAATATGCAATAAATACATTTATGATCAATAAATGTTGAAATTTATACAGCACCCTTATTTCAGTAACTGAAAGATAATATGCAAATGTGAGATGAGTTTTATACAAGAAATACATGTTATATGAAGGTGACCCTTAATACATGGTTTAAAACCCTAATTTAGGTTAATGATGTAACATAAGGTTAAAATGTGCAAAAAAAGGATATGGAACCTAATGTTCAGATAATGAACTATAATCTGGAAAATGACATCAATGTGATAATTCTAAGATAAGAATGCAAGTAATGATGAGAATATCTTAATGAGTTAAGTAAATCCTAAAATGGATATGATTAGGGTTAAGATGAGATTTAAGATGATGAGAATATGATGATAGTATGTGGTCTTGTCTTAATCAGATTTGACCAAGATTATAGTTGACATGAGGGATATCTGATGGTTAGGTTTGTCTTTCTTGATCTAAGGTATGCCATTACCTCTCACTTGGCTTATCATACAATATGCTTGTGTTATATGGTAGTAAAGACTTGGCATATGGTATTGATTGAAATGATTGTTCTTGTATGATATGTTGCATGATTTTCCATACTTATTACTATGAACACATGAAACATAATATATCTGTTCCATTATATCTAAGCACTTCAACTCTTTGGTAGTAAAGTGTTGGAAACAAGTACTTCAACTCTTTGGTAGTAAAGTACTTGGAAGTGATCCAACTCTTTAGTAGTAGATCACATTGTGAAATGATCCAACTCTTTGGTAGTAGATTATAAAGGCCTTAATGCATTCAACTCCCAGGTAGTAAATGCATGGATGATATAATGGAAAATGTGCTTAAAATATGTGTTCTCTTTTGGTAATGAATATCTTTGTGCAAGTATATGCTTTTCTTATATTCTTCTATTATTGCCAAGTATTAGTTTTATCTTATTTCCAAGATATGATGAGAGGTAAATAAAAGACACGTAGGCGTACTCAGTACAATATTCTTGAATATTGTGCTGACGTGTACCTCATGTAATCTTTTGTTTAGGTTGTGGTTATGCTCTTGAAGATCCAGGATAGTTGATAGTTGTGTGGCGAGCTGATGTACAGGTGGACCTGTTGTCTTAAGATCATGTAGATTAGATGTAGTACATGTATATGTATAGTTTTTTGTTCAATATGTAATATCAAATGTTGTAACAATTCATGTTGTAATTATATGTTGAATGGTTTTATTATTGTTCATGTACATGTGCTACTGTATTTCCTTATGACTCCCTTGATTTTCTTCTTCTTAGACTAGTGTGGGATGTTTAAATTGGGATGCTCACTGAGGTGAGGTTTCAATTTGGACGTCGCACATCAGATTAAGTTTTAGAAAATCCAGAGACGTCACAGGTGGTATCAGAGCATGAACAATAGCAAAGCCTGACATTTGCTCATTATGCAACTCAAAACTAAAGAACTTTGAACTTAATAATCTTTAGGGTTAGATTAGTCGTCTTTTAGAGACTAGATCTGACCTAGCCTCTAGGTTAGCACCTAGATGTCTGAGAACTAGGTCTAAATTAGTGCTTGTTGTGTAGCAAGTCCTTAGATGTCGTTCTTTCCTTGTAGTGCAGCGGTATGGGACGTTGCACTATTTGGAAATGACGTGCATCAAGGGAAGAGAAACCCTAGACATACTACACACATTGTCTAGAGTAGCTACACTAGTCTACCCCTTGTTCTCACCCTTTTCACTAGTTTTCATGACACTGTACTCTCTACTATGTGTGGGACACTCATTTTCAGGATTTGGTTTTTGATTCCAATCAGATCGAACTTCAATAGTTTTCTCTGACGCTTGTTTTATCGGAGAAAAACTATATAATATTTTATTATATATATGTATTACAAAAATGTGTCCCCACACAAGTACGAGTAGGAGGTGGTCATGTAACCTAAGTGAAAGTGATGACATCAGTCTACACGAGAGTGTAGTTCTAGATTAGATGTCTAGAGCCTTTCTGATATAATAGATGATATAAGTTTTGATGGTATGATGTAAGTCTTACATAGATGACATAAGATGGATATGATAATCTATGTTATTTTCGATGACTTGAGTTCAGTTTTGAGGATTTGAGATAAGTTTTGATGATGCATGTATGCATTCTTTTATGAGATAAGATATGCTAAGTTAAGACAAGGTTGTGAGTCAGCATGAGCCTCATGCTCTTTTACAAAGGAGGACCTCTAGTGTTAGGACCAGTTTTGGGGTTAGCTCAAGAGAGAGCGAGACCCACAGGGAGAAGGTCAGAGAACCTAGACTCCATGATATGCGAAATACGAGATATATGTGATATGATATGTCCTAAACTAGAATACTCCTGAGTGAATGAGTTGAGTTGCCTAATGCATGATTTCTATAGTCTTATTGAACCGTAGATCTCCTTGGGAGGACCAAACCCTAGAGATAGAGAGAGGTTGGTTAAATATGTGCATATGTGAACATCAATATGAGTGTCTGCCATCTGGGTGAGAGAGAGAGCCCAAGACCCTGGAGGAGGTAGCTATGTTAGTTTCTATGAAGCCTCATTCTTGGGTTGGTGGTTTCCCACATAGGAATCTAGTGGTGTGTATAAGAGAGTTTTGGGTAAGATGTTTCATGGGTAGAGTCCTATGAAGAGTATGTCATAGTATGTTTTGGTTTGTGCTTATGTGGCTAAAGCTTGTGAAGTTGATCACTAGTGCCAATGAGGTAATCTGAGAACACTAGACTGAGAGGAAAGATAAAGTGTAGGCATGTGAGATACTCATAGAGTTGAGTTAGCTCAGAGAGACTGAGCATGGAACTACCCTCGTGATATGGGTCAGGAGAACCTCAATTGGACTATATAAAGTTTTGATACATGTTTCACGAGCCACTTGTATAAGTTTGTTTAGCACAACCATGATATTATATATGTAAACGATGTGATCTAATCTAGAGATGTGATATATGGACATGATATAATGTAAACCTAGAAATTGTTTAATAGATATCAATGCATAAATGGTTAACCATATATATGAATAATGATGCAAATGTGATATGGTTGGTCAATCTTGTGATGAAATCACTAGTAAATGTTGTAATATTTTATAAGCAATGAAATAAGATCATTTGAAGAAAACATGTTACATGAAGTGTTAATCTTAGTGCTTAATAAAGATGAAACATATAGTTTGAGAGTTAGTACAACTTGACGATTATAACACCTTGATATGATCTAGATGGATAATGCGGGTTAATTATAGTTAACTCCCTCCTAAAAGGCATATGTTAATGTGGAACATGTTCTAACAATTGAGCTCAATAAAATGTTGATGAAACCTTATTGTATGAGTTAATCTTAGTTAATTTATTTAGAACATGGTAAATATGATGTGGGAACCCTAATGCACGGATTAAGATAAGGATGCAGCCCTAATATATGAGATATGACATGACATAACATGTGTTTCTAAACCCTTTTGAAGGGGTAGTTCCCCCTAGGTGCTTTAATAGCCTCCTAGGAATGGTACATATATGGTTTGGACATGATGTTTATGGGAATGTTGTATCTAGAATAATGCCAAAGTTATGGATGAAGACCTTTTTGTTCCTTGAAATAAGATGATGGCTTAATTTCGAGGACGAAATTTCTTTTAAGATGTATATGACGTGATAAAGTGGTTTTTGGCTTTAATTTTGAGGACGAAATTGTTTTAAGGTGTGTATGATGTTATAGAATGGAATTTTGAGATTATTGGATAGACATTTTGGATAAATAGAATGATGACATCAACTTCTTTGATTTTATACATTCAGGAAGCTAATTATGAAGATAAGGTATTTTATAAATTTGTGTGATATAATGATGGCCTTCAAAGCGTGTCAATCGTGCAACGACATATCTCTTGGTTTGATGGAGTTGGAATATGCATTTTGAGGTATATTGGACCAAAGTATTTGATTTTTAGCCTATGTTCATAACAAGGTTGCCATCCAATCCTTTTATTAGCCCTTTGGACGGATTGCATGGCCTTAGATTCGAATCGGGTGGACTTGGCCTTTGAGAAGTTGTCTATTACCCTAGTTCAAATTAAAGATAGGGGAGACAGTACAATTATCGCAAGATCAGTCCACGATGACCATCAAATATGGGCAGAGACGTGTGGCATGGCGTAGCCTCGTGGGGGTGGTTTCTTCACATTGAAAGGAGTGGGAATCCCCTCACTTCGGGGTAGATAGACCTAAGGTGGTAGAGTGGCACCTCCCGATCTTATTGCTTTTCCACCCACCATTAGAATTTGGAAGACGAGATGTGTGCGAGGCCGGTGATCACAATCAGATCACCAGGGGAGGCCGTAGTAGCAATCCATGACTGAAACATAGAGCAGGAAGAATGAGTCACCATCGGGAGTTTGAGAGACAGGAGTCTAACAGAGGTTGACTCGCGCAGAGGAGCAGGCAGGCGTCGGTCCTGCAGTGCGTCGGCACCCAGGCGACACAGGGAAGGACGCATCACGACATCTGACCAGAAGTTGCATCGTGTTGAGTCTCGATAGAAGAGAAAGGGAAGATGTAGACCGGTCCTATAGCCAATAAACCGACCGACTCCAGCCAAACTTAGCGAACCTGTACCGACAGCTAGAACTGCAAGCCCGCGAGGAGGGAGATACGGAGGCGACGAGCTCCCTTGCAGTCGGCGGAGGAGGGCACCTCAGTGGGGGGTGTTTTCTAGGAGGCGACACGTACTCGGCTGCGGGCGTCGTGCGGCGATTTGAATGGACACACACAAACGGCGGCGATCATTTCCTGGAAACGACACACGCTGGCATCGACCGGTCGAGAAGGGAGGCAGTTGTCCAACGGCATGGAGCTCGAAGCTACAGAGGAGGAGTCGCAACTCTCAAAGCCTCTGAATCGGAGTCCAGCCAGAGGCGGCGGAGGGTGGACTCTTGTGTGAAGGGCGAGATCCTTGGAGTCCCGCGGTGGCGACCACACACAAGAGGCCTGGCAGACTCGCATCACGTGAAACGCGAGAAAGGAGAAGGACACTGATCGGCCTAACACTGAACCGGGAGCAAACTCACGAATCGGTTGAACCTGAGTAAGGCTCAAGCAGGAGCCGTGATTCCTTAGAGCCACATGGCGCCCACCGATTGGCTCTAAGAGGTAATAATCTCAAATCTTATATAATACATAGAAAATACCTCGCTTATCAGAAAAATAGAAATAATATACCGAAATTCTCATAAAAATGTGTACAACAATGTGAAAGAATAATATTATACTTTTGATGCACTAATATCAGTGATATCATGTAAGATGTGTAATGCTTGTTTCATGGATAATAAATATGAAATCTTGGCCTAAAACTATGATTTCATGTTAGTAAATCCATAATTATGTTTATAATTCATACGATGTCAGATATGGTCATGTTAATGAATGAAATCATGTAATTTGATTAATATGGCTAATTAGGGATAATAACCCTAATTAATATTCAATAAATATATTTTTATTATCAATAAACGTAGAAATTTATACAACACCCCTATTTCATTAACTGAAAGATAATATGCAAATGTGAGATCAGTTTTATACAAAAAATCCATGTTATATGATGTTGACCCTTAATACATGGTTTAAAACCCTAATTTAGGTTAATGATGTAACATAAGGTTAAAATGTGCAAAAAAAGGATATGGAACCTAATGTTCAGATAATGAACTATAATCTGGAAAATGACATCAGTGTCATAATTCTAAAACAAGAATGGAAGTAATGATGAGAATATCTTAATGAGTTAAGTAAATCCTAAAATGGATACAATTAGGGTTAAGATGAGATGTAAGATGATGAGAACCTGATGATAGTATGTGGTCTTATCTTAATCAGGTTTGACCAAGATTATAGTTGACATGAGGGATATCTGATGGTTAGGTTTTTCTTTCTTGATCTAAGGTACGCCATTACTTCTCACTTGGCTTATTATACAATATGCTTGTGTTATATGGTAGTAAAGACTTGGCATATGGTATTGATTGAAATGATTGTTCTTGTATGATATGTTGCATGATTTTCCATACTTATTTCTATGAACACATGAAACATAATATATCTGTTCCATTATATCTAAGCACTTCAACTCTTTGGTAGTAAAGTGCTGGAAACAAGTACTTCAACTCTTTGGTAGTAAAGTACTTGGAAGTGATCCAACTCTTTGGTAGTAGATCACATTGTGAAATGATCCAACTCTTTGGTAGTAGATCATAAAGGCTTTAATGCATTCAACTCCCAGGTAGTAAATGCATGGATGATATAATGGAAAATGTGCTTAAAATATGTGTTCTCTTTTGGTAATGAATATCTTTATGCAAGTATACGCTTTTCTTATATTCTTCTGTTACTGCCAAGTATTAGTTTTATCTTATTGCCAAGATATGATGAGAGGTAAATAAAAGACACGTAGGCGTACTCAGTACAACATTCTTGAATATTGTGCTGACGTGTACCGCATGTAATCTTTTGTTTAGGTTGTGGTTATGCTCTTAAAGATCCAGGATAGTTGATAGTTGTGTGGCGAGCTGATGTACATGTGGACCTGTTGTCTTAAGATCATGTAGATTAGATGTAGTACATGTATATGTATAGTTTGTTGTTCAATATGAAATATCAAATGTTGTAACAATTCATGTTGTAATTATATGTGTAATGGTGAACATGTGTGTATGGTTTTATTATTGTTCATGTACATGTGCTACTGTGTTTCCTTATGACTCCCTTGATTTTCTTCTTCTTAGCCTAGTGTGGGATGTTTAAATTGGGATGCTCACTGAGGTGAGGTTTCAATTTGGACGTCGCACATTAGATTTAGTTTTAGAAAATCCGGAGACGTCACATGGTCAGTTGGTTCCACTAGACAGTTGTATGGCTCCATCATTTTTTCCCTCCACGGTCCTCTAGACGGTCAACTTGTCTCACAAGTTGGCCGTCTCATCCGATGATCATCTTCCTCACTGTCGCAAGAAAAGAAACTACCCTATTGCTATTAATATATTATATTGTAAAGGGAAATCTCAAATTACATGCAAGGGGAGAAAAGGTGGGAAAGAATTAACTTTACATTAGAGAGAAGGAGGTAGAGGTTTGGTATTGTCCATAACCATAGGAAGAAAAATAATAAAAAAACCATATCATACAACCAAACACATATATTGGGTATTTTCCATAACTAGATAGAACAATAATTGTCAGAGAAACTAATTCTCAGTTGATGTTGTTGTGCTCTGGGAAGCCCCCAATACCCCCTCTATTTATAGGTGGGATTTGTGCCAGGGTTCCCAATCGGTATGAGATTGTGCAGGAGTGGAGGGGACCCAAAGATCTTGAATTTTTGCAAACTGTGAGCCATAAGACGGTTTTTTGGTGACCCATATGGTCATGTAGTCACACAAGACTATCGTCTCACACTTCCAAATGATGGTTTGGTAGTTTCCCAATCGCACATGAACTTGGAAATTTTGATTAAAGTTAATATCAAATATTAATTCCTTGCAGCACAAGTATTGTGCAATGGAACAAGTTCTAGAAACATCCAGAACCTTAGTTCATCCCATCAGAGTTGTATCAACCATGCAAGATGCCTATCTCACTCACCTAGACAACCGTCTAGTGAGCTTAACTTGACCCAGTCAGTTCAATAGATTGAACCGGTCGATTCACTCCTCAATTTGGTTAGAACCTAGCCAATTTGAACTTTGATTAGCCTAACAACCCAAACGGCCATCTCAACACTTGAGACGCTTGCCTGGCTTCCCAAATGACCATCTCAACACTTAACATGGTTGTTTGGAAGTTCAGTCAGCAAATCTATTGATCTGTTGTGTGAATTGAATACCTAAATGCTTTAGTAATCAATCCAATCATCATTCATGATAAAAATCATGTTCTAAATGAGTTCCTATATGTGTGACCCTATATGTAACATCCTTGACCTGGGTTATGCCATAAAACTAAAAGTTTTGCTTAAGTAATTTATTTACAAAGTTGTTTTAATCTTTTGAAAAGTAATTAAGACTCTCCTAGAGTTTAATTTTCAAGTTTGAGATTATTTGCAAACTGTTTGTGCATTATATGATAGTTTGGGTATAAAGTGTAATTTACCAAGATGATGGGTTATATTGTAAAATGTAACATGTTGAATATAACTCATGGGTTTTATCATCATAAGAGAGATAATGATGCTAAGGGGTGTCTTGTGGAAAGCCTAAGTTCCAATTTGAAGCTTGTTTGAATAACGCTTGTGCCTTGTGTTCCAGTTTAGGTGCAATTTGCAATTTACCCTAAATGTAGGATTGATATGCAAATTACCACCTTTAGAGTGTCCCTACTCTCTCTTATAATAATATAGAGGAGATATAAAGAAGGATACACTATGTTTGAATCATCCTTGAGTGATAGTATTCTTGGTGATGAAAAGACCAAGAAAAGATGTATAGTTGAAGCCTTTATTTGAGTTGTATCGAGTTGTAGAGATTATATGGGGATGCCTATCGGCCAAGAAGCCATAGAGGAGGTCCCATATCGTTTTATGAACTCTTGGAATTTTTCATGATGGGATAAGTACCTCAAAGA
This sequence comes from Alisma plantago-aquatica, assembly GCA_963693085.1. Classification (NCBI taxonomy): domain Eukaryota; kingdom Viridiplantae; phylum Streptophyta; class Magnoliopsida; order Alismatales; family Alismataceae; genus Alisma; species Alisma plantago-aquatica. The sequence goes on along the minus strand of OY856413.1, from coordinate 898,707,681 downwards.
GGTGATGTGTATCGGTTTGCAACTTGCCTTAGAAAATGAGTATCAGTTTGTGAATAAAGTGTTGTTGAGTTGAAATACCTTGCTCAACAAGATAACTAAGGGCTGAAATTTTATCCCTAGATTATCCTAAAGTGTTTTGCATGTCAAGATAAATATGTGTGAATGGACATGTGTCAGCCATGCATGGATACATGGCACCTAGTAGTGTAAATGATGACACCTCACATACACTCTTTTTCATGAACCACAACTATATATAACATTTCTTTCACCTACTAGTGAAAATTTTCGAATTTTACCACCCTCTTTCTATTAGATACCATGCATATGTGACGGGGTATCATGCATAGAGCCTTGGTATCGGCCATAGAAAGGTGATATCATTCATAGAAAGGTGATATCATTTATATCAAAGTGATATCGGCCATAGCAAAGTGATATCATCCATAGCAAGGTGATATCAGCCACAAGTGAAGCGATATCGGAAACAAGTGAGGGGATATCATGCATGATTGGTGAAGTATCATGCATGGTGCTAAGGAACAAGAAGGAGATCAAGTCTTAACCCTAAGGTGAAGCCATGATCATCTTCAACCTTGGATTAAAACATGGATCTAGGGTTGTGATCTTCCTTTCTTTTCTTCTTCACCAAATACTTATACATGATGATTCTTTGCATATAGAGGAGTTTTGAAGCTCATCTTGAACCTTAGGAATGTGAATCTTTGGAGCTTGGAGCATTTAATTTGTTCTTGAGGTGGGTTATGTAACTTGAACCCAATTATGTTATTACTCACCATCAATCTTGCCATAATTGGTGATCTACTTTCAATTTCGAATTTTCTTGAATAATTGATGAATCTATGAGTTATAATAGCTGTATAGACCTTTTGTCCATGAACTAGAATAGTAATAACGAAGGTCTTGAGCTTGAGTATGATGACATCATCATGGTTCAACCCGATATCGGGTTGAAGCATCTCTAACTTGATATGGTGATGTGAACACACCACTAGCAGGATATAATGATGAGTTTATACATCATGGATGATATGAGTGACACATACACACATCTCTTGCATGATATGGGGTCAAGTACACACCTTATGAACGATATGGTATCAAGTATATACCCCTAACCTGATATGGTGTCAAGCATATACCCCTAACCCGATATGGTGTTGAAACCCAACATGGTAATGTGAAACTCGATATACATTTGATCTCCAAACCTGTATTGTTTTGTATACTTTAGTTGATCTAGTCTAAATTGTTGTCTAGGCTGTCACTTATCACATGGTGAAAGGTAGGCCGATACCATGAAGGTTTGAAGAGATATGAGCATAACGGTCTAACCTGATATGCAAACCGTAATGATGAGCAACCCGATATGGAAGCATGATATGGTGATGAGGATACACCTCTATTCCCGATATGGAAGCATACACACACCTTTATGCTCGATATGGTGGAAGCATCTCAAAACTGATATGGAAGTAAGCACCTCAATTTCAATGTACTTTATGGAGTAACACATGAAGTGTGTTATGTCAAGTAAAACATTAAGATGTAAAGAGTTTAATGCATTTTGATAAGTAGGCCAATGTACCTTGAAGAAAGAGTTGAGCCAATTTAATAGAGTATGATGTAATCAACATTCTAGTGAGGATGAGAGAGAAATTTATACTTATGTGATAATTATGTAATGATCATACCTTGATACTCATAATATGAGTGAGTATGATTTAGGGTTTTATTCTTGATAATATGATGTTGAAACCCTAATCGGTTAAATAGGGGAAACCCTAACCCTAATGAAGGGTGATGATATGATTTGAAACCCTAATCAGTTAAATAGGGGAAACCTTAACCCTAATAATGGGTAATGGTATGCACTTGAAACCCTAATCGGTAAGGAAGGGAAAACCCTAACCCTAAGGGTTGTATTTCTTTTGTATTGAATGGTGATGATATATATTTGATATTGATGTTATTAAAAAATAGTAACCATACAAGTATCATGAGATGATGAGCATAGACAAGTATGAGCTATGATGTTTATATGATACAGTTTAAATGGGCCTTGTGCACCATGTGCAATACTTGTACAACAAGCATTATGTATACCTAGGTCTGAGGGCCTAGAGGTAATAGTTACCTAATAAGTGGTAATAGTGTTCAGAGATGAACTAAGGGTTTGAATACCCAGATCTAGAAATCATGATGATGATAATGCTAAGGGATGAGAATTCCCAGTAATGTGATAGATGATTGAGATCCTGAGTGTTATATGTGTTTCAAAGATCATGAAAGTACTTGATAAATGTATTATATCCTTCTTTGTAGCATCTGTTATAACCCATGCTTGTAACTTGGTCGATGCTAAAAGATATTGTAAGACATCTAATTAATCAAATGAAATCTTATCATGTAGTTTCCCTAACCATAGATCCATTCAGTGTCTGATGAATGGTGAAACGAGTTTAACTCAGAATACATATTGTTGAATATGTAATCTTCTTCATACTGAGGTTGCTCATTGAACTCCCCAAATAAATCGGGAAAGCTCAATGACCTTCCCGATGAAAATAAACTGGGAAAGCTTGGTGACCATCCCAAAGAGAGTGCATGCTACTGTTGTAACTCTATAGAGAAGATACCAATATACCATGGTAAGCTAATTGCAGTTGACACAAGATGTCTTTCCAGTAGTCTCGTACTAACTGAGACAGATGAGGTCTTGGAAGCTGGCTCTTCTTTTGACCTTATATGGTACCAATGCTTTACATAGACATGGTCGGTTGGAGCATGAGCAGTATACCTCATCTCCTCTGGGCATAAGTGTGATTGTGAACATGTAATCATCCGTGTAGCGCATTTGCTTAAGAATTGAATAAAGAAAGAAAATAGTTGATCTATAACTCTGTTATGGATAGTTAAACTATCTAAACAATGCCATTTCTTTGCACTACAATTAAACAATGATTAAACATGCTTATTTACATAAAAGATCATATGCTCATTTTATATACTATTACATGTAATAATAATATTGTTGGCAAAGAGTTATATCTCTCATTGGTACTTGTGTCTCACCCCATCGGTCCCAACATTTTTTAGGTGGACGCGGACGAGGGAGTAGAGACTGGACTGTAGAGGAAGGACAACAACAATAGGGACAATAGTAACCGCTCAGGTTGAGTGTGTTGTCTACAGTATTTTGTAGATAGAAGTCATATATTTCATCTTTGTACTATCAGGTCCTTGGTAGTTAGTACATAATGGTTTTATGAACGATCTGAGATTTTGTCTTGATTACCTTGATGTTTTATGTGGCTTATGTATATGTTTGGGCAAAGCAATTGGTATATGGCATCCTCGAGATGAGATGGTACAATGTATGTACAATGTGAACCATGATGTATATATCATTTTGGTTCTTTCCTTAAGTGTTTCTTGGCAATGGATCTCTTTGAAAAATGGTTTTAATTTTTAGTGATTTTCATTAATCTGCTGCTAATGGTTATTTTGTGATATTACTAGTGGCGATTTGGCTTTCGGTTTGATGGCGGGTCATCACAAAGTTTTGGTATCAGAGCCTAAGCTTCATTGAGTCTACAGAGACATAGGGCTAAGGTTGTTGAGTATGTTCTAGTGTCCTCTAGTTTATCTTATAGTGACTTGTACTCATATATGAGAAGAAGTAAAGCTTAAAGATGGCTGGAGCACACGAAGAACATGCTGCGGAGAGCAGTGTTGCTGTACTAGGAGGATGTGTAAGGGATCAGGCTAGAGAGGAATCAGTGCCTAAGAATCCCCAACTTGATTAAGCTATGCTAGAAAACCCATCCTTTAATGCTATTTTTGGGAAGTTTATGACCACAATAACACATATGGAAGATCGAATACGAACACTAACACCTAGGGCACCAGTTCCCAATGAGGGACATGGATCTGGTAAGACCTTTGAACAGTTACACCAGGTAGAAGCCACTGAATATGTCGGTACAACTGACCCAACAGACGCAGACTCATGGCTCACTGAGCTGGAGAAAGCCTTTAGAATCCTTAGCATTCTAGAGACTTATAAAGTTAGGCATGTTGTATACCTGTTAAAAGGAAGCACTGGCCATTGATGAGCCATTGAAGAAGAGAAAATACTTGGTGTTGAGATTGGATGATAGGAATTCTGATGTGAGTTTGTTAGTAGGTATTTTCCCAAGATTTCTCTGGATGAGAAAATCTCAAAGTTTGAGCAAATTAGACAAGGGCCGATGAAGATTAGAGAGTATAAAGCTAAGTTTATGGAACTTCTGCATTTTTGTCCACACATGGCTACAACAGATGAGGAGAGGATTCAACATTTTGAGAAGGGACTGAACACTGCGTTAACCACACCAGTATCTGCTCGAGAGAATTGAGAGAGGTTTTCCACCTTTGTGGAGTCTGTTAGGCGGATAGAGAGGTTTGTGATTGAGAAATGTGACGTGAATAGTAGGAAAGTGCCTACCCAATTCTAGGGACATAGGTCTAGAAGTTTCAAGAAACTGAGGTTTACTGCACCATTAGCACTGCAGAGATTTAGTGCACAGACGCAATGGACATCAACCAAGGGTAGAGGTCATAGTTTTCAAACAAGTGGAGCCCATAGAACAACATCGATGTCAGTAACAGGACCATCAAGACCACAATAGGACAGAGTCTGCTACAAGTGTAGGTAGATAAGGAACATGATAAAGGATTGTGTAGTTAGGGACATGGAGGTAACCCAACCACCAAGGCAGAGTCAACAAGGCTCACAGAGGCAACAGTTTAGTAGTGGCACATGAGGATGTGGACAGAAATCCCAAGCATGTTCATCTACACCAAAAAATAGAGCATGGAGTTAGCAACAAGCAATGACACGGTTCTTTACTATGAATTAGTCAGAGGCAGTGGTCAATCCATGAGTTGTGATAGGTCAGATGGAATTGTTTCATTCTGATATGTCTTCATCCTGCTTTATATATGTTTTGATTGATCTGGGTGTTAAACATTCCTTTATCACTCTAGAAGTGATTCATGATGGCAATATGACTGTCAGTCGTAGAACATATAATATGTTATTAGAAACTTTGTTAGTCAAATTTGTTGTGTTGCGAGAGGTATGTTCTCCATGTGTTCTTTGTTTTTTAGAACACAACATTCAGGTGGATCTTATACCTCTTGAGATGCATGAGTTTGATGTAATTATTGGGATGGATACCCTAGAAAAGTATAAGGTTGTCTTGGATTGTGATTCCAATCAAGTTATGTTCGTAGATAGTGATGCACTACTACATTTTTGGCCAATAATGTCGCGGCCTACAGGGTCAATTTTTCTAAATAACTGACCTTATATGTCTACAAAAAATGCAGGCGCCACTTAAGTCCTCTTGGGTCGGTTTTCTTAAAATAACCGACCTTGTAGTGTAACTCTATAGGGTTGGTTTTCCAAATAACCGACCTTATATGTATATAAAAATGCGGGCACCACTTAAGACCACTTAAAAAATAATTGACCTTGTAGTGTATCTCTATAGGGTCGGTTTTCATAAAATAAGTGACCTTATAGAAAATGGGATTAGAAAGCCCATTAATGTTTCCCACATCAAAAGTTTGCTTGATTTTGGCTTCACAGCTCAATCTATAGGGTCAGTTTTTCCAAATAACCGACCTGATATGTCTACAAAAAATGCGGGCACCATTTAAGACCTCTTGGGTTGGTTTTCTTAAAAAACCGACCTTGTAGGGCATTTCGGTCGAAAACATTCTTGACTAAGTTGAATTTTGAATCCATTTCCCCTTCATTCATGTATAAGTACCTCTAGGGTCAGTTTTTTCCTTTTAACCAACCTTGTAGGTCTCCTCAATTGAAAAAATCGTTTGACTAGTTGAATTTTGGATCCAGTTTGCCTTCGCGTGTGTATAAGTACCTCTAGGGTCGATTTTTTCCTTATAATTGACCTTGTAGGTCCCTTCGGTCGACCAAATTGTCGATCGAGTTAAATTTTGGATCCATTTTGCCTTCGCACGTGTATAAGTACCTCTAGGGTAATTTTTACCCTGTTAAATGACCTTGTAGGTCCTCTCGGTTCACAAAATTCTGAACTGAGGTCACCTCAGTTGAAAAAATCGTCCATTGAGTTAAAGTTTGGATCCAGTTTTCTTCGTGCATGTATAAGTACCTCTAGGGTTAGTACTTTTAACCAACCTTGTAGGTCTTCTCAGTCCACAAAATTTTTGACCGAGGTCACCTCAGTTGAAAAACTCATCGAGCGAGTTGAATTTTGGATCCAATTTTCATTCGTACGTGTATTAGTACCTATAGTGTCAGTTTTTTCCTTTTAACCGACCTTGTAGGTCCCCTCGGTCGACCAAGTTAAATTATGGATCCAGTTTGCCTTTGCACGTGTATAAGTTCCTCTAGAGTTAGTTTTTCCCTTTTAACAGACCTTGTAGGTCCTCTCGGTCGATGATATTCTCGACTGAGGTCACCTCAGTCAAAAAAATTGTCGACCAAGTTAAATTTTGGATCCAGTTTGCATTCATGCGTGAATAAGTAACTCTAGCGTTGGTTTTTTCATTTTAACCGACTTTGTAGGTCCCCTCAGTCAAAGAAATTCTCAACCGAGGTTCGCTCGGTCAATAAAATTCTCAACCGAGTTGAAGTTTGGGTGTTTTTTATTTACCCAACACATGCACCACTTATTTCTTGGGTCATTTTTTTTGTTTTAACTGACCCTATAGGTCGGGCCCAGGGCTTGAAGTGGATGAGACCTACTTCTTTCTCTCCCACGACACCTAGTTTTCTTTCTCTCCCCTGCCGCTGAGACCTACTTCTTCTTTCTCTCCCGCGTTGAGACCTACTTCTTTTCTCCCACGAGACCTACTACTTCTTTCTCTCCCATGCTGCTGAGACATACTTCTTCTATCTCTCCCACACCACCGAGACCTACTTCTTCTTTCTCTCTCGCACCGCCAAAGCTTTCTCTCCTGTTTCCATTGTCGTCGTCTGAGAGAAGAGGAGCTCGGAGTGGAGCTTGAAGTGGCCGACACTAAAGTGGAGCTCGAAGTGTCCGCCACCACAGATGCAAAGGTAAGACTTTCTGTTTATATAGGTCTATCAATGCCCGCCATAGTTCATTGAGCATAGCATCATGCACTTGACTTCAATGGCATCTTCAAAGTTCTTCTTGTAAGCATCCTTGTCAGCCTTAGGCGCAATGGGAGCAAGTTCATCATGGTCTGGTGTCTCCAGGACATATAGCTTGTACTCTTATGTGAGAATGATTCTCAATGTCCTAAATCATTCATAAAAATTATTCCCATTCAACTTGTCCTTCTTAAGGACTAATCGTAAGGAAAACATGTTATTGGTAGCCATTTGGTTTCAACAAGAAAATTTTGCAATTTGTCAAAATACTTTTGATTTGATTTGATTAAAATTATTTTTTACAATGTTTAATTAGGCATTTGATTAATTATTGCTCCTACTATTTTGTTCAAATAGATAGCCCTCACATATCAATCTGGAAGATTGCAGTCTACAACCTTCTAGTGAGTCAATCCTCAAAACAATTGAGTTATTAACCGACCAATGCTAGCGTCCATAATCAATCGTTAATGTAGGCAAATTTTTCCAATTGCACCTCATACAATTATTGGATAGATGGTATGCATAACTCTTTTTCATAGTCATATTATGCTTCTAGATACTTAATCTCATTAAGATCACCTAATTATGTCTGACCCAAGAGCCAACACAATTGTAATTCACCCTATTTGATAGGTCCACATAACTATCATCACACTTCCACAAGATGGACAGTGAACCACACTTGGCGTGCCCATGCATCATCAATCAAACTTTTCATGTGTATTGATTGTAGAAAGCATCTAAGACTTAATATTTTATTGAGGGATTTTATATTTATATAATACATATACATATCCAATCACCACATACTAAAATATATCATATACATACTATGTACCACAAAAGAAACATGCAATTATAAAACACAAGTGATGGTTATGGCCATACTATTGTAATTCATTGGAACCACGAGGAATTACTACCACCCAATGTCTATATCATATGTAACAACCTATTGCTAATGAATATTTGTGTTCCAACCAATCTAGGTCAATCGGTTCAACTCTTGAGTTGATTAGTTTGCCTCCTCGTTGTTTGTTTGGCCTCTCAAATTGCTTTTTTGATCTCTGGTATAAGCAACTTATGGACACCTCCATATGTTTGGTTGGGCCACCAACTAGTCAGTTTAGCTCCTCCTATCATCAGGCCTCCTTGATCCTCTAGTCGGTCTATTCGTCTTCTGAAATTGGTGATTCATCTAGTATAGATCATATTCTCAATTACAAGTAATAAAACTATCCTAATCCTATTCAAGATATTACATAGTAATACAAAAACCTTGAGTTACTTTTTAGGGGAGCATAGGAAGGAAAGAATTAATTGTTTTACACATAGAAGAGAAGATAGAGACTCGATATGCAAACTGAGATATAAACATGAATAACAACCATCCAACCAAGCACAAAAATTTAGAGAATTATTGGCCATAACCATACTTGACATCCACGATCAAAACCAATTTTAGAGCGACGCATATAAATTGCATATATATCATATCATATTTATAGGAATCGTATGTGATATTTAAGCTGATATGCACATTAGTCATTTAAATATCCACATCGTATGTAATAATAATTCATAAAAACAAAATCCAATCATATCGATTAAATCCCTAAACATTATAAATTAACCTGGATCTAAATACCACCATAGGGAAAAGGGCATCATATGTGGCAGTTGAAATAAAAATTTAATTGTTATATTCCCCTTAGACATTAGATCACGTAAAAAATTATGTAATTAGAAGGAAAGGTTGAAAGTTTTATAGCTGGTCCTAGAGTGAGTCCAGTGACTATCCCTTGTTGCAACATGCTTCTTTCTCCAGTTGCACCTAGACAACTGTCAACAACGACCTTCTGGTTGATCGCCATGGACGGCGGTTGGCTGCATTGTGATGGACTGGTTTTCTAGTATAATTTCAAGGACAAAATGTCATTTAAGGTGTGTAGGATGTTACGGAGTGGACCTTTAGAATCCAAAATTGTCCAATGACATAAGGGAATTTATGAATGTTGAGTTATCTTGGGAGTTAAAGTGATTTGGTAAGGTTTGGATGGTGTTTGATGTTTATGTCATTTTTAAGACCCCTATATTTAATGACCTTTTAAGTATTTAACTGGATGGTCAAATAGCTGATTTTTGTAACCACATTTGAGTAATGATAAATCTATGGTTAAAATATGGCGGCAATTGGAGTATCCCAGAGAAAGTTATTTAGGTTTGAAATTTGGGAAATAATGTGCTTTATTGAGGATTTATTAGACCTAACTTTAATAACTTGAACCTAGATTAGGCTGTGTCATGCCCATGGATACTTGAATGGTCTGCGTGGACATTTTTTAGCCTTAGATCGTAGATCCAATGGCTGCAGCCTTTGAGAAGTAGAGTCCACATATTAGTATAGAGGAGGGACCGTGTCCATCGGATGCTAGATCAAGGGCTATGGGGTTGTCTCTTACCTTGCGGTTAGAGCAAGGTAGTGGGGCAGCTAACCCCGCGACCTTCCCAGCCACAACTCATCAAGATCGTGGGATGAGGGAGAGAAGTAACTAACTAGTTGGGTTTTGATCCTCATTTCGAACAGAAAGAGCCCTCATTTCAAACATATGGTCAGGAAGCCAGAGAGTTCCACCTCTCTGTCCTTGCTGCTTCTCCTTTGTAGCAAGCAGGTCAAGGATAGAAGTAGTATATGGAGATAGAGAGGGTTTGGGTATGGTGCTTGGTTTAGAAAACAGTCTCAGCTAAATGAGGAATCAAGTCGAGCACTCATCTCTTGCAATCGTGGCTGTCTCTATGGGAGACAAGCTTGGTTTTCTTCAGAGGAAAGATGGAGTTCAGGGATAGGTTGTGAATGATTATCACTAGGAATGAAGGCTTCCTGGGAGTTCCTTCATGTCCTGCAAATCTTTTGAGGGTTTCCAAGGAGAGCAGGACTGAGAGGGGTGGTTACCCCCTTCGTGCTCCATCACGACAGAGATGGTGGTGGCGCTCCCACCTAGATGGAGAGTTGGAGCAGTAAGCCAAGAGAAAAGTGGTCGTGGAGGTCTCCCCAAGGGACCCGAAGCTGATGGAGGCCTTATCACTTGACGTGGGGCCATGAAGCTACTGGCATCATCTCGCTAGAGGTACCCAGCCATGGTGGTGGCTTTGCACAAGGGATAATAGGCGACTCGTGTGAGGGTGAGAAAGAGAAAGGGAGCTGATTGGTCTGACTCCCAGTCAACCAGCTCCGAACTGGGTCCATGCACCATTGAACTGGGTCTAGATCCGGAACTAGAAGCCGACTCAACAACAAGGAGTTGTGGCAGTCTTGAGGCCACGTGGCGAGCTCCCATTGGCCAAAAAAGGTAAATCATCTAGAAAATCTCAGCAAATGTTCAATGCTTAGATAATTCACAGTAAATAGCTCAATTATCAGAAAAATACAAATAATATATCAAAATGTTTAGAAAAATGAGTAGAACATAGTAGAATGCTAATATCAGGCTTGTGATGCACTAATATTAGTGATATCATGTAAGTGGTGAAATGCTCATTTGATGGATAATAAATATCAAATGAAGACCTAAAATTATGATAATGTATCAGTAACTCTAAAGTATGATAGAAAATCCATAAATATTAGATATAATGATGCTTGGATACGAAATTTGTAATAACCATGATTTTAGGGTCCAATAACCAAAGATAACACTTGAGGTTCACTATTATTCATAAGATGACCAATCTTAGAATGAAGTGATTTATTCAATATTTGAATTTAATTTACCTAAAATTGTGATTAGATATATGATTGATGATGATGATATTTGGGTTATATTATGATGGGTACCTTGTTTAGTCAATTTGGACATTTATGAAGTCAAGGTTTATAAATGTATTTATAAGGTTGATCGAAGAAATTATCTCAATGACCAAAAAGTGGATTTTATGTCTCAAAATTTTGGTAGAATCTATATTAGGATACTATGAGCCTATATCTAAAATTTTAGGATGTTTTGATGTTTCTACAAAGAGATATAATTCTCTAAAGTTAAGGAATTAGGGATATACTTGACGGGTGAACTCTGGCAATTTATTCATTTTTTGTTTATGTTGTTACAATTATGAGTCATGCTAGCCTTTTTGTTTGCGTGGGTGTGGCCCTCCTTAGCATGAAGAGAAACCGTGATCTTAGCTTGTGATGTGTAGAATTAGATGACTCTTAGTTGTCTTCTAGATCCTTTTAAAACGGAACCAAAGATTGAATTGGCCACGATGATGTTTTTGGTATTTGTATGCGATTCTTGATCACAACTTGCTTCCTAGATCCACCTTTCCCGCAGCTTTCCAAAAACCCTACCATAGGCTGTTTAGTGGAGTGAGGGAGGTCGATCCATTTCTTTACCTGGTCTCTTCAGCTGTAGTTATAGAGGTATGTTGAGAAGGAAGGAAGGTTCATGGAAGATACAAGGTGGATGCTCATCGTACCACCAATCACCACCGATGTGGGGGTGTTAGGGAAAACCTGGAGCATTAGTGGCTCAAGTGAATACCTCATTGGAGTTCACGATGCCCAATGCTCCTCCACGACACCTTTGGTGGGCGAGGGAACTACTGTAGGTGTTTTTCTTTCTTCCACCAGGCTACACCAATGTCAAGCCTGGAGTGCACAATAGTCTAGAGACCTTCCTCGTCATGGTAGCAATGGCAATACCAATAACCTTAAGAGGGATGAAGCATGGTCTTAGCATCCTCCATACCACAATGACGCCGACACCCTAAGCATCGATGACTCCTTGGCGACCCATCACTGCAACGCCTCCTCCTTCACAGAATTGTTTCTATACGAAAGGGAGAAAGGAGAGGAAGTGTTGCCATCGCTCGCCGGTACCAATCATAGAGGCGGCGGCGGCGGGTCTGGAGAGGTCAGCGGTCTCAAAACCCTCCTATTTGCCAGAGGCAGGGCATGAGCGGCGACCTGAGAGGGGCTTCATGGGACCTCTCGGTGGTTCCACCTTCCTCTCATCTAGTGTGGAGCATCCATGCAATCTCATCAGAGAGGGTACCGGAGGCCGATCTACGGTCGGGGCATGTATGTGCGGTGGCACCCGTGTCTCACACAAGGTGTGAGATCGTGATGAAGGAGAACACGGATCGATCCAGCAAACTAAACTAGACAATGCTCAGCTTAAAGAACATGGTCCAAAAGGTGGACCATCTGGTTCACATGGCCCAATGCCAATCAAGCCGGTTCAATTAAAATCCAACCAGGTAAATATTTGTATATATATTAGATAATACACAGAATTGTATAATCCACCAAAAATAGCTCCCATGGCCACTAAATACGCATAAAATACACATGGACTCAGAAAAACATTATCTTTATTACTGGACCCTTAGATTAGACTTTTGAAGCATACCTAATGGTGAGTTATAAAGTAGATGATTTATAGTTCATTAGTCGAAATAAATAGGTAGCATATGATTTTAATTCTCAAAAAAATTTATTATATTCCTAATGATGTTTGAAACCCATTTTTGAATTCTAATATGATTAATGTTCTATATTAGTCGGTCTTTTTCTATTAATGGCTGATTAAATGCTTTTAGCCCCATATTAATCATAGAAAATAGACCAATCATCAAAAAAATATGAAATCTAAACCAGACCCCTATAAAATGACCTCGGGGTCAGTAGAAAAATATCAGATACTATCCTAAGATTAGATAGAACCTAGGTTTAGCTAAACCCTAATCTAGACCTAAAATACCATTAATTATGGTGAACCTTCTATTAGTGATCATTAATATTATTATCAGGTGATGACTAGATATCTAGATGATCAAGAATTATTAGGAATCTCTGAACTCAGGTACGTGGTCTTATAAGTATAAGACTAGATTTCTTGGTTGCTTGTGATATGTAATATCATGAATGCTATTATTTGGATATTCATTTCTTGGTTGAACTATTATGAGGTATACTTCTCCAAAATCTATTATAACATAAAAGGATATGGATGGGTTGTAGCTACTAGTGCACCTAGACCAATATGGATGTATGTTGCCTAACATGGATGTATGATGCTTTGGCCCATGTTAGATGTATGATGATATAATTTTTACCCATACTGGATGTAAGTCAAGTGCCCATGAGTGTAGTACAACTGCATCAAATAAATGTAATAAAAAGGATGATTACCTGATGTTGTCCTTAAGAAATGGTTTTTCTCTCTTTCTTCTTTCTTCAAGTATTTTCCTTTATGCAACCTTACTAGTGTATATTTTACCACATACCAACTTTTGTTGATTTGTTTGTTTCACGTATGTTTTAGGTTCAGAGATAGCTGGGGAGAAAAAGAATAGTGTGTGAGCAAGTTGTATAGGTTATACCTATTATCTAAGATCCTAGTTGGAATACATGTTTAGACTTGTATAAAATTCTCTTTCAATATGCAATTGTAATTCATGTTGTAATTTACATGTTGAATGCTGAGAAATGTTATGGTGTGGTTATATTGAATGTTGATGTATGTGTATTATGCTTCCGCATCACTCTCTGAAACAATTTCCTAATGTGTTCGGATTTTGTCTTCTCATCTCCATGGGGTTTTGAGAAGATTGAAAATCTGGGGACGTTATTGTTGGTATCAGAGCATGAACAACAACTACACCTAGCAATTGCTCACCATGAAACATAAACTAAATTTCACCTTTCACTTTAAACCCTAAAAACATAGAAAGTTGTTCTCCATGAACTAGGTTTGACTTAGCCTCTAGGTTAGAACCTAGATGTTCGAGAACTAGGTTTCGACAAGTTTCTGAAACCCTTTTCATATAGAGCTCATATGTATTGGGTAGATACACTAGTCTACACCATGTTCTCACCATTTTACTAGGTTACATGGCACCAGACTATCTACTGTGTGTTGGACACTCGAGTTTGTTGGTTTGGTTTTGTTTTCCAATCGGCTTGCACCTCGAAAGTTTTCTCTAACGCCTTCTTTCTCAGAGAAAAACTATATAATATTTTATTAGATATATGTAAATATAAAAATGTGCCCCTCACACAGGAGAGTAGTGGGTGTTCATGCAATCTAAGTGAAAGCGAGTGGCATCAGTCTAGAAGAGAGAATAGATCTAGATTATATGTCAGAAGCTTTATAAGGTTATGTGATACTTAGATAGACAAAAGAAAGATGAAGGAAATAAGCATATAGAATCTTATCTAACTTTAATCCATGATGGTATAAGTTTCCTTATTAAAATTTGAGTTGTATATGAGTTGAATCCACTCTTAGAGGATCTATGCTAAGTCGTTATGATGAAAGTGCATTCCCTTTTCCTACTTAAGATAAGCTAAGATGAGATAGGGATGAGTGTGCATGAGCCTCAAGCTCTTATACAAGGAGGATGTCTAGTGGTAGGATGAGATATGTGGTGAACTCTAGAGAGAGTAAGACCCATAGGGATATGGTCATAGGACCTAGCCTCCAATATATGAGATATGTGTTAAAAAAATGTCCTACACTAGATTACACTTGAGTGTTGAGTTCATTCCTTATGCATGATTCAAATCTATATGTGAGAATTGGGTAAAAGAAAAGGATGGGTAGATGACCCATATGATAAAGTTAATCCTTTGGCTGAGTTAGGTCCTAGATGGAGTGACATATTTTGTGAATTTCATCATTAGTTGCAAGTGAGGTAATATATTAACTCTAGTTATGAGAGTATGATGCTTTGTGCAAAAGATACTCAAAATACATGTTCTCCCTTCTTCTTCTCTTTCTTAATATATGATGATAGAAACCTCACTTGATCTATATAGATGATTTATATATTAGGAGTCACTCATATAAGCTTGACCTATTCTATATTTCCCCCCTATATCATACATGTAGCACCCAAGATTTAAATCATGATAAGTTTGACTTTAAAATATTATCTTCCCCTTCATATTAAAAATGAAAGATATGATGCTGAGATCATGGGATAAACTTAGTATATTCTCTTTTTCCCTTCACATAATACATGCAAGACATAAAAAGTTGAACTCATGAACTTGATATAAAGATATTTTTGGATCATAGGATATGTGATCAGAAATATAGTTCATAAATTTGATCCTTCTCAATGTATGCTTCTAAGTTGAGTATGAATATCACACCATAGGGTGAAACCCTAACGGTTAAGCATGTTACGTAAGCCCTTATTATGTAGAAAAATCCTAATATCAAGGATGAAGATAAATCTCCTCTTATGCTGAAATCATTGTAAGATGTTGATCATAAAACATATTAATGTTGTTAGATTTGAACAATCTAACTATGATGGCATATAAATGAATTCCTCCTAAACATTAAAATTATGAACAAAACATGTACCCTTACAGGTGATGTAACCCTAAGATATCATAATGGCATGTTATGGTTAAGACATTAAGTGATGCTTCCACATATATAAGGTTGGGTGGACACACCCAAGAATCTCTAGACCCTAAGCTAACAACTTAGAGTGCATGCAACTATGGTGGTCTTAGAAACTAAGCAATGAAGATGTATATGAAGTTGAACTTTTTTATATCACCATGATTGTGAAACTAGTTGAATTTCGAGGATGAAATTTCATATAAGGTGGGGTGAATGTAATAACCATGATTTTAGGGTCCGATAACCAAAGATAACACTTGAGGTTCATTGTTATTCATAAGCTGACCAATCTTAGAATGAAGTGATTTATTCAATATTTGAATTCAATTTACCTAAACTTGTGATTAGAGATATGATTGATGATGATTCTATTTGGGTTATATTATGATGGGTACCTTGTTTAGTCAATTTGGACATTTATGAAGTCAAGGTTTATAAATGTATTTATAAGTTTGATTGAAGAAATTATCTCAATGACCAAAAATTGGATCTTGTTTCTCAAAATTTTGGTAGAATCTATATTAGGATACTATGAGCCTATATCTAAAATTTCAGGATGTTTTGATGTTTCTACAAAGAGATATAATTCACTGAAGTTAAGGAATTAGGGATATACTTAACGGGTGAACTCCAGCAATTTATTCATTTTTGGTTTATGTTGTTACAATTATGAGTCATGCTAACCTTTCCATTTGTGTGGGTGTGGCCCTCCTCAACATGAAGAGAAACTGTGATCTTAGCCTGTGATGTGTAGAATTGGATGGCTCTTAGTTGCCTTCTAGATCCTTTTAAAATGGAACCGAAGATTGACTTGGCCACGATGATGTTTTTGGAATTTGTATGCGATCCTTGATCACAACTTGCTTCCTAGATCCACCTTTCCCGCAACTTTCCAACAACCCTACCATAGGCTGTTTAGTGGAGTGAGGGAGGTTGATCCATTTCTTTGTTTGGTCTCTTCACCTGCAGTTATAGAGGTATGTTGAGAAGGAAGGAAGGTGCATGGAAGATGCAAGGTGGATGCTCATCGTACCACCAATCACCACCAGTCTGGGGGCGTTATGGAAAACTTGGAGCATTAGTGGCTCAAGTGAACACCACACTAGAGTTCACGATGCCCAATGCTCCTCCACGACACCTATGGTGGGTGAGGGAACTGCTTCAGGTGTTTTCCTTTCTTCCACCCGACTACACCAATGTCAAGCCTGGTGCGCACAATAGTCTGGAGACCTTCCTCGTCGTGGGAGCAATGGAAATACCAATAACTTGAAGAGGGATGACGCATGCTCTTAGCATCCTCCAGACCACAATGACGACGACACCCTAAGCATCTATGACTCATTGGAGACCCAGCTTTGTGATGCCTCCTCCTTCACAGAATTGTTTCTCTACGGAAGGGAGAAAGGAGAGGAAGTGTTGCCATCGCTCACCGATACCAATCACAGAGGCGGAGGTGGCGGGTATGGAGAGGTCAGCGGTCTCAAAACCCTCCTCTTTGCCAGAGGTAGGGCATGAGCGGTGACCTGAGAGGGGCTTCATGCGACCTCTCGGTGGTTCCATCTTTCTCTCATCTAGTGTGGAGTGTCCAAGAGATCTCATCAGAGAGGGCAGCAGAGGCCGATCTATGGTCGAGGCATCTGTGTGCGGCGACACCCATGTCTCGCACAAGGCGTGAGATCGTGATGAAGGAGAACACTGATCGGTCCAGCAAATTGAACCGGACAACACTCATCTTAAAGAACATGGTCCAGTAGGTGGACCATTCGGTTCACTTGGCCCAATGTCAGTCCAGCCGGTTCAATTAAAATCCAACTAGGTTAATATTTTTATATATATTACATAATACACAGAACTGGTATAATCCACCAAAAATAGCTCCCATGGCCACTAAATACGCATAAAATACCCATCGACTCAGAAAAACATTATCTTTATTACTTAACCCTTAGATTAGACTGTTGAAGCTTACCTAATGGTGAGTTATAATGTAGATGATTTAGAGTTCATTAGTCGAAATAAATAGGTACCATATGATTTTAATTCTCAGAAAAATTTATTATATTCCTAATGATGTTTGAAACCCGTTTTTGAATTCTAATTCGATTAATGTTCTCTATTAGTAGGTTTTTTTCTATTAATGGTTTATTAGATGCTTTTATCCCCATATTAATCATATAAAATAGACCAATCATAAAAAAAATATGAAATCTGAACCAGACCCCTATAAAATGACCTTAGTATCAGTAGAAAAATATCAGATACTATCCTAAGATTAGATAGAACCTAGGTTTAGCTAAACCCTAATCTAGACCTAAAATACCATTAATTATGGTGAACCTTCTATTAATGATCATTAATGTTATTATCAGGTGACGACAAGATATCTAGATGATCAAGAATTATTAGGAATCTCTGAACTCAGGTACATGGTCTTATAAGTATAAGACTAGATTTCTCAGTTGCTTATGATATGTAATATCATGAATTCTATTATTTTGATATTCATTGCATGGTTGAACTATTATGAGTTATGCTTCACCAAAATCTAATATAACATAAAAGGATATGGATGGGTTGTAGCTACTAGCGCACCTAGCCCAGTATGGATGTATGTTGGCTAACATGGATGTATGATGCTTTGGCCCATGTTAGATGTATGATGATATTATTTTTCACATACTAGATGTAAGTCAAGTTCAGATGAGTGTAGTACAACGAGATCAAATAAACTTAATAAAAAGGATGTTTACCTAGTTTTCACCTTAAGAAATGGTTTTTCTCTCTTTCTTCTTTCTTCAAGTATTTTCCTTTATGCAACCTTACTAGTGTATCTTTTACCACGTACCAACTTTTGTTGATTTGTTTGTTTCACGTATGTTTTAGGTTCAGAGATAGCCTGGGAGAAAAAGAACAAGGTGTGAGCAAGTTGTACAGGTTGTACCTATTGTCTAAGATCCTAGTTAGCATACATGTTTAGACTTGTGTAAAATTCTCTTTCGATATGAAATTGTAATTCATGTTCTAATTTACATGTTGAATACTGAGAAATGTGATGGGGTTGTTATATTGAATGTTCATGTATGTGTATTATGCTTCTGCATCGCTCTCTGAAACAATTTCCTAATGTGTTTAGATTTTGTCTTCTCATCTCCATGGGGTTTTGAGAAGGTGAAAATTCTGGGAAGTTACCAAATCATATAATTTTCTTCACATGGATAATTAGGGATGATAACCCTAATTATTATGTAATAATTACAAGTATGCTCAATAAATCTTAAAAACACAAAATATGTTCATAACACTATATGGAACATAATGTGAAATGAACATATCAATTTTATGCACATAATTCATGTTATGATGTTTATGATCTAAAATGATGAGAAAACCATAGTTTGGGTTAATGCATGTAACCTAGGGTTAATATGTGCACATAATCATATGTAATCAAATAATCTGATTATTGATACTAATCTGGAATACAACATTAGTAACATCAATCATAAATAATAAGAAGAGTAAGACAAGAAGTAATGATGGGAATATCATAAGACCAAGTGAAACCCTAATATGAACACGATTAGGGTTAAGATGAGATGTAAGATGATGAGAATCTTATGGTGATATATGATCTTGTCTTAACCAGGGATTTAACCAAGGTTAGAGTTGACATGCGGGAATATGTGATATGTGATTAGGATATTTGTGATCAAGGTACACCATTATGTCTTACTTGGCTTATTATACAATATGGTTGTGTTATATGTGTAGTAAATACTTGGCATATGATAATGGATGAAAAGATTATTCTTGTATGATAGATTGCTTGATTTTCCATATTTATGGCTATTAACACATGAAACATAATATATATATTCCATTATATCTAAGCACTTCAACTCTTAGGTAGTCAAGTGCTGGAAATAATGTTCTTCAACTCTTTGGTAGTCAAGTAATTGAAATTGATCCAACTCTTTGGTAGTCTGATCACATTATGAAATGGTCCAACTCTTTGGTAGGCGTTCATAAGGCCTTAATGCATTCAACTCTCAGGTAGTCAATGCATGGATGATATAATGGAAAATGTGCCTAAAAGATATGTGTTCTCTTTTGGTAATACACATCTTTCTTGTTCAAGTATGCTTTTATTATATTCTTTTGTTACTACCAAGTATTAGTTTTATCTTATTTCCAAGCTTACTAATGAGAGGTATATTAAAGACACGTAGGCGTACTCAGTACAATATTCTTGAATATTATGCTGACGTGTACCACATGTAATCTTTTGTTTTAGGTATGTGGACATGTCATCATATCAGGACCTGGATAGTTGTGAGTTGTGTGGCGAGCTGATGTACAGGTGGACATGTTGTCTTAAGATCCTATTTTTTAGATGTAGTACATGTATATGTATAAGTTTATGATCAATATGTAATATCAAATGTTGTAATAATTCATGTTGTCATAATATGTTGAGTGGTGAACATGTGTTGTATGGTTTTATTATTATTCATGTGCATGCGCTACTATTATTTCCTTATGACTCCCTTGATTTTCTTCTTCTTAGCCTAGTGTGTGGTGTTCAAATTGGGATTCTCACTAAGGTGAGGTTTCAATTTGGACGTCACACATAAGATTAAGTTTTAGAAAATTTGGGGACGTCAGAGGTGGTATCAAAACATTAACAATAGCAAAGCCTAACATTTACTCATTATGCAACTCAAAAACTAAAGAACCTTGAATCTTTAAAAACATTTAGGGTTAGATTAGTCATCCTTTAGAGACTAGATCTGACCTAGCTTCTAGGTTAGCACCTATGTAAGGACCCTGACCTCCGTTTAGGGCTTATCCTGTTTGCTTTGCTTAACACTGATGTTTAGTTGCTTGCTAATCACCTTCAGTGGTGATTAGGGTTTGTTTGTTCTTGTTGTGTGTTGGAGGTGCTACTTGCAATTAACACAAGTCTAGGGTTGCTGAGCAAGTTTGTCACCTTGAGAAGTGTTCTTCTCTCTCTTTGCTTCCTCTAGTGTTGAGAGGAAGGGTTGGGCTCGTTTCTTGAGTTGCCTTGGGCTTGGATGAGCCTTGGTGGGCCTTGTCGTGCCTTGCTTGACCTTGTTGGACCTTGTGTCGGCCATGGGTGTGCCAGCCATGGTTGTGTCGGCCACAGGTGTGTCGCCCAGGGAGGTGTGTCAGGCATGGAGATGGGGTGTATCGGCCATGGACCCTCTTTGACCCTTTGACCTCGTTTGTGTCACCACTACTGTACACTTGGCGCTTGATGCTTGCAGTTGGCAATGGCCTTGGACATGTGTTTAAGGCAAGTTAGAGAGGTGGCATTGCCCATGGACAAGTTTCCCTAGGTGGGCGACACCTTGCCTTGTCTTACCTTGGTTTCTCCTCCATCCTCTCCTATATATGTGTTCCCTTTCCCTTGCTAAGGATCCCTTTAGTTCCTTAGTTTCCCCTCCCCTTTGGTTGCACGACACCTCTTCCTTTGCAAAGCTTGGTGGTCGATCCTTATCTTTGGAGTCTACTTCTTCTTCCTCTTGAAGTGGTTGAAGGTGTAGCTTGGTGCTAGGAGCTTGGAGCTTGCTTAAGGTGGGTTACATAACTCCTAACCCTAATCATATTACCTTCTTCTATATTCTTGTATGTTTTCTTGTGTTCATAATCAGCCATGTATGTTATTAGATATGGTTCTTGCTTAGTTGCACCTTTAATCTTGTGGTTATGGTGATCTTGTTGTTATGGTTGAGGTTTTGTACCTTTGTGCCCTAGTTGGCCAAACCATGTTTTAGGGTTTCCTTGTTGAGCAACACTCTTTTCCCTCCTTGGTCTAGAAAAGTGAGCTTGAGCTCTAGTAATATGAGTAATACCCCTCTCTCGTTTAAGTTGAGAGGCGAGCTTGTGTTCTAGTTTCTTGAGCAACACCCTCCTCTCACCATGGATTCAAGAGGTGAGCTTTTTGGTAGATGTAGACCTGTGTTGTGGTGGATCATGGTGGTCGCCCGAGTTGTGATAGAGGTTGTGCAAGACCCCTCTCTCTTGGTTGTTGAGAGGTGAGTCGATCTTCTTGATCAATCTAGGGTTTGGGTACCCTTGTGCTTGAGGTTGAAGACGATCTTGTTGGGTTGTATCTTGCACAATATGGCTTTGGATGGTGCTTCCCGATACCCTCTCTTGGACTAGAGTTCTGGGTCGATATAATGAGGCTGTGTTGGGCGATACACCTTGGTCTTTTCCTTGTGTGTTGGCTGATAGGTTGAGGTTAGCTTGGTTGGATGATAGGCTTTACTTTGCTGCCCGTTTGAGTTGTACCCTTGGCCATTGTGCATAGATGAGTATGGTTGTTGGTCGATACCTTTGTGTGTCAAGCGATATGCCTTGTTCATTGCCCTGCGCGATACACCTAGCTAAGGTAGTGGCTTGGTGCCCGATATACCTTGAACGTTATGGAGCCCAGTGGGCTAGCCTTGTGTCGAGCGTCATGGGTTGGTGGTGATGCCCGATATAGTGGCTTATGGTAATCCTAGATGGGCGATAGTGTTCAGTCGTCATGGATAGATATTTGTGTCGTGCCTAGCCCCTTGTGCGATACAATCCCTCAACCTATATGAATGTTATGCCTTGTGCGTCAGTGTTGCACGTTATTTCTTGATCCCTAGTTGCACGACACCCTTGGGTGGTGGTCGTTACCTACTGTGGTTGGCCGATATGTGTATAGGTCGATAACTCGGGTTGCACATTGATGATGGTTCCATGTTAATAATGATATTACATGTGTTTATGATCATCTTGAATCATTTATATATAATGATGAGTAAATGATAAGTTTGGAAGTATATGAGTTTCTTCACATGATGATGTGACCCATGTCTATGGTCACATGTATGAGGCATGAATGATAAAGTGTATAATCACCAATGTTTCCTTATGTTTGATAACATGATCCTTCTGTTAATCCATGATGGTTTTAGTCGTCTCTATGATTGTGTATACTAACCATGTAGGTGTTTCATGCGGATGCATAGCCAGGAAAAAGGGCTATGAGGTATATATATATGTTTGAATGACATTACATTGATGGTCACTCTTGTTGATGAGATAACATGCATCACCTGTGTAATGTGTTTAGGTCTGAGGACCTGAGTTTGGCTAAAGTGCCTAGTTGACGAGTTAGCCTCTGATGATGAGATCTCGGATTGTTATCCCCAGTGATGAGAATGCCTTATGAGGCAGTGGTTTCTTGTGATGAGGGATTGAGATCCCGGAATATTGTGATGATGGCAACAATAATATAGCTTAATGTTATATATGTGATACCACTTGTTTTCCCCAACAATCTACTTAAAATACATTAACTAATTACATATGAATCTCTCATGTAGTTTCCCTGGCCATAGATCCATCATTGTCAGTAGTTGGTGATGGTGAAATAGGTTCTCCTATGGGTTAACCTAGAAGCACATATTATTGAATATGTGTAGTTTCTCCTAGCTTAAAATGAGGAGGTTAGAGTGCAACTTCGGTTGTAGACTTAAGATGTGTGTAAGAGCATGGTGAACAGGCCCATGGCTCAGTGTGATAGAGCATGAATGTGTTCATGGCTCAGGGAGCACGGTGAACTGGCCTGTGGATTAGATATACTAGCACTGAGACCTGTACCAAGGTGGGCTAGAGAAAGGGTATCTTGTGGGAGCTGACCCTGTGGCTGAGGCCACTTAAGCATGAGACTACGGTCCTGCTTTGGTTCTCATGCATTGACCATGAGGTGGGAGGTCGTGGAGTCTGGCTCTTCCATTGACCTTGTATGGCACCGACTTGGGTTTCGCAATCGAAGGTTGGATTTGAGCGGTACGACTCACTTCCTCAGGGCATAATAACACGTAATCCAGCCGAATATTATTTATTTCTTAAGGAAAAACACAGAACACTGGTTGAGGCCTTGCTTGAGTAGTTGATCTTATTGTACCTTGCAATTACTTATATGTTCTTTATGTTATGTGGTAAGATCTTATAAATCTTATCTTGTTGATGAATGTATATTCATCATGAAATTCAATTATCACTTCAGGACCAATTCAACTCTATACATACTATTTCACTCAATAAGAATCATAATGTGCAAAACTACTTAGTTGATTCAATTATCAAGGTTTTAACTAAACATCGTTCATTTAATGCATGTTTTGACAAAGCTGAACAAGTAGTCAAGGTCCACCTTCATCTCTATCTCCGATCAAGATATCTAACCAAGCAATTCCACCCATTCGGTCTCAAGACCGTTTGAGTCCATGCGGTCTCAAGACTGTTTGAGTCCATGCGGTCTCAAGACCGTTTGAGCCCATGTGGTCTCAAGACCGTTTGAGCCCATGAAGTCTCAAGACCGTTTGAGCCCATGCGGTCTCAAGACCGTTTGAGACCATGCGGTCTCAAGACCGTTTGAGCCCATGTGGTCTCAAGACCGTTTTGAGCAGCAGAGACTGATTGGAGGCATCACTCAGCCACAAGGAATCGAGTAGTGCATGAACTCAAGGTCGTGAAGTAGATTCCTAACCACGGCCGTGGTGGTGCAAAATGGTCGTGGTCTTCTGCCATCACCACAACCGTGTGATGCGGCCACGACCGTGGTAGACCGGAGCTTTCACTTGCCATGACCATGGTCGACGAGCGACGACCATGGCATCCTACCTACGTCGACCCCCTCTCACTCGCCACGCCCGTGCGAGGCAACACGACCGTGTGACATTTACCTCACCACGACCGTGGTGTCATGCCACAGCCGTGGCACAATACCATCAGAGCTCGATTTCACACCCACCACGCCCGTGCAAGGCGGCACGACCGTGGGACAACAACTCTACCATGACCGTGGTGCGTCATCTTCAACCTCCGACCAGCACACAGTTGTAGCTACTGAGCAAGGTCGTTTGGGGGTGATTCACAGACCAAATGGGGTCGCCCTGAGGCCGTCACACCTACATAAGAAGGCTGAAGATCAATTGATAGAATGGAGGGCTACTAGATCGAGTTACCAACGCACTATCTGCTGCTCATTTTTTTTAGTGTTGACCGAAGCAGGACCGTTTGGTCTCTTGGATCACTTGAAAACTGAAGGAGCAGTAGACCATATGGATGCCAAGGTGAGATCTGTTAGGACAAGACCTTGAGGGATCATTGCAAACCATTTGAAGCTGTTGGATCTAAGACCATTTGGCCCCTTCGGACGTCAGACCATTTGATCAGCAAGGGCGAAGACCATTTGGCTGAGGCATTGACCGAATGAACAACCTCGGACAGAGCGATCGTTTTCCCAAGACCACAAGGAGCGATCATTTTCTCAAAACCATTTGGAGTGATCGTTTGGTAGCAAACGGTTTCCAAACCGTTTGGTATCAAACGGTCTCCAGACCGTTTGGTATCAAACGATCTCCAGACCGTTTGGAGGAGATATTTCAAGACTGTTTGGTCTAAACTAACTAAAACCGTTTGGTCTATTTTAATACAAGACTGTTTGGGGTCAGTCCAGTGCCTATAAATAGGACCCCAAGGGTCCTCACTTGGAGATCGGTTTCGGGACGCCGACAGGCTGCCTGTATACAAATCTGATCTGAAACTAGTCGAGTCTGTGCCAGTTTCATTTCACCTACTGCCCGTGTTGCAACCAAGGAGGCTGAGGAGAGAAGAAAGACAGAGCAAGGGAGACTGTCCAGTCTGTCTTGGCACTACCTTCTGCACCGACACGATGTAGGAGGTAGTATCTACTTCATCGAGCTGTGACTACCTTCTGCACCAAGTCCATGGTGAATTTCTCTCTCTTTCTCATTCTTCTTGTTTCTCAAATCATGAGCGAGTAGTACCTTTTCATTGGGTTGCGGGGACTAGCCCCTCTGCCCATGTAATCATGTTCTTTTGTTAAAATTTTTATGGCAATGTATATAACTTTTCATTTCGTTATTAATCACTATGTTCGTAGTTTGATTGATTGCTTTCTTTCATCTTTCTTCTTCCTATGTTATGAGAATATCTTTATGTAGGATTGCATGTCATTTAACAAGTTGACTCCCTAACTAGAAATAGAATGGGATTCGTTGAGGTAGTAAGTGTGTGATCCGTGAGGGGATGAGCCATCTAGCCTTCGGTGACGCTTCTGTGTACCTAACGCCTATATAGGGGGTTCACAACCTTAGTTGGATTTTGTATCTTCTTGTTAATCATCGATGTTTTCTTGTATATTAATCTCATGCTTGCTTATCAATTAATGCAGTTGACTCCCAAACTAGAAATAGAATGGGGTTCCTTGAGGTCGTAAGTGTATGATCCGCGAGGGGACGATCCATCTAGCCTTCGGTGACGCTTCTGTGTGCCTAACTCATGTATAGGGGGCCCACAACCTTATTTGGATGTTGTATCTTCAAAGACATAAGTATGTGATCCGAATGGTGACGACAAATCTGATGCCAAAGGTGATGCTTACACAGACCTAACGCCCATATGGGGGTTTCGCAGCAACTCTATTTGGATAGTTATATCTTGCCTGGATGTTTGATGTTTGGATGTACTTGCATGAGCAGTGGTGGTGAAACATGATACCATCCTAGCGATTCCATATCATTGATCTTAATCTAGCTTTAATTCAGTCTTTACTTTCCTGCAATTAGTTTAATTAACCTCAAATCAACCAATCAATTTAAATATTAGTTTTACTTGAGCTAGATTCGACTGACAAGGATTCTTAAAAACATTGTCTTTTGGGTTCGATCCTTAACTATACAGCGATAAGACTCGTCCGCTTGTGGGTGGTATTATTGCACTTTGGTTTTTGTAAAAGCTCGAGGATTTCAACCTCGAGTGAGTTTGTTAGTGTGTTCAAAATACCACGTCAAATTCTGGCGCTGTTGCCGCAGACAACGAAATCATTCAATCAAATCTAGTTCTTTTAAGACTAATCTAGGAATTTTCTTTTTCCTTTAAAACAATCAATCATCTACTTGAATTTGATTTTACTTCGTGGTTCTCACCTTTAGAAGCTTTCTATTTTCAGGTACAATCCAAGGCATAGTGCATGCACCTTTCAGACAGCCCCGGACTAGCAGCGAGCTTTGATCCCGAGATAGACAGAACTTTCCATCGTCAGATTAGAGAGAATCAAGCAAGGATGGCTCAAGAAGAAGAGGTAACCCGAAGGGTGGCTCAAGCCATCAATGCACAAAGAGAGAGGCTCATGCAAGAAGCCAGGGCTGCGGTTCAACAGAAAATCCTAGCAGCACAAGCAACAACACAAGCAGCTAAACTACAAAAGGATATTAGAGAGTTCTCAATCCAGAAAGCTACGAATGTTTATCATCCAGTACAGCCTCCCCCCCATCAATGCTGCCAATTTTGAGATTAGGGCACACTGGATCACACTGCTTCAAAACAACCCTTTGTATGGCAAACAAGTAGAGGACAGCCAAGAACATCTTTTGAGATTCATCGATCTATGTGCTATGACAAAGCAAAATGGAGTCACTGATGATGCCATTTGACTCCGTCTATTCAAGTATTCCCTTACTGATAGAGCCATAAGTTGGTATAATTCATTGCAAAGTGAAATACCCATCACCACCTGGGAACAACTCCAAAATGTGTTTCTGGAAAAATTCTATCCTCCATCTCTCACATATGAAATTTGGGGCCAAATAACAAATTTCCCTCAAGTCCGTGGAGAAACTCTCGCTGAAGCATGGGATAGGTACAAAGTGCTTCTACGCAAATGTCCACACCATGGAATTCCTAAGAATCAACTCATCAAAATTTTCTATAGGGGTGTGGATGATGATATTAAGAGATTCCTAGATTCCTCATCCAAAGGAAACTTCATGCGTCAAAGTTATGACAACGCATGGAGAGTCGTCACCCTAGGAGTAGAAAATCAAGCTAATTGGGGTAGATCTGTAGGTAAAGGAGTTTTGAAAGTAGCTATGGCCAAAGCTACTCCAGAGTACAAGTCTATCGCTGAAACCTTGAAGGTCTTAGTTGCCAAGCAAGACCATATTGAATCATCTCTAGCTGCTATTGGAAGAGGACATGCACCCACTCGGCAACTGGAACAAGTCAAGTCCACTTCCCTATTCTGTGAAGCATGTAAGAGCACCAATCATTCCACTTTATCATGCAATGTTCTCTATGACGCTGTACTGATCAATGTATGCAGATAAGGAGATAATGGTCAGATGGAAAATCATAATGCTATCAACACTATTCCTGGGAAAAGTTATTACAATCTGAATCAGAAAAGGAATCACCCAGGTTTTCAATATGGAAACCCCTCTGGAGCAGTAAACTCGCATCAATTTGGTTCAAACAATCAACCAAGAGGCCCACCAGGATTCCAGTATAATGAACACTAGAATTTTGGGAATCAAGTAAATTTCAAGGGGAACTTTCAGAATAGGAACTACAATAATTATCAAAACAAATCTCAGTATCAGAATCTTAATCAATAGCAAGGACAGCAAGCAGGACCCATATCTTCTGATGACAAGCTATCATCCATTGATAAAATGTTGCAAACTCAACAAACTATGATAGCTAACCAACAAGGTCAGCAGAAGGCTATTCAATCTCAATTAGCTCAACTTGCAGCTAGCATAAAGCCACCCGCTGGAGTCTTTGCTGGCCAACCCGAGAACAATCCCAAGCATCCTGAACAGTTGAAGGAAGTCACCACCAGGTCAGGAAAAGACTATTCGAATCCCCCAGTAAAGACACCTGTGGTTATTACAGACGAAGATGAACCTGTGATGGTCCAAGACTCAGCAACACTAGAGTCTCAATCAAATGATGAAAAGACAGATAAGGGAAGTCCTGAGAAATCTACTAATGAAGAAATTAAAACACCAGAACCTGATATTCCTATATATAAATCTCGTATACCTTTCCCAGATCGTCTAAGGCAGACTAAGCCTGATACTCGATTCAATAAGTTTAAAGAGGCTATGAAGAAACTTCATGTTGATATACCCTTCTTAGATGCTCTGGCTGAGATACCAGCATGGACTAAGTACTTAAAGTCACTCCTAACCAGGAAGTATATAACTGAGGAATATGAGACAGTAAAACTAGCAACAACTACATCAGATATCATATTGAGCAAGATGCCCAAGAAACAAAAAGACTCATGATCCTTTGGAATCTCATGTCATATTGGCGATTCATCATGCAAGAAAGGATTGGCAGATCTAGGTGCAAGCATCTCTATTATTCCGCTTAGCCTATGCAAAAGATTAGGATTTGCAGAGTTGCTTCCTACTAGCATGACTACACAACTTGCAGACAATTTGATAAAATGTCTATAAGGAATCCTCGAAGATGTCCTGGGCAAGGTAGGCAAGGACACATATGCTCCATGCGACTTCGTCATTATGGATATAAAAGAAGACGCCATATATCCTCTCATCTTTGGCCGTCCATTCCTCTCCACTGTAAGAGCCCTGATTGATGTTGAAGCTAGTACCTTACTGCTCAGATTAGGCAAAGAAACTCTCGAATTCAAGGTTTTTGAAAGTATAAGAAGACCAAGTATGTAAGAAGAAGTCTATCTGATTGACTACATTGAACAAATGTCACTTCTGACCCAAGAGCATCATTAATCAAACGATCCCTTGGAATTTGCTCTAACAAAACCATCAGTGGATGAACCAATCAACGAACGAGTAAAGGATTGCATCGAATCCCTCGACTCTGCTAAAGTAGATGTTGGAGCCAATAGTGAAGAACTCAAGGCTATGGAAACTAAAGAAGAAACAAGCAAAAAACCAGAGGCTCCCGAAATGAAGCCTCTGCCCGAAGGATTGAAGTATGTGTTTTTAGACGATCTCAAGGTTTGTCCAGTTATTATAAATTTTGGTCTAACAACTAAACAAGAAGAGAAACTCCTGAAGGAATTAAGCGAAAGAAAGAAAGCCATCCGTTATAAAATGAGTGACCTCACTGGGGTCAGTCAAGTGCTGTGTATGCACAAGATCTCTATGATGGAAGATCACAAACCTACAATTGAGCATCAACAGAAATTGAACCCAAATATGAAGGAAGTGGTCTGTAGCGAGGTCATTAAATTGCTCACAGCTAGAATAATTTATCTGATATTCGATTCGCCATGGGTGAGCCAGTGCATGTTGTCCCGAAGAAAGGTGGAACAAATGTTATACGGAATGAAAACAATGAATTCATCCCCACTCGAACAGTCATAGGGTGGAGGATGTGCATAGATTATAGAAAATTAAACAAGGCAACTTGAAAATATCATTTTCCTATGCCCTTCCTTGATCAAGTCCTAGAAAGGTTGGCTCATCAAGAATATTACTGTTATCTTGATGGTTACTCTGGATTCTATCAAATACCCGTACATCCAGATGACAAAGAGAAAACAAACTTTACCTGCCCATTCAGGACATACACATTTAAAAGAATGTTGTTTGGTCTTTGTAATGTGCCCGCAACTTTCCAACGTTGCATGGCTGCCATATTCGTTGGTCTTACTGAAACAATTATGGAGGTTTTCATGGATGATTTTTCTATTTACGGAGATTCATTCGATTCATGTCTAAAGCACCTCTACCCGATCCTTAAACGTTGTGAAGAAGCACATCTTGTGCTAAGTTGGGAAAAATGCCATTTTATGGTAAAAGAAGGCATTGTCCTGGGCCACAGGGTCAAAAATAGAGGAATTGAAGTAGATAAAGCCAAGATTGAAGTGATTTCTAAACTGGCTATTCCCACAAATGTAAAAGAAGTTCATGCTTTCCTTGGTCATGCTGGATTTTATAGAAGATTCATAAAGGATTTCTCCAAGATAACAAAGCCAATGACGAACCTATTACTAAAGGATATTGATTTCAATTTCAATGAAGAATGTGTCAAAAGCTTCAACACACTAAAACAGGCCCTCACAAGCACTCCCATCATTAGAGCTCCTGATTGGGACCACCCATTCGAAATCATGTGTGATGTCAATGATTATGTTGTGGGTGTTGTGCTTGGACAATGTATAGAGAAGAAACACTATGTGATCTATTATGCATCAAAAACTCTTGATGAAGCCCAGAGGGATTATGCAACTACCGAGAAAGAACTTCTAGCAGTCGTGTATGCCTTTGACAAATTCAGATCCTACCTAATTGGTTCGAAAGTTATTGTCTACATTGACCTCGTTGCCATTTGTTATTTTATGGAAAAGAAAGATGCAAAACCCATGTTGATTAGATGGATCCTCCTATTACAAGAATTTGATTTAGATATAGGAGATAAAAAGGGTATAGAGAATGTTGTAGCAAACCACCTTAGTCGCATCCACACTCTGGATACTGAGAAGATTTCGTTCAATGATTCCCTACCAGATGATCAACTAATGAAGGCCTCAGAAGCTATACCATGGTACTCAGATTATGTGAACTACCTTGCTACTGGGGTTATCCATCCTCAATGCATTGGGAATGCCCTGAAGAAGTTCATGCATGATGTGAAGCAATACCACTGGGATG
This sequence comes from Alisma plantago-aquatica, assembly GCA_963693085.1. Taxonomy (NCBI): domain Eukaryota; kingdom Viridiplantae; phylum Streptophyta; class Magnoliopsida; order Alismatales; family Alismataceae; genus Alisma; species Alisma plantago-aquatica. The sequence goes on along the minus strand of OY856413.1, from coordinate 898,676,560 downwards.
AGCCATATCTTCTTAAACTATGTGTTGATGGTCTGTATAGACGATGTATCACCGAAGAAGAAGCTCAACTTATTTTGGAACAATGTCACTTAGGACCAGTGGGGGGACATATGAGCTCCAAAAAGACTGCTTTAAAGGATTTGTAATGTGGATTCTTCTGTCCAACCATATCCAAGGATTCCTACAACTTTGTCCTATCTTGTGACAAATGTCAAAGATCAGGCAATATAACAAAGGGAGATGAGATGTCGCTGAATCTATGGCTAGAAGTAGATATATTTGATGTTTGGGGGGTGGACTACATGGGTCCATTCCCATCTTCTCATGGATTTTCATACATCCTAGTGGCAGTAGACTACGTCTCAAAATGGGTTGAAGCCATACCAACCGTCACTAGTGATTCCAAACCCGTCATCAAATTATTCAAATATATTATTTTTCCCCATTTTGGAGTGCCACAAACCATGATATTTGACGGAGGGTCCCACTTCACTAGTACATAAATGGGTTATAACATCACTACTTGTAGGGTTAGTTTTTCCAAATAACTGACCTTATATGTCTAAAAAAATGTGGGCACCACTTAAGACCTCTTGGGTCGGTTTTCTTAAAAAAACCAACCTTGTAGTGTAACTCTATAGGGTCGGTTTTCCAAATAACCGACCTTATATGTCTACAAAAAAAAAACACGGGCACCACTGAAGACCTCTTGTGTCGCTTTTCTTAAAATAACCGACCTTGTAGTATATCTCTATAGGGTGGGTTTTCCAAATAACTGACCTTATTTGTCTATAAAAAATGAAGGAACCACTTAAGACCTCTTGGGTCGCGTTTCTTAAAATAACCGACCTTGTAGTGCATCTCTATAGGGTCAGTTTTCATAAATAAGCGACCTTATAGACAATTGGATTAGAAAGTCAATTACAGTTTCCCACGGCAAAAATTTGCTTGATTTTGGCTTCGCGCCTCAATCTATAGGGTTGGTTTTTCCAAATAACCAACCTTATATGTCTACAAAAAATGCGAAAATCAGACATCTTGAATCCAGTTTGCCTTTACACACGTATAAGCACCTCTAGGGTCAGTTTTTCCCTTATAACTGACCCTAAAGGGCTCCTCGGTCGACAAATTCGTCGATTGAATAAAAGCCAGATTTCACGTGTATAAGCACCTCTAGGGTCAGTTTTTCCCTTATAACCAACCCTAAAGGCTCCTCGATCGACAAATTCATCGACCGAATAAGAGCCAGATTTCACATGTATAAGTACCTCTACGGTCGGTTTTTTTCTTTATAACCGACCCTAGAGCTTTTCTCGGTCGACAAATTTGTCGACCGATAACCTCTCGGTCGACAAATTCATCAACCGAGAAGGAGCCAGATTTCACGTATATAAGCACCTCTAGGGTCGGTTTTTTCCTTATAACTGACCCTAAAGGGCATGTTAGTCGACAATATTGTCGACCGACATGAATTTTGGTTCCAGTTTAATTCACACATGTATAAGCACCTCTAGCGTCAGTTTTGTACTTTTAACCGACCCTAGAGCTCTTCTTGGAAGACAAATTCGTCGACCGAGAAGGAGCCAGATTTCACGTGTATAAGCACCTCTAGGGTCAGTTTTTCCTTATAACCAACCCTAAAGGGCTCCTCAATCGACAATATTGTCGACTGACATGAATTTTGGATCAGGTTTAGTACTTTTCAAAACGTTATAAAGCATTGGGATCTCAATCCTTTGTCTCATTGTTGGGAATTCACATCCCTCAGTACCACCATCATCACATTTGCTGGATCTGGGTATTCAAACCCTTAGTTCATCATTAAACATGGTTATCACTTATCAGGTAACTATTACCTTCAGGTCATCTGGCCAAGGTATTCATGATACTTGTTACACAATCATCTCAATTTCATATCAACCATATCAATTTCATATCAACATCGTGCAATACAAAAATAACATCACTATTCTCTCATTAGGGTTAGAGTTTCCCATCTTTATCAATTAGGGTTTCACAAATTATAACATCATCCCATATTAAGGTTTCACATAACATTATCCCATATTAGGGTTTTACACAACATCACCCTATATTAGGGTTTCACATAACATCATCCCATATTAGGGTTTCACATAACATTATCCCATATTAGGGTTTCACACGACATCACCATATATTAGGGTTTCACATAACATCATTATTACATTGTGTAAGCACCTTAGAGCTCACTCGGTCGACAAATTTGTCGACTGATACCCTCTCGGTCGACCAATTCATTGACCGAGAAGGAGCCAGATTTCACGTGTATAAGAACCTCTAGGGTCAGTTTTTTCTTTATAACCAACCCTAAAGTGCTCCTCGGTCTACAATATTGTCGACCGACAAGAATTTTGGATCCAGTTTAGTTCATGCATCCTCAGTCAACGAATTTGTCGACCGATAACATTTCGGTCAACGATTTTATCGACCGAGGGTTATCGGTTGACAAATTCGTCGACCAAAAGGAGCCAGATTTCCTTCGTATAAGCACCTCTAGGGTTGGTTTTTTCCTTATAACTGACCCTAAAGTCCTCCTCGGTCGACAATATTATCAACCAAGATAAACTTAGGATCCAATTTAGTTTTTCACACATTTATAAGCACCTCTAGGGTCGGTTATAAGAAAAAAACCGACCCTAGAGGTGCTTATACGAAGGAAATCTGGCTCCTACTCGGTCGATGAATTTGTCGACCGAGTGGGAGCCAGATTTCCTTCATATAAACACATGTAGCATCAGATATACCTTAAAACCGACCATAGAGGGCTCTTCGATCGACAATATTGTCGACTGATAACCATTCGGTCGACAAATTCATCGACCGAGAATGAGTTTGAGTGTTTTTAAATAACCCGACACGGGCACCGCTTATCTTTAGCGTCAGTTTTTTTATGTTAACCGACGCTACAGGTCTTTATCTCCGTGAAAAATCCGAAACCTAGTCTTTCTTCCTCCCGTGAAAACCTTTTCGGTTCTATTTTTCTCTCCTGCGGTGCCGCGAAGCCCTTGCTTTCTTGTGTCATTCCATCTCGAAGCCCTTGCCTCCTCTTCGTGAAGTCGTTGTCGTGAAGGCGTGCCACCTCTCCGCGTCACCAAGAGGATCGTGGTGTCCGTACGTGAAGTCATTGCCACCTCTCCGTGCCGCCAAAGCTTTGCCTCCTCTCTGCAAAAAGAGCTTGTCGTCGCCGCCTCTCCACTCTTCCATGAAGGTCGCCGCCTCTCCGTGAAGGTCGTCTCATCCTCCATGAAGGTTTCCGCCATTTCCAAGTAAGTTCACCGCTTCCTTTGTTCCTTCATTCCCGCCTTCCTTCGTTCCCGCCCGCCACCATTGCAGCGTCCAGGTCCACTCTCGGTCGACAATTAGTCGACTAAGAGCCCACCTGCGCGTAGCGTCCAGGTCCACTCTCGGTCAGAGAATTCATCGACCAAGAGTGGACCTGGATGCTGCGCGCAGGTGGGCTCTCGATCGACTAATTGTCAACCGAGAGTGGACCTGCTCCTTATTTATGTAGGAGCTATAAATATTTTAATCATATTTGATGTAATGTTCACAAATAGTTCTCAATATTATAATGGTTTCAATCTTTGGACTGTTGGAAACGGCCTTACTTTGCTAATTTGTACAAGTATTTTCCATTTTATATGATTTGATAACCCAATAATAAAAACATGTCTTTTTTCATATGTAATCATTATATAAATTCTAGATATTAATACTAGATTAGACATGTGTTCTCCTAGATTGACACTTTAGGGTTGATGAATGATGTTTAACTTAATATAAAAATAGGAAAATAATGCATTTATATATTAACTTAGAAACCCATTCTAAATTTACTCATTAGGAGTAAACTTTGGATAGTCCCCAGTTTGGGACTATTTTTGGATATTTAATCTCACTTAGGATGTACCTGTATAATGTACGTTTAGTTTTGTAGAAAATTTCAGTAGGATTTCTTCATTTGTTCTCTGGGTACATATGTGAGTGGTTATTTGCCATTTACATCGGTGTACTTGGAGAACTTAGGGGAAATGTTGCTGAAATTTTCTTCAAAACTAAACATACATTATACAATTACTAGTGAGATTAAATATTCAAAAATGGGATAGGTGGTACACTTTAGTATATAAGTAATGTCTTCCTATCAATACAAACTTTCAGATTATTATAGTATCAATATTAAACGGTTAGTTTTATAATTAATTTTAATGTGATATAGAAAATGGATCGAATTTGGATGTCTATCAAGAACCATTGCAGTCCAGAGTTTTCCAAAGGTCTTGATGAATTTATCAGATTTGCTGAGAAACATAGGAAACTACCTACATATATGCTATATTTTCCATGTAGAAATTGTTATAACAATTTGAAAGTTGATACTGGTGAGGAAATTAAGAATCATGTCATATGCAATGGGATCATACAAGGTTATAATGAATGGTATTGGCATGGAGAGAAATTGAATTATGGATCAGAAAATGTCGATACTAATAGTTGTGGCATAGAAGATATAGATAATGATGAACTGATTCAAGATGACCAGATTCAGGATGATATGGTTGATGAGATGCTACATAGTTGTCGGGTCAATGTCATTGATCCACCTTCTTTATTTGCAAACATTGTCCATGATGCTGAAAAACCATTATATAAGGGTTGTACTAAGTTCACGAGGTTGAGTGTTTTGATGCGATTATATACTCTTAAAGCTCAAAACCAGTGGAGCGATAAGAGTTTCACTTCACTGTTGTCTTTGTTAAAGGAAATTCTTCCTGAAGGCAACGAGCTTCCAATTTCAACATATCAAGCAAAGAAAATAATGTTCCCAATGGGAATGGAGGCTAAGAAGATTCATGCATGTCCAAATGATTGTGTCTTATTTCAGAAGGACTATAGTAATTTGATAAATTGTCCAAAATGTGGTGCATCAAGGTATAAGACTACAAATTCAACTAAGGCTAAAAATGGCTCTCCTGCCAAGGTGATGTGGTATCTACCAATAATACCATGATTTCAACGCTTATTTGTTAATACAGAAGATGCGCAAAATTTGTCTTGGCATGGGGAGTTAAAGGCCAATGATGATGGCGTCCTACAACATTCATCTGATTCACCACAATGGAAGAAAATTGATTTATTATACCCTCAATTTGGTAAAGAACCAAGAAACTTAAGACTTGGACTCTGTACAGATGGAATGAATCTCTATGGTACATTAAGCAGCCAACTTAGCACTTGGCCTGTTATGATTGTTATATACAATCTTCCTCCTTGGTTGTGTATGAAAAATAAGTATGTGATGTTGTCAATATTGATATCAGGGCCCAAGCAACCTGGAAATGATATTGATGATTCCTTCAACCTCTAATTGATGACCTAATGAAACTATGGGAAGAAGGTATTATGACATATGATGCTTCACGTAAAGAGATCTTCAGTTTGTGTGCTACGTTATTTTACACGATTAATGACTTTCCAACTTATGGAAATTTGTCTGGATATAGCATAAAAGGATACAAAGCATGTCCTGTTTGTGAGGAAAATACTGATTCAATCAGACTGAAACATGGAGGTAAAATCACATATCTTGGTCATCGGAGATTTCCCCCACCAGTGCATCCTTATCGAAGGCAATGCAAAACCTTTAATGGGTCAACTGAGGAACGAAGTGCTCCTAAACTTATACTAGGAAATGTTGTATATGATAGGGTGAAACATATTGTTAATGAATTTGGAAAGAGTTCAAGTACTCGTCCACTCGCATGTGACAAATCTCTATACAAGAAGAGGTCAATATTCTAGGATCTTCCTTATTGGAGATCTTTGACAATTAGACATTGCATTGACGTCATGCATGTTGAAAAAAATATTTGTGATAGCATCATTGGTACGCTATTGAACATACCAGGAAAGACTAAAGATGGCATCAAATCTAGAAAAGATTTAGAATTAATGGGTATAAGAAATGAATTATCAGTGGAGATCAGAGGTCGCCGCACATATTTACCACCATCTTGTTACACTTTGTCAAAGAAGGAGAAATAGACTTCTTGTGAGTGCTTGTATAATATTAAGGTTCCACAAAGATACTCTTCTAATATTCGTAAATTGGTATCAATGAAGGATCTGAAGTTGATAGGTCTCAAATCTCACAATTGTCACACCTTAATGAAACAAATTTTACCTGTGGCTATTTGATTTATATTGCCAAAGCATGTAAGGTTTGTAATCACAAGACTCTGTTTCTTCTTCAATGAAATATGCAACAAAGTGATACATCCTGATACTCTCGATAAATTATAGAAAGATGTAATTGTTACCATGTGTCAGCTTGAAATGTACTTTCCTCCTTCATTTTTTGATATCATGGTTCATCTTGTAGTACATATTACAAGGGAGGTGAAGATGTTGGGTCCAATTTTCTTACATTGGATGTATCCATTTGAATGCTACACACTACTACAGAAATGGCTTATAAAGCCACTTTTCAAGGTGTTGGTTGTTTACAAAAACTGACACCTAATGTCTACAGTGTCGGTTGATAACATAAACCGACATCCAATCTGCTTAGGGAGCCCAGACATGGGTACCACTTTTAATAAGTGTCGGTTAATTAATAAACAACCGACACCTAAACTCAACCGCCAAACCCAAAATTCCAGCGAAAAAATTGGCTCCAAAAATTTACATATGGCGTAGGTTCATAACTAAATAACCGACACTATTGGTTTAGTTGTTGGTTTTTTTTAAATAACCAACACTTAGTATAGGTGTCGGCTCATAACTAAATAACTGACACTATAGGTTTAGTTGTCGATTTTTTCAAATAACAGACACCTATTGTGAACTTAATAGCTCACCAGCGACCGATTCTTCCCCTTTCCCTGTTTCATTCATTCCCGATCGATTTCCCTAACCTCCTAACCTCTGGCAATTTCTTGCTGCTCCCTACCGCCGCCGCCGCCCCTCCCTGCCCGTCGCCGCTGCTCCTTCGTCGTCGTCGTCGCCGTCACTGCGAGAAGCTGTCGCCGCCCGCCCGCCCGCCGGCCGCCCTCTCCTCCGTCGCCGGTAGCAGCTAGGACCGGCCGCTCCTCTCCTCGCCTCACCGCCCTCTCCGCCGCTCCTCTCCTCGCCGCCGGTAGCTCCTAGGACCAGCCGCTGCTCCTCTTTCCTCAAGGTGCCCGCCCTAGCCTGCCTTCTTCTTCTTCCTCTACTACTCTTCTCTCAAGCTGCCTGCCCTGCTGCTGGGTGTTTTTTTTAATGTATTTACTTCTCTCAATGTGCCTGCCTGGTCATACACATATTGATGTACATAGAATAAATGCTAAAAAGGTGTGATTTTAGGGTTTAGGTATTGATTTTGTGCTTCTACTGAGCTGAATCCTCTATTGTCTATACAATATATACATGTTCTATGATAAGCCTTAGTTAATTTAATATGCATACTTTGTATGTAAAACATAGTAATCGGGTACTGCTGTATATCCAAGTAAATTACATGTAACTAATCATGACATAGATTTTAGAATGCATACTTTGGTTAAATGTACTGCTGTAATTTTTGATCAAGTGATGATATGTAAATGTAGCAATAAGTTAGTAAGGTATCAATGATAAGTCTATTGTAATGTGATGCAAAATAGTTATTGTATCATGCATATATACTTAATAATTTTTTGTTTTATAGTTGTATAGGGTGTTTTATGTGTGGCAAGTCTATTGTTTAATAGTTTAGCTATAATCATTGTTTAATAGTTTAGCTATATTCTTGGTGACAATCCTAATCACCCTTCTTTTGCTTAATGATGAACTGTAATGCACACATGTGACATGCTTGGAATGTAAATGATGAACTTTTCCCTAAATTGCCAATCATGCTTTTAAAGACATCAATAATCACCCTAACTTGAAGAACTAGGATTTTAGGTATAAGAATGACAACACATTATTTGTTGGCCTAGAAACCCATCCAAGATTTACTCATTAGGAGTAAATCTTGGATAGTCCCCGGTTTGGGACTGTTCTTGAACACCTAATCTCACTTAGGATGTAAGTGTATATAATGTGTGTTGGGTTTTCAAGAAAATTTCCGTAGCATTTCCCCATTTGTTCTCTAAGTACATATGTACTTGGAGAACAGCGGGGAAATGATGCCGAAATTTTCTTGAAAACCCAATACACATTATACACTTACTAGTGAGATTAGGTATTCAAGAATGGGATAGGTGGTACACATTTATTATATATAAGAATGACATCACATGTATTTGTTAACCCTAGACCCTAATCTTGTCCTAATATAAACTTGTTTTCTCTTTGATAATAGAATGGATAGATCATGGATGTCCATTCGCAATTGCTGCACCCCAGAGTTTATTTCTGGTCTTGACCAGTTTATTAGATATGTCGAGGAATATAGGAAACAACCTGGAGATAGGTTCTACTGTCCATGTAGGCATTGCGGTAACCACTTGAAATTCGACACTGGTGACGAAATCAAAACTCATGTCATGTGCAACTGGATTATACAAGGCTATACAGAATGGCACTAGCATGGAGAGATTTCAAACCCGAAACCAGTGGATGTCGATAGAAGTGCTTGTGTGGAAAAGAAATTGCCTACGAGGACGTAGATGTGAATGAACCATTTCCAGTAGACATTGTTGATGCGATGTTGGATAGTTGTGGGGTAGAGCACACCGATCCACCTCCCATTTTTAGAAACATTGTGCATGATGCTGAGAAGCCGTCATACATAGGTTGTACTAAGTTTACGAAACTTAGCGCTGTGTTGAGATTGTATAAGTTGAAAGCTAACAATAGATGGAGCGACAAAAGCTTCACGGCATTACTGTCTTTGTTGAAATAAATGCTTCCTGAAGGAAACGAGCTTCCAATCTCAACATACCAGGTAAAGAAATTGTTGTCCCAATGGGAATGGATGCCAAGAAGATACACACATGCCCGAATGATTGTGTATTATTTCAAAAGGACTATGCGGATTTGAAAGATTGTCCAAAATGTGGTGCGTCACGGTATAAATTGACGACTTCGGGGGAGTCCAAAACTGGTTCTCCTGCCAAGGTGATGTGGTATCTACCTATAATATCACGGTTTCAACGCTTGTTTGCCAATCCGATAGATGCGAAGAATTTGAGGTGGCATGCAGATGTTAAGAAAACTAATGAAGGGATCCTACGACATGCGTCTGATTCCCCACAGTGGAAGGGGATTGATCTATTGTACCCTGAATTTGGTGAACAAGTCAGGAATCTAAGACTTGGGCTTTGTACAGATGGGATGAATCCGTACGGGACATTGAGCAGCCAACATAGCACTTGGCCAGTCATGCTTGTTATATACAATCTTCCTCCCTGGATGTGTATGAAAAATAAGTATGTAATGTTGTCATTGTTGATATCGGGCCCTAAACAACCTGGAAATGACATCGATGTTTATCTTGAACCTCTGATTGATGACTTAAAGAAACTCTGGGGTGAAGGTGTGATGACCTATGATGCTTCACGAAGAGAGACATTTCGTTTGCATGCTATGTTGTTTTGCACTATTAATGACTTTCCAGCATATGGGAATTTGTCTGGATATAGTGTCAAAGGAGCTAAAGTGTGTCCTATATGTGAAGAGAACACTGATTCAACAAGACTAAAAGATGGCGGTAAGAATGTATATCTCGGTCATCGAAGGTTTCTTCCAAAATTCTATCTGTATCGTAGGAAGCGCAAAGCATTCAATGGATTGAATGAGGAACGGAGTGCACCTAAACCTATACCAGGGTTGGTTGTTTATGAAAGTGTAAAAGACATTGTCAATGAATTTGGTAAGAGATCACAATGTACTACACGGAGTGACAATTCTTCATTCAAGAAGAAGTCAATATTTTGGGATCTTCCTTATTGGAGTTCTTTGACAGTCAGACATTGTATCGATGTAATGCACGTTGAGAAAAATGTCTCTGATAGCATCATTGGTACTCTGTTAAATATATCAGGTAAGACTAAAGATGGGATAAAATCCAGACTAGACCTACGTGAAATGGGAATAAGGTCAGAATTAACAGAATTACATGAAATGGGTAATAAAAGAACATACTTACCTCCCGCTTGTTACACGTTGTCTAGAAAGGAGAAGAAAGCTTTTTGTGAATGCTTGGTAAATGTTAAGGTGCCACATGGTTACTCATCCAACATCTGTAGTTTGGTATCAATGAAAGATTTGAAGTTGATAGGTCTTAAATCTCATGATTGTTACACTCTAATGCAACAAATATTGCCCGTGGCAATTCAATATATATTGCCGAAGCATGTAAGGTTTGCAATCACCAGACTTAATTTGTTTCTTTTTCAACAGTCTCTGTAGCAAAGTTATTGACCCTGAGACTCTTGATAATTTACAAAGAGAAGTGGTTGTTACCCTATGTCAGCTTGAGATGTATTTTCCTCCTTCGTTCTTTGATATCATGGTACATCTTGTTGTCCACTTGACTAGGGAAGTGAAAATCTTGGGACCGGTTTTCTTGCATTGGATGTATCCCTTTGAACGATACATGAGCGTTTTCAAAGGTGATGTTCGAAACCGCTATCGGCCTGAAGGGAGTATAATTGAAGGTTATGTGGCAAGAGAGGTTATGGATTTCTGCAATGACTTTCTCAGTGCTAATGACACACCTGATAATGACAAGAATTTTGACAAGATATTTGGCAAAGGAATTTTGGGTTCACGTGTGAAAGTAATCAGTCGTGAGCAGTTGGAACAAGGTCATTTGTATATTTTACACCACATGGATGAAGTGAACGTTTATATTGAGGAACATACCAATTTCATCAAAAGACAATATCCTCGAGCGAATACAATGTGGCTTGCTAGAGAGCATAACAAGACTTTTATTAAGTGGTTTGAAGATAAAGTCTTACATCAACTATCTCAAACACTAGATGATATTACTGAAACTATCAAATGCCTCGCCTTTAAACCAAAGTTGACTGTTATGTCTTATGAAGGGTATGACATTAATGGATTCACATATTACATAAAGCGCCAAGATGATAAGAGTGTCGTCCAAAATAGTGGGGTCACCCTTCAAGCATCGACTATGTTTTTTGCAAGTGCAAAGGATAAGAGTCCACGTGAAGATAAAATGTCATATTACAATGTCATTGAAGACATATGGGAATTTGACTACATAGATTTCAGAATTCCGCTCTTCAAATGTAATTGGGTTGATAACAACAAAGGAGTTATAGTGGATGAATTGGGTTTCACTTTAGTGAAATTTGAAAAGATTGGCGAGAAGGCTGAACCATTTATATTGGCATCACAGGCGAAACAAGTATTTTATATTGATGATCTTGCAAATGATAAATGGTTGGTTGTTCTTCATGGTAAAAGACAGTTCATTGAAGATCCTATAGATGAAGAACAGTACTATGATAAGTATGATGACTCCAGTCCATTCTCATTTGGGTTTCCAACACCAACAAATATTGAAGCTAATGATGACTTGTATGTACGCGGAGATCACAATGAAGGATTGTTAATTGATAAAAAATCGCAATATTAGAGGTATATATGTTTTGTTTTATACGTTTTTATTTTTTCTGAATATGTGAACTTTACAAAATTTCGGTAGCATTTCCCCGTTTGTTCTCTAAGTACATATGTACTTGGAGAACAGCGGGGAAATGCTGCCGAAATTTTCTCGAAAACCCAATACACATTATACACTTACTAGTGAGATTAGGTGTTCAAGAATGGGATAGGTTGTACACATTTATTATATATAAGAATGACATCACATGTATTTGTTGGCCTAATCTTGTCCTAATATATACTTGTTTTTCTCTTTGATCATAGAATGGATACTTTACAATTTGAATTACTTTACAATGTGAGCTTTACAATTTGAATTACTTTACAATGTGAGCTTTACACTTTGAATTACTACTTTACAATGTGAACTTTACAATTTGAATGTGAATTTGCAGATGGCTGACCATTCTCCTGATGACCGTGCTGATGACTACCGTGAGGGTGAGGACATCAATGCGCCGCCTCACAATGTAAGTTTTAAAAATATATCATATATTTGTATCTATATGTCCATTTATAGTTATATCTTGTAAATGTGAATTATTTTATCAAATTTTAGGTTGATGATGCACATGTACCAGCTAAAGCACTTGAGACACTTGATCAACAACACCAAAAAAGGGGCATCACTATGATTAAGAAGCTAATTTCGCAAAAGGGCAATGGACTCAAACTTGTTGTGGATTTTGATAATGCAGGAAATGCATGTGGTGTGAATCGCAATTCATTTATTTCATATCTTGGGTTTGTTACTCGTAGCCATTACGGTTGTCGCTTAGATTCCTGGCATAAAGTTTCTAAGGAGAAGAAAGATTTAATATGGAGGGATTTATGCGTGAGTTATTATTAATTTGCAATTCTATTTTGTAGATTACTAAATTTTTGGATACTAGTTAATAGCAATTCTATTTTGTAGAGTATATTTGAATTGGATGAAAAGATGCATCGTAAATGCGTGATGCAACGCTGTGGGAGAGTCCTAAGGAACTATAGGACAAATCTCACCAGAGAATACATAAAAGAAGCCGACAAGAGGAAGAAGACAGCCACTGAACAATGGAACTTCCTGGACAAAGAAGAATGGGACGCGTTTGTCGCTTCAAGACAAACTGATGAATTCAAGGTATTAGGCGTCAATCTCATTAATTAATATATGTTGTATTCACTTATTCAAGATTAACATTTAGTGTTACTAACCAAATCATTAATTTTCATACTAACTAGGCCCTCAGTGAGGCACAAAGATCAAGGCGTTCACTGAATGTGCATGACCACACAATGGGTCCAAAGGGGTATGCAGGCGTTCGCCAAAGACTACAGGCTGAGGCTACTGCTGCTCAGTCTACTGCTACTCAGGAGTCCTCTACCATAGGTAGCACACCTCTGCCTCGCCATGATGTCTGGATAGCTGGGAGGCAAAATAAGAAGGGAGAAACACCTAAGGCCGCAACTGCTGAGGCGGCTACAAAAATGGTAAAATAAAACTCTTACAGCAATCATTCGAATATTGATTATTTGTGTTGTTTACTTAAGTACAAATTTTTGTTTTGGTGATTAGCGGGAGCTGCACGAGCTGAGGAAACAATGAAAGTTCATCCCTGAGGGAACAAAGGATGAATTGATAGTTGCTCTGGGTAACCCAGAGCATCCTGAACGTGTTAGGGATGCAGGCGCTGGTGTGGGCATCAAATCTTTTTTTGGGCCATCCCAGCGCAAACATGTCCCAAAAGTGGGACTTTCACAAGAAGAGGTAACATATTCTTTCTTTATAATGTTACTGTAAAAGAGAATTCAAAAATTAGAATTTGACGTTTCTTTTATCCATGTATAGGTGGATAAGCTATTTGACAGGAAACTCGAAGAAAAACTCAAAGAAGCAATGAAAAAGTGGCAGGCATCTCAAACTACCACTTACCAGACAATACCTACTGCAGACTCTATTCCTACTCCTACTGTAGAGGTTGGGAGTAATCCTGTAGAACCACCACCTAGCTCATCCACTGTAAGTATTTTTATGACATAGTAACTAGTTTTTTAATTCAAGATGATACGTATATATGAAATTTTAGTCGTTTAAGAAAAAGATGATATGTATATATGTATATAACATTCTTTACACAAAAATTTGTAGGGGTTGAAGCCATGCCGTATAAAAAGTAAAGAATATGTCGTGGCAGAGGCGTCGGCTTACCCATCCCTACCAGGGGAAACGTGTCACGGGTCTCTAGTACCAGCTGGTTGGATTCGGGTGAGCCAGATACATATATTCCCCCAGTGGATGGATCTTCCACTGCCATATGCCCACCCTGATTCTGAAACGCTTAGTGAGGCAGTAGGCGGAGTGATATTGTGGGAAAAAGTGTATGACTTCTTTACTGAAAAGGTGCGGTAAATTTACATTACGTTCAATAGTTAGTGTGTGTATATGCTGGTAGTTGATCAGAAATTATATATATATATATATATATATATATATATATATATATATATATATATATATATATATATATATATATATATATATATATATATATATATATATATATATATATATATATACAGGTTAAAAAGAAGACACCCACAGCATCTAGGCCTCCACCTCCACCTCCTACATTACCTAGTTGGGTTCCACAGGACCTACCTGTCCCGTTAGGTCCTAACTGTAGGGGTATGGCAGTATGGTTAGGGGAACATGATATAAACTCCCCTATAATTGTTTCTTCTGATTCAGATTCTACAGGTCAGTCATATGAAACAAAACTATTTATACAAGATATTTTGGAGTTGTTTCGATATGATTGGCTAAATACATCTGTGATAGAGCTATGGATAAGGTGAGATATTCTTTATACATCCATATACCTTGTGTATGATCTGGTGATCTGGTTTCTTATTTATTAATGCATGTGTAATTAATACATATTTTGCAGCTACTTAGACAACATATGTGCAGATTTTGGATTCGAACATGTAGGGTTTTTGATTCCATCCTTGATTAGTCTAGTAGCTAAAGACCCTACATCAGTTCAACAATACTGCTGTGAGGCTTTTTCAATTTTTGCTGTAAAAAAGAAGATGGTGATAATGGCTCCATTCAATGTAGAGTACGTTTACTTTGCTTATTATAATTTGGACTTAAGAAAATTACATTTTATTGTGGATTTTGAGTTATTAATTTTTAACTTTTTTTCCTCTAGGGGTAGGCATTGGGAGTTATTGGTTATTGCCCCCGAGACGTTCACTGTGTATTATCTAGATCCTAAGGGGGGTAAATTGAATATAAGATTTGGACACATAATGAAAATGGCAATATTTCGGTGAGAAATATTTCATTTTTCATATCCGTTAACATATGTTATTACATTACTATTTAATTGCAATGTTGTGTGTTACATTAACATGTAGGGGTTTTGAGGAGTACAAAAAGGCTGGAGGAAAGGTCCCCATAAAAAAGAACCAGCCAATAATTTGGAAGAACGTGAAAGTAAGTTCCTGACTGCAATATATGTATATATTATTTATGTGAACAATGCTTAATTAGTTGTATTTGTTAATATTTTGTATGTTTGAATTTATAGTGTGCTACACAAGACAACGGATGGGCATGTGGATACTATGTCATGCGATATATGCACATGATTATCAAACATGCCGCACTGGATATCGAATGTATTGCTCAGGTATTATATAGTCTCATTAGATAATATGATCGAAATATATCAATCTTATTTATAGCTCATTAATTATATATATACATCATTCTCTTTACAGGTGTTTAATGCTGACCCCATTACAGGAAATGACTTACCAAATGTTAATGCTCCCTATACGATGGGAGAATTAAATGAAGTAATCGAAGAATGGGCAACAACCATACAATTAGTGGGGGCTTTAAAATATAATTGGGATCCTGATAGCGAATAAAGACTAAACAATGATACTTTGTAAATGAATTTCTCAATTATAATATATGTGTGAATGTTTCTACATGTCTGGATGTTTCTACATGTGTCTGAGTGAAAATGAATAAAAGTGTTCGTTGCTATATGAATGTTTCTACATGTGTGAATGTGAATGAATGGAACTACAGATTGCTAGCATGTGTGAATGTTTATAAATGTGTGAATGAATGGAACTCTTTTATTGTTAATTTTGTAGGTTTGTGGCCTGTTGTCGGCTGATATCAATAGATGTCATAAAACCTATAGTTCATAACTGAACTGAACAGGTTTCTCATCCTGCGACCAGCCACAGCAGGTCTGCAGACTGACAGAAAAAAAAAAAAACAATAGGCGTCAGTTATTTGTAAATAACCGACACATAATGATATAGTGTCGGTTTTCCTATAATAAACCGACGTCTATTTACTTAACAACACGGCCGTGCTGGACAGCACGACCATGCTAGATAGCATGGTCGTGGCCAAGATGGCGCGTGTTTGGGCGTCGGTTATTTTTAAAAACCCGACACATAATGTTCTAGTGTCAAGTTTTTACAAATAACCGATGTCTATTTCCTGTGGCGCGAAGATATATGGCGTCGGTTATTTGTAAATAACCGACACTGATAGTGGCCAAGATGGCGCCCTTCCTGTGGCGTGAAGAGTTTGGGTGTCGGTTTCTTATCTAATAACTGACGCCTATAGTCCCCTGATGGCGCACTTCCGGTGGCGCGCGAAGAGTTTGGGCGTCGGTTTTGGAACCGACGCCTAATGGGTGGACTTTTAGTGTCACCCACATAGGTGTTTCTTAGAAACCGACACTAAAGGCTTTAAATAACCGACACTAAAGGTAGGTTCTGTAGTAGTGACATGAGTGTTTTTAAAGGTGATGTTCGGAATCGTTATCGTCCTGAAGGGAGTATTGTTGAGGGTTACGTGGCTAGGGAGGTGATGGACTTTTGTAATGATTTTTTGAATTGCAATAGCGATCTAAAAAATTCCCATCACACTGGATCTTATTGTGGCAAAGGAACTCTGGGAGGACGAGTGAAAGGAATCCGTCGTGAGTTGTGGGAACAAGCGCATTTGTATATTTTACACAATATCGATGAAGTTAGTAGCTACATCAAAGAACACAATGATCTTATCAAGAGAAATCATTCGTGATCCAGTTCAATGTGGTTTGCAAGAGAGCATAATTGAACATTTATTAGGTGGTTTGAAGAGAAAGTGTTTAATCAACTATCTGAATCACCAAATAATGTTGTTGAGAACATAAAATGGCTCACCTTTAAGCCAAAAATGGATGTCATGCCATATGAAGGTTATGACATAAATGGATTTTCATACTACACAAAGCGTCAAGATGAAAGTAGTGTGGTCCAAAATAGTGGGGTTACTATTCAAGCTTGTTCGTTGTATTTTGCTAGTGCCAAAGATAAAAGACCACGCGAAGCTGAGATGTCATATTATGGCATCATTGAGGACATATGGGAATTGGACTATACAAATTTTAGAGTTCCTATCTTTAGGTGTAATTGGGTTGACAACAACAAAGGAGTTTTAGTGGATGAGTTGGGTTTCAAATTGGTGAATTTTGAAAAACATGGTGAGAAAGATGAGCCATTCATCATGGCAGACCAAGCAAAACAAGTATTCTATATTGATGACCCTGCAAATAAAAATCAGTATGTCGTTCTTCATGGAAAAAGACAGTTTACTGTAGATCCTATAAATGAAGAAGAATACTACAAAAAGAATGATGATTCCAGTCCATTCTCAGTTGGTTTGCCAAGTGTAAATGTTGAAGATAACAACAATGAATATTATAAACGTCATGGCCATGCTGAAGGAATTTTACTTGACTAACAACTCAACCAATACTAAAGGCATGTATTCTTTGAATTATTTATTTTATTATAATCCAAGCAAAGAATCTTTTTAATATACATCATATATCATGTATACCTTATCACTTGTGCTTTTATTATCACTTTTCTTATCATGTATACTTGTAGGTTCTAAAATGGTGAGTGAAGATAAACATTATGAGCATGAGCATGAGCACCATGAGGATGGTAGTAGTGATGCTAAGAAAAGTAGAGGTCCCACACTGATGCGTAGGCTACAGGAGCTCAGGGCTAAAGGGGACAAATTGCCAATCCAATTTGATATCACAGGAGCACCTGTTGGGGAACATGCTAGTGCTTTCAAGCATTACGTAGGGGCGACTGCACGCCGTAAGGTGCCAATAGATATAGAAAATTGGCATGATGTTCCTAATGCCAAAAAAAGACCTCATATGGAAAGATATATCTGTGAGTGGAAGTGATATTATTTTAATATGTTTTTTATCTATTGATTCTAATTTAATTTGCTTGCAATTAAATTCCTTTTCAAAACAACATTATTAATTGCTTCTTTTGTATGTATAGGTTGTTTTTCATCTAAATGAAAAAGATCACCAGAAAAGAGTGTTACAACGTTGTGGTGTAAGATGGAGGGGTTTTAAGACATATCTCGCAAGGGAATTTATAGATAATTCTAAACAAAAGAAGAAAGCAACAAATGTATATATTTTTATAGATCCTGAGGAGTGGGAAAGATTTGTTGTAGCTAGGAGATCGGAAGAGTTTCAGGTAATAAAGATTGTGATGTATTGTATGAATCTTTAATTTTATACAATTAAGGATGTGAATCTTTTTATACATGTTTGCCAAGTCTAAATTGCAATACCTCATTTTAAATGATCAGGCTATCCACCAGGCTCAAAAGGAAAGACAGGCCAAAAATATGCATGACCATCACTTGGGGCCCGGTGGTTATGCCTTCCGCCGCCAACTACAAGAGAAGTAATCCTCTTCTTGAGAAGAATCTAGTACAACACAAGTTGAGCATCCACCCAGAAACTTGACATGGATTGATGCTAGAAAGAATCAAGCAGGTGAAATTGTCAACCCTGCAACTAAGGAGGTGGCACAAAAGATGGTAGGTTTATCCCAACTAAGTCAGGTAATAAAGAATAACATCATAAATTTACAAGTGATTGTAGTCATTTTATAAAATATTAGCTAGTGCATTTTCTGTTACAGATCTTTACAACTCATCCTTACACACTTGTGGACTTGATTGAATTCTGAGAAGAGTGGTCAGATTCTTTTCTAAATGAACTCAATATAGCATTGGATTAAATATGTCAGCTCCATTTATGTATTTGGTTTGAGTATTCTTTCATATTTACTTTAGTATCTGATTAATATCATCTCAGACTTGCAATCTATCATTTTGTAAATTTTTATGTCATTTTGAATCATTTTTTCATGAATGTGTGGTTTTGAATGGTGACGGTTGAGCATCAATGCTCTCCTCTCCCAGAATATATGAATCTTCTTGTTCTTCTGTTCTATTTCATTTTCTGCAGAAATTTAAAAAAAAAATCGTAACTTTTAGCGTCGGTTTTTTAAATAACCGACCCTAAAGATTGAATAACCACTTCAGTGTGATCCTCGGTCGAGAAAATTTTTGACCAAAATATTTTCGATCGACAATTTTCTCGGCCGAGAGAGTTTTACAGGGTCGGTTTTTTTTGGAATAACCGACCCTAAAGATTGAATGAACACTTCATTGTAATCCTCAGTCGAGAAAATGTTTGACCAAAATATTTTCGGTCGACAATTTTCTCGACCAAGGATTACACTGAAGTGTTTATTCAATCTTTAGGGTCGGTTATTCCAAAAAAACTCAACCATGTAAAACTCTCTCAGTCGAGAAAATTGTCGACCGACAATATTTCGGTCGAAATTTTTCTCAACCGAGGATCACACTTAAGTGGTTATTCAATCTTTAGGGTTGGTTATTCCAAAAAAACTGTGACATCCCCAGATTTTCTAAAACATAATCTGATGTGTGACGTCCAAATTGAAACCCTCACCTTAGCAAGAATCCCAATTTAAACACCACACACTAGGCTAAGAAGAAGAAAATAAGAGGGAGTCATAAGGAAATTAATCAGTAGCACATGCACATGAACAATAATAAAACCATATACATATGTTCACCATTCAACATATAATGACAACATGAATTGTTACAACATTTGATATTACATATTGAACAGCAAACTATACATATACATGTACTACCACTAAACTACAAGATCTTAAGACAACAGGTCCACTTGTACATCAGCTCGCCACACAACTCTCACTATCATGTATATTTAGAGCATCACCACAACCTAGACAAAAGATTACATGCGGTACACGTCAACACAATATTCAAGAATATTGTACTGAGTACGCCTACGTGTCTTTTATATACCTCTCATCATATCTTGGCAATAAGATAAAACTAAACTTGGCAGTAATAGAAGAATATAAGAAAAGTGTATACTTGCACAAAGATATTCATTCACAAAAGAGAACACATATTTTAAGCACATTTTCATCATATATCTCGTACATCTGCCCGCAAGGGCTCTGATGTTTTAAGGCCTTATGATCTACTACCAAAGAGTTTGAGATCATTTAACGTGTGATCTACTACCAACGAGTTTGAGATCTAACACATGTGATCTACTACCAAAGAGTTTGAGATCACATCAAAGCATTGTACTACCAAAGAGTTTAGTGCTATCAATGATGGATCCGATATCTTATGTTTCATGTGTTCATAGCCATAAGTATGGAAAATCAAGCAAGATATCATACAAGAACAATCATTTCATCTAATACCATATGCCAAGTATTTTACTACACATATAACACAAGCATATTGTATAATAAGACAAGTAAGAGGTAATGGCGTACCTTCCAAAGAGATATTCTTAAACACATATTCCTCATGTCAACTCTAACATTGTTCATCCCTGATTAAGACAAGACCATATACTATCATAAGGTACTCATCATCTTACATCTCATCTTAACCCTAATCGTGTTCATTAGGGTTTAGCTTATCTCATTATATTATATACATTATTACTTGTCTTATCTTCATCCCTATGTGGGATTTATGTTACTAATGTCATATTCCATATTATGGTTCATTATCTAAATATTATCTTCCATAGTATTTTATGCACTTATTAGCCTTAGGTTACATCATTAACCTAAGTTGGGTTTTTAAACCATGTATTAAGAGTTTTCTTCATATAACATGAATTTTATGCATGTAACAGATATCTGACTTACATCTCACCTTCAGATTAGCGATATGAACCTACTCTGCAAATTTCACCATTTATTGAGCATGTATGCATTAATTACATATAATATAGGGTTATTAGACTTAATTATCCATATTAATCAAATTATAAGATTATGTGTCATAACATAATCATATCTGACATCTATTGAATACTATATCGTATTTTAGATCACTAATGCATTTTCATAATTTTGGGTAATCATTTATTATTTATTAGGCATGAAAAGAGCATTTTACATCTTGCCTAATATCAGTGAGATATACGCTTCAAAACACTGATATGATGGTTTCATATTGTTTTACTAATTTTTCTGAGAATAACAATACCCTGTTTGCATTTTTCTGATAAACATTCTATTTTCTACGAATTATGCAAGATCTGAGTATTTCTAAGGATTTTACCTCAATCGGCCAATCGGCCACTGCCACGTGGTTGGGCGCTTCCCTTTACTTGAGGCAGGCGGCCAGTTTGGGTTTGAGGGTTAGTTCACTAGTCTGGACCCGGTCCTCTTATGTGTGCGCACTACTACAGAAGTGCCTTTTAGTGTCGGTTGTTTAACCCCCTTTGGCGTCGGTTTCTGAACGACGCCTATGTGGGCGCCGCTAAAAGGTTGGACACTTCAGCGTCGGTTAAAAAACCGACGCCTATTTAATATAAAGGCGTCGGTTTATTATAAAACACCGACGCCAAAAGGGTTCGCGCCACAGAAAACAGCGTCATCTAGGACGCTTTCTGCGTCGGTTATATACTAAAAAACTGACGCAGAAAAGTGTCCTAGATGACTCCCATTTCCTGTAGCGCGAACACTTTTGGCGTCGGTGTTCAACAAAAAACCGACGCTGTAAGTCTGTGCTGACGGTTATCGGTAAATAACCGATGCCTATATCTATTTTTTTTTTATAAATCTGTTTGCAGGCCTACTGTGGCTGGTCAGCAGGATGAGAACCTGCAGTTCAGTTTTCTGAACTGCAGGTTTACGACATCCATTGATATCAGCCTACAAACAGGCCACAAACCTGCGAAATTAACATAAAAAGATTCACACAAGTAGATACATTCAGACATCAATTCAATTGTCACATTCACACATATAGAATCATTCAAATACATGTTTTAACATTCAGAAACATTCATTTACAAAGTATCATTCATCATCACTATCAACATCCCAATTATATCTAACAGTTTATGACCCCACATGCCTTCCTCCCCAGTTCATGCCGCTAGACGACCACACAAT
Organism: Alisma plantago-aquatica; assembly: GCA_963693085.1. Lineage (NCBI taxonomy): Eukaryota > Viridiplantae > Streptophyta > Magnoliopsida > Alismatales > Alismataceae > Alisma > Alisma plantago-aquatica. Next base: position 898,654,522 of record OY856413.1, on the reverse strand, counting down.
GGATCCAAGAGGATATGCAGGCGTTTGCCAAAGACTATAGGCTGAGTTAACTATTGAGTTAACTCAGCCTATAGTCTTTGGCGAACGCCTGCAATCCTCTTGGATCCATTGTGTGGTCGTCTAGCGGCACGAACTGAGGAGGAAGGCATGTGGGGTGATAAACTGTCAGGACTAGCATAGCAAGTTGCGATGGAGGTGGAGACGACGACGACGGTGGTGCTTCAGGCGACGCCTGCTTGGCCGGGTAGGGCTTGGCGAAAGGGTTCAACTGCGGCATGGCTTCGATGTAGTAGAGGGAAGGGAGGGGTTCAGAATCCTACGAGAAACGTTTAGAGATGAGGATATTACTGCGGAGGAGGAGGAAACGGTAGACGATATCTCGAGTTGGAATGTCCTCTCCGCGCATCAAGTTGCTCCAGTGCTTCAGTGGGTACATGTGCATCATCAACCTAAAATTTGACAAAAATAAACACACTGAATTAGGCCAATATAGAAATATAGGATATATGACATAACTAGAAGATAATGAATTTTATAGAAATACAGGATATGTTTTTAGAACTTACATTGGTATCCTCGCCATGCTCGTCATGGACAACATGCTCATCATGGACTTCATGCTCATCATGAACATCATTCTCATCATGGTCAGCCATCTGAAAATGTCATAAAAAAGGCAAACATTTAGCATTTGTATCAACTAGAAAAAGGAAAACATTTAGCATTTGTATAAATTAGAAAAAGGAAAACATTTACCATTTGTATAAACATACATGTCTCTAAAATTGTGATCTTTTATCAATTAACAATCCTTCATTGTGATCTCCGCGCACATATAAGTCATCATTAGCTTCAATATTTTGTGGAGTTGGCAACCCAACTGAGAATGGACTGGAGTCATCATACTTATCATAGTACTCTTCTTCATCTATAGGATCTTCAATGAACTGTCTTTTACCATGAAGAACAACCGACCATTTATCATTTGCAGGATCATCGATATAGAATATTTGTTTTGCCTGTGATGCCAATATGAATGGTTCAGCCTTCTCGCCAATCATTTCAAAGTTCACCAAAGTGAAACCCAATTCATCCACTATAACTCCTTTGGTGTTATCAACCCAATTACATTTAAAGAGCGGAATATTGAAATCTATGTAGTCAAACTCCCAAATGTCTTCAATGACACCGTAATATGACATTTTAGCTTCACGTGGACTCTTATCCTTTGCACTTGCAAAGTACATAGTTGACGCTTGAAGAGTGACCCCACTATTTTGGACGACACTCTTATCATCTTGGCGCTTTGTGTAATATGTGAATCCATTAATGTCAAACCCTTCATAAGACATAACATTCGGTCTTGGTTTAAAGGCGAGACATTTGATAGTTTCTGTAATATCATTTGGTGTTTGAGATAGTTGATGTAAGACTTTATCTTCAAACCACTTAGTAAAAGTCTTATTATGCTCTCTAGCAAGCCACATTGAACTTGCTCGAGGATGTTGTCTCTTTATGAAATTGGTATGTTCCTCGATATAAACACTCACTTCGTCCATATTATGTAAAATATACAAGTGAGCTTGTTCCAACTGCTCACGGCTGATTACTTTCACCCGTGATCCCAAAATTCCTTTGCCCTCCTCAATATTCGTGTCATTATCAGGAGTGTCATTACCACTGAGAAAGTCATTGCAGAAATCCATAACCTCTCTCGCCACATAACCTTCAATAATACTCCCTTCAGGACGATAACGGTTTTGAACATCACCTTTAAAAACGCTCATGTATCGTTCAAAGGGATACATCCAATGCAAGAAAACCGGTCCCAAGATTTTCACTTCCCTAGTCAAGTGGACAACAAGATGTACCATGATATCAAAGAACGAAGGAGGGAAATACATCTCAAGCTGACATAGGGTAACAACCACTTCTCTTTGCAAATTATCGAGAGTATCAGGGTCAATAACTTTGCTGCATAGACTGTTGAAAAAGAAACAAAGTCTGGTAATTGCAAACCTTACATGCTTCGGCAATATAGATCGAATTGCCACGGGCAATATTTGTTGCATTAGAGTGTGACAATCATGAGATTTAAGACCTATCAACTTCAGATCTTTCATTGATACCAATCTACGGATGTTGGATGAGTAACCATGTGGCACCTTAACATTTACCAAGCATTCACAAAAAGTTTTCTTCTCCTTTCTAGACAACGTGTAACAAGCGGGAGGTAAGTATGTTCTTTTATTACCCATTTCACGTAATTCTGTTAATTCTGACCTTATTCCCATTTCACGTAGGTCCAGTCTGGATTTTATCCCATCTTTAGTCTTACCTGGTATATTTAATAGAGTACCAATGATACTATCACAGACATTTTTCTCAACGTGCATTACATCGATACAATGCCTGACTGACAAAGAACTCCAATAAGGAAGATCCCAAAATATTGACTTCTTTTTGAATGAAGAATTGTCACTCCGTGTGGCCATACTACATTGTGATTTCTTACCAAATTCATTGACAATGTCTTTTACTCTTTCATAAACAACATCCCCTGGTATAGGTTTAGGTGCACTCCGTTCATCATTCCATCCATTGAATGCTTTGCGCTTCCTACGATACGGATGGAATTTTGAAAGAAACCTTCGATGACCAAGATATACAGTCTTGCCGCCATATTTTAGTCTTATTGAATCAGTGTTTTCTTCACATATAGGACACGATTTAGCTCCTTTGACACTATATCCAGACAAATTCCCATATGCCGGAAAGTCATTAATAGTGCAAAACAACATAGCATGCAAACGAAATGTCTCTCTTGCAGAAGCATCATAGGTCATCACACCTTCAGCCCAAAGTTTCTTTAAGTCATCAATCAAAGGTTCAAGATAAACATCGATATCATTTCCGGGTTGTTTAGGGCCCGATATCAACAATGACAACATAACGTACTTATTTTTCATACACAGCCAGGGAGGAAGATTGTATATAACAAGCATGACTGGCCAAGTGCTATGTTGGTTGCTCAATGTCCCGTACGGATTCATCCCGTCTGTACAAAGCCCAAGTCTTAGATTCCTGACTTCTTCACCAAATTCAGGGAACAATACATCAATCTTCTTCCACTGTGGGGAATCAGACGCATGTCGTAGGATCCCATCATTATTTTTCTTAACATCTGCATGCCACCTCAAATTCTTCGCATCTTTCGGATTTGCAAACAAGCGTTGAAACCGTGATGTTATAGGTAGATACCACAACACCTTGGCAGGAGAACCAGTTTTGGACTCCCCCGAAGTCGTCAATTTATATCGTGACGCACCACATTTTGGACAATCTTTCAAATCTACATAGTCCTTTTGAAATAATACACAATCATTCGGGCATGCGTGTATCTTTTTGGCCTCCATTCCCATTGGGCACAACATTTTCTTTACCTGGTATGTTGAGATTGGCAGCTCGTTTCCTTCAGGAAGAATTTCTTTCAACAAAGTCAACAATTCAGTGAAGCTTTTGTCGCTCCATCTATTGTTAGCTTTCAACTTATACAATCTCAGCACAGCGCTAAGCTTCGTAAACTTAGCACAGCCTGTGTATAACGGTATCTCAGCATCATGCACAATGTTTGTAAAGATAGGAGGTGGATCGGTGTGCTCTACCCTACAACTATCCAGCATCGCATCAACAATGTCTGCTGGAACTGGTTCGTTCACATTTACGTCATCGGAGGCAATTTCTTCTTCCACCCAAGCACTGCTATTGACATCTACTGGATTCGATTTTGAAATCTCTCCATGCCAGTGCCATTCTGTATAGCCTTGTACATTCCCGTTGCACATGACATGACTTTTGATTTCCTCACCAGTGTTGAGTTTCAAGTTGTTACTCCAATGCCTACATGGACAGTAGAACCTATCTGTAGGTTTTTTCCTATGTTCCTCGGCAAATCTAATAAACTGATCAAGACCAGATATAAACTCTGGGGTGCAACGATTACGAATGGACATCCATGATCTATCCATTCTATGATTAGAGAAAGCAAGTATATATTAGGAAAGCAAGTATATATTAGGAAACAAGTATATAAGCAAGTATGTCGTATTACAGTTCATCATTAAGAAAGACAATATGAGAAAATAGTAGTGTAATCATGTAAATGGGAACATTCATGGGAACACACACTTCAGTTATAAGCATTCATGTAGCAACTTACAGTTCCATTCATGGGAACACACACTTTAGTTATAACAATAACTAAACAAAGGGGTTGGTGTACCCCTAAACATGCGCATAATTAAAAAAACTATTACTACAGACAAGTCTAGATAGATAGACAACTAAATACTACACCAACATGGTCCTGCATGCATCAGTAACTTCTTTTTGATGATGAAGCTGTGTCACGAAGCTCCTCACTGTATTTAGACAAATCTGAACTGATAGGGGCCTCAGATTCAGATTTGTCTGAGCTGATATGCGACGCCGTGCGCTCATACCGCAGAAGATGATCGGGGGTCTCACAGTTGTTGTTGGTTATCCAAACTTTGATGGAATTATCGCCAACTGGATGGAGAAAAAGCCTATTCCAACGGACCACATGCAGCTCTCCAATCCAATCACGCCAACCGGATTTTGATACAATATTTCCCGCCAAATCATACTCAACCTCGATTACATGTGAATAATTTCCAAAAGTTAGGGTCACTTTACCAGGCATGTAGTGTCTTCCTTTTAGAAAACGCCAATGTTTGGGTATGACCAATTGGTTTAAGGAACGATCATCTAGGATGATGTCCAATTGTTCTTCAATAGGGAATGTTAACATTGACATAGAGGCCCAATTCATAGTCATTGTTATGGGAAGACAGAGACTGCACAATATTAGTATTAACAAAGTGTAAGTACATATAACGATGTTATATATTTTCAGAAAAAGTTGTATAACATCAGTTAACCTTTTAAACAAGTATATATTAGGAAACAAGTATATATTAGTCAATCTTGGACGGGTTTCTAGGCCAACAAACACATTTGATGTCAATCTTATATATAATAAATGTGTACCACCTATCCCATCCTTGAACACCTAATCTCACTTAGGATGTAAGTGTATAATGTGTATTTGGTTTTCAAGAAAATTTCGGCAGCATTTCCCCGTTGTTCTCTAAGTACATATGTACTTAGAGAACAAACGGGGAAATGCTACTGAAATTTTCTCGAAAACCCAATACACATTATACACTTACATCCTAAGTGAGATTAGGTGTTCAAGAACAGTCCCAAACTGGGGACTATCCAAGATTTACTCCTACTGAGTAAATCTTGGACGGGTTTCTAGGCCAACAAATACATGTGTTGTCATTCTTATATAAACCCTATAATTCATGAAATCATTCTAATTCAATTTAATATGTTGGGATCACATAATTATATAATGACATCAGAATATATAGAAGAATCATAATTAACATGATTAACAACATGCTCATCAAACTAGGGTTTTCTTGAATATCATCTAATAAATCAAGAATTTCATAGTTTCAAACATGCAATAATTCACAATGCAATGTTATAAACTATAGGCAACATGGATAGATGAAATAAATAAACATCCAGCATCTATCACTTATTCAATCTTCAAGAAACCTTGACAAACATCCAACATCTATCACTTATATAATTTGCATGTATATACACCCTAAAGTGCCACAAATCATATAATAAAACTATCATGTTATGATATTAGGACCACTTAAAGCAGATTAGGCACATTAAGCAAGCAGAGTAGGGAGCCAATTTCGTGCAAGCAGATTAGGCAACAGATTAGGTCAGCACATAAAGAACCAATTTCGCGCCTGGGTAGGTCTGCAGGTACCTGGGCAAGAAGAGTAGGGTGAGGTCGAGCTGGTTGAGTACGTGGGTGGCGGCCGATGAGCTCCAGAACCAGCGGCAGTGACTCCGACAAGCAGGAGCGTCAGCCACAGCAGGCAGGCAGGTGGCCAGGCGGCGGCAGGCAGGCAGCGGCCAGGCGGAGGAGAAGGAGAAGGGGGTACGGCGGCGCCGGTTCTCAGGCGTGGCAGGCAGGTGGGCACCAGGCGTTGCGGCAGCGCCGGTTGTCAGGCGTGGCGGCGGTGCAGGCGGTTGGAGCAGCAGGGCGGGCAGCAGGGGTGCCAGAGAAGAAACGCGTCGGAGAGGGGCGTCGGAGAGGGGACGCCGGAGATGGGGCACCGGAGAGAAGCGCCGGAGAAAAACTAGTACCAGCAGCAGAGAAATCGCCGGAGAAATCACCGCAATAGGGAAATAGGGTAGCAATGAAACATAAGAAAGGGGAAGAGTCGGGCGATCGAAGGTTATGAAGTTCCCCAATAGCGTCGGTTGTTTACAACAACCGACGCCTAAACATCTTTACCGTCGGTCGTTCGCAACATCCGACGTCCATTTGGACGATATTTTCGTGAAAATGTTTGGCGGGAACCACATTCAGCGTCGGTGATTAAAGGACGACCGACGCGGAAAAGGACACTTTTCGCGCAAATTTCCATCGCACATAAGCGTCGATGTTTTAACTACAGACTCGACGCCGAAAGTGACATTATTTTTTTCGCTCGAAAATTGGATGACATGATGCGTCGGTTTTGTATAAACAACCGACGCTGTATACAAAGCGGTACCCGTGTTTGGCTGGTCTTTGAATATAGACGTCGGTTCTTCTAAATAACCGACGCCTTTAATATAAGGCGTCCGTGTTCCTTAATAACCGACGCCCAGAAAAGCGACATTGAATGCTATTTCTGTAGTAGTGGCGTCTCCATTCTCCAGCACCCCTGGGATCTGCTCCTAGACGAAGTCGTCGCCACACAGCAAGGCAACAACCGGTCTCTTCTCCTCGCGGTCTACACGAAACGGACACCTGAGGTATCCGTCTCAGTGATGAAGCATCTTCCGCACTGACCTGGAACGCTGGCGAGAGGTCGGCCATGCTCTTCTCGCCTCCATCTCTCTCTCACACTGAGTCCGCAATGGGACTCCCTGTTTCCATGACGCAGCCGCCGCCTGGGCAAGGTTCTTGGTGTGCAACCAAGAACTGCCATCGCTGCCGAGCAGCAGGTCCTTCCTCCTTAGAGCTTCCCGATAGCAAACTCAAGGGCCATGGCCGCCGCTTGGACTAGCTCCGTCGAGGAACAAACAGAGCACATGCTCCACTTCGTGAGTGGTGCTGCATCTCCAAACTCTGACGACAGGTCAACTACTTCTAGATCTTCTCACTCGCCTTGAGTTTCTCGCATCTGTAGTGCTGCACCTGCGTCTCCTCCTCTATAACTACACCGACACAACACCTCTCTGCTCGACACCTTCGTGCATCTGTGCTTGGCACCATCGTCGATCCTAACTCTGGTGTGCGGTCAGCCGTGAAAACCTTTGGCGCATACAGACAAACCTACACAGGTGGTGGTTGACGCCGTGAGCCAGAACTCTGGCAAGGCTAGCGGCAGACGATATCCTTCAAACTCCCTTTCCTTTGTACGGTGGAGTGAAAGGTAAAGAAGACCAAGAGCTAAAACTTCTTCATCTCCCAAAGAGTTGCCAGCCTAGAGGGTTCGTTGAATCTCTATTTGCATGCATCCATATCACGTCCTATACCATGATTGTGGATCGTGGCAACATGGGTAGAAGCATAACCTCCCACATCTCCGGTTCAGTTGGAGGTACATAGGGTATGATTTCACTGCCATCAGATGACATCCAAGGGCCTAGAATGCCACATTAGCTGACCCGATCCATGGCTCGTGCATCTCAAAGGTTTTGTGACACGATCATATTTTAAAAAGTTAAGCTAAAGGTATTATACTCTAGTACATCAATACATCTATATATCAAAGGTCTCATTATTTTCAAACCTTAGTAACAATATCTAAGATCGTCCAAACTTTATGAAACTTCAACCATATGATTTCACTTATGTCATTGAACATTTAGGATTCCAAAAGTCCACCCGATCACATCCTACACACCTTAAAAGAAATTATGTCCTCGAAATTAATCCAAAAATACCACTTTATCACATCATATACATCTTAAAAGAACTTTTGTCCTGGAAAGTAAACCATACTCATACTTCCATGGAAAACCTAAACGTCTTCATCCATATGTAGGCACCATTCTATGTATAACATAATCAAAAGCTCCAAAACTATATCTAATCTCCTAAACCACGTTATGTGATGAGTGTTCCACCCTAGTATCACCTTAATTGTTTGAAAAACATCCTAGTAGCCTCAAAAACCGACCCTATAAAACTCCCTCAGTCGAGAAAATTGTCGACTGAAAATATTTCAGTCGAAAATTTTCTCGATCGAGGATCGAACTGAAGTGTTTATTCAATCTTTAGGGTCGGTTATTCCAAAAAAACTGACCCTGTAAAACTCCCTCGGTCGAGAAAATTTTTGACCAAAACTATTTCGATCGAAAATTTTCTCGACTGAGATCGTTTACAGGGTCGGTTTTTTTGGAATAATTGACCTTACAGGATCCTTTTTTCTCGCCTGGGTCGGATTTTTTACAACCTTTTGCGTCGGTGTTTACTCTGTAAGGTCGGTTTTATTTGGTCAAATAAACCGACGCCATAGAGCAAATTCTATAGTGACGGCCACTTAGGCATTGGTTATAAAGTGACACTGCAGGCTAAAAAAACCAACGCTACTGACCATTCCTGTACTAGTGCTTCCTTGAAAGAAGCTTTGAAGCTTTACTGAGAAAATACGGCATAAAACACAAGGTAGCCTCGCCTTACCATCCACAAACAAGTGGACAGGTAGAGGTCTCTAACCGTCAACTAAAGGCTATTCTGGAAAAGACTGTAGGACACAATCGAAAGGATTGGTCAACAAAAATCAACGATGCCTTATGGGCCTATCGAACTGCTTATAAAACTCCCATTGGGACTGCACCTTTTTTATTAATATATTGAAAAGCTTGCCACCTGCCAGTCGAACTGGAACACAAGGCATGATGGGCAATTACACAACTGAACTTTGATATGAAAGAAGCAGGCCAAACCAGGATTCTGCAACTCCAAGAGATGGATGAACTCAGGATGACAGCTTATGAGAATGCACGAATCTACAAAGAACATACAAAACTTTGGCACGATGGACATATAAAAAGAAAAGACATACAAGTGGGAGACCAAGTTCTGTAATTCAACTCAAGATTGAAGTTATTCCCAGGGAAACTCTGTTCTCACTGGTCTGGACCTTACATTGTCAAAAGCATTTCCCCACATGGTGCTTTCTCTCTATGGAGTGAAAATTCTGGCGAATTTATGGCAAATGGTCATTGCTTAAAGAGATATTTCACCTTGATTGACATAGGCACTGAAACAATGTTGGAACTCACCAATCCTAAGGATCCACCATGAAGCTGAAAAATTCAGTCCAGCAATCGACATAAAACAACAGCGCTTGTCGGGAGGCAACCCGATCAATAAATTTGTTTTACCTTTCATTTCAAATTAGAATATTTCTTCAAATTTGTTTTTACATTCTAGTTAATTTTTCATTAAATAAAATTTGCATCGCAAGATGCTACTTTAAGATCTAATCGCTCTTTACCTTTGAGATTTTCATATAAGAGGATACGCGTTGATCATTGCGCAACCACACCTAGTGGTCATTCTGGCTTGATTTTTCCCCTCCATCTTGGATTTAGGGTTTGCTCGGGACGAGCAAATTTCTAAGTTCGGGGTGAAGGGTGGGTGGTACATACCTCACTTTCCACCTACACCCATCATTTTCATACTTAAGTTTTCACTATCACATTCTTGATAAAAAAATTTCAAAATTTTCACAATTCTTTAATGATTTTCAAAGAAATTGAACAGATACTTGATGAATTTTTGACACTTTTTGACACTTCCTGGTTTAATTAAAAGTCACTAACTAACCTTCTATGCATTATGAATCATTATATCCCCCTTATTCGAAGTAAATCCTCAAAAGGACCACTTTTTGAAACAAGCCCTTTGATTGAAATCATTTTGTGAAGCCTATGATTCCTAACATCGTGATTCTTTTGCAAAGATGATAGGTGTCTATCATACTGCTAGGGATCAAACACATCATGCTTCCTAACTGATTTGTGGAACAATAGCATGGAATCCAAACTAGATCCTCATCAAGTCATTATTTGAGCAGAGTTTGATAAAGAGAACAACCTGATGCATTGAATTGTAAATCAAGTTGCATTCTGATATGAACTCTCTAAAACATCTCTTCCATCATCTTTGTACCCCTTCATTCATCAAAAAGAAACAAAATAGCTAAAAATGTGCCAAACCTTAAGTTCGGGGTGGCACACCACTTCCCTCTTTATTTGCTTCTTCCATACCCCTCACAAATAAATAGGGGCGTACCACCAAAAATGTAATCTCGAGTCGAATAGAGGAGAGATTTGCAAACAAAAAGATGCCAAAGTGCACACAAAAAGAAATGCAATCTCGAGTCGAATAGAGGAGATATTTGCACAAAAAAAATGCAATAAATGAAATTCCAAAGAATATAAAAATCTCGAGTCGAATAGAGGAGAGATTTACTTCTTGCTTCCATACCACCTTTCACTCCCTTTTCTACCTAATGGCACAATGATTGCCTACCCTATCTTGGAAAACACCAGTGTCAGATCAAATGCACACTTGTTGTTCTGCGGGTGTCTCTAAACTCTTACGAAACTCTTTGACATGCTTGTTGTTGGAAAAGGTGAGGAGGAAGTGATTTTGGAAAATGAACTCAGGAACAAAGATATGGTAAGATGTGTTTTGTGGTCTCAGGAGGTTGAGATATTGAGTCATGTTGAGCAAAAAGAAAACATTCGTGATGTGAAGATGAAGCAATCACACGAATTGAAAGTATTCATTTGGTGATTGTTTCAGATTTTGTGTTACTCGAGGACGAGCAACGTTTAAGTTCGGGGTATTTTGATGAATGTATATTCATCATGAAATTCAATTATCACTTCAGGACCAATTCAACTCTATACATACTATTTCAATCAATATGAATCACAATGTGCAAAACTACTTAGTTGATTTGATTATCAAGGTTTTAACTAAACATCGTGCTTTTAATGCAAGTTTTGACAAAGCTAAACAAGTAGTCAAGGTCCACCTTCATCTCTGTGTCCGATCAAGATATCTAACCAAGCAATTCCACCCATTCGGTCTGAAGACCGTTTGAGTCCATGCGGTCTCAAGACCGTTTGAGCCCATGCAGTCTCAAGACCGTTTTGATCAGCAGAGACCGATTGGAGGCATCACTCAGCCGCAAGGAATCAAGCAGTGCATGAACTCAAGGTCACGAAGCAGAGTCCTAACCACGGTCGTGGTGGTCCAAAATGGTCGTGGTCTTTTTCCATCACCACAATCGTGGTAGAGTTGAGCTTTCACTCGCTACGACCGTGGTCAACGAGCCACGACCGTGGCACCCTACCTGCGTCGACGCCCTCTCACTCACCACACCTGTGCGAGGCAGCATGGCCGTGTGGCATTTACCTCACCACGACTGTGGTGTCACGCAACGGCCGTTGCACAATGCCATCAGAGCTCGATTTCACACCCACCACGGCCGTGCAAGGCGACACAGCCATGGGACAGCAACTCTACCATGACCATGGTGTGTCGTCTTCAACCTCCAACCAGCACACAGTTGCAGCTCCTGAGAAAGGTCGTTTGGGGGTGATTCACAGACCAAATGGGGTCGCCCCGAGGCCGTCGCACCTATAGAAGAAGGTTGAAGATCAATTGATAGAATGGAGGGCTACTAAATCGAGTTACCAATGGACTATCTGTTGCTCATTTTTTTTTTAGCATTGACCGAAGAAGGACCGTTTGGTCTCTTGGATCACCTGAAAACTGAAGGAGCAGTAGACCAGATGGATGCCGAGGTGAGATCTGTTAGGACAAGATCGTGAGGGATTGTTGCAAACTGTTTGAAGTTGATGGATCTAAGACCGTTTGGCCCCTTCAGAAGTCAGACCATTTGATCAGCAGGGGCGAAGACCATTTGGCTGAGGCATTGACCAAATGAAGAACCTTGGACAGAGCGATCATTTTCCCAAGACAGCATGGAGCGACCACTTTCTCAAAACCGTTTGGAGCGATCATTTGGTAGCAAACGGTCTCCAGACCATTTGGTAGCAAAAGGTCTCCAGACTGTTTGGAGGAGATATTTCAAGACCGTTTGGTCTAAACTAAGTAAAATTGTTTGGTCTCTTTTAACCCAAGTCTGTTTGGGGTCAGTCCTATGCCTATAAATAGGACCCCAAGGGTCCTCACTTGGAGATCGGTTCTGGGATGCCGACAGGCTGCCTATATACATATCTGATCTGAAACCAGTCCAGTCCGCACCAGTTTCATTTCACCTATTGCCCATGTTGCAACCATGGAGGCTGAGGAGAGAAGAAAGACAGAGCAAGGGAGACTGTCCGGTATGTCTTGGCAACTCCTGTTCATGTCCAGATCTGCTCCGACACGACGTAGGAGGTTGTATCTACTTCATCGAGCTATGACTACCTTCTGCACCGAGTCCATGGAAGATTTCTCTCTCTTTCTCATTCTTCTTGTTTCCCGCATCATGAGCGAGTAGTACCTTTTCACTGGGGTGCGGGGACTAGCCCCGCTGCCCATGTAATCATATTCTTTTGTTAAACTTTCCATGGCAATGTATATAACTTTTCATTTCGTTGTTAAACGCTATGTTCGTAGTTTGATTAATTGATTGCTTTCATCTTTGTTCTTCCTATGTTATGAGAATATCTTTATGTAGGATTGCATGTCATTTAACAAGTTGACTCCCAAACTAGAAATAGAATGGGATTCCTTGAGGTAGTAAGTGTGTGATCCATGAGGGGACAAGCCATCTAGCCTTCGGTGACGCTTCTGTGTACCTAATGCCTATATAGGGGGTTCACAACCTTAGTTAGATTTTGTATCTTCTTGTTAATCGTCGATGTTTTCTCATATATTAATCACCTGCTTGCTTATCAATTAATGTAGTTGACTCCCAAACTAGAAATAGAATGGGGTTCCTTGAGGTCGTAAGTGTATGATCCGCGAGGGGATGAGCCATCTAGCCTTCAGTGATGCTTATGTGTGCCTAGCACATGTATATGGGGCCCACAACCTTAGTTGGATGTTGTATCTTCAGAGCCGTAAGTATGTGATCTAGATGGTGATGAGAAATCTATTTCCAAAGGTGATGCTTACGCGGACCTAACGCTCGTATGGGGGGTTTCGCAACAGCTCTATTTGGATAGTTATATCTTGCCTAGATGTTTGATGTTTGGATGTGCTTGCATGAGAAGTGGTGGTGAACCCGATACCATCCCAATGATTCCATATCATTGATCTTAATCTAGCTTTAATTTAGTCTTTACTTTCCTACAATTAGTTTAATTAACCTCAAATCAACCAATCGTTTTAAATATTAGTTTTACTTGAGCTAGATTTGAATGACAATGATTCTTAAAAATGTTGTCCTTTGGGTTTGATCCTTAACTATACTACAATAAGACTCATCCTCTTGTGGGTGCTATTATTGCATTTTGGTTTTGGTAAAAGATCTAGGATTTCAATCTCGAGTGAGTTTGTTAGTGCGTTCAAAATACCACGTCACTTGTCAATCATGTTCCATAGAGAAATATTTGGTAAGCCTGATGGTAATAATAACCTTGCTCTATAGACTGCTCTTATCCTACGTTTTATCAGTTATCTGTTGTTGTTGCTTTAATCTTTCTGAGGCTTTATGGTTTCGGAGGGGAGTTATGTTTCTCACTGGGACTATGTGTCTCACCCCGTTGATTTACAACCTTTTTAGGTGTTCGCACTAGACGTGGTGGTGGTCGCGGGGTTGCGGTCGAGCAGAAAGCTAAGCAGTAGAAGGCAAGAGATGGATATGTTGTTCTGGTTGTTTTGTAGTAGAGTCTTAGAGTCATCCATGTACTCTCAGGTCCTCAGAGGCATTTTGATGTTGTTTTACGATGTATAGCTGATGAAGCTGTGTATATCCTGTTGTTGGCCAGATGTGGCCCGTTATGTATATATATACATGTGATGAACTCATTTGATGACAAGACAACTGATATGTTAAGCTATGACACGTATTTAGACTTGTAGATGTTTATATAACTTGTCTTGTTGTAGGATGAGGATCTGAATGTAATAGTTTCTTGGTTTATCTGTTTCCCAAAATCAGTTTTAATTACCCCGTGTTTTTGGTAAGAGGTGGTTTATGGTGTTTTCCGCACGTTTTTGCGTGGCACCTCGTTGTCTGTGTGATAGCGGGATGTGTCTCCATAAGCTTGGTATCAGAGCTCTAGGTTCGTTGAGTCTACATGGATTTAGGACTAGGTTGTGTCTATTCTTGTGACTTTTCTAGATTTTCTTACGATTATCTTCTTCCCTCAACGGAAGAAAAAGCCAATATGTTTGGAAACCATGAAGAACATGCTGCTGAGAGCAGTGAGGCTGCATCTGTTGATGGAGCTGAAGGGCAGGCACATGAAGATCGAGTGCCTGAGGTTCCCCAACTTGACCTAGCCATTCTCAAAAACCTTACCTACCAACAGCTTATGGGGCAGATGATGGCTACGATGAATCTCATGGTAGAGAGATTGCCTGTGCCTCCTCCGAGAGCACAGGCTCCCCATGGTGAAACATTGGGTATTGGGAAGACCTTTGAGCGGCTTCACCAAGTCGGGGCTTTGGACTATGTTGGGACGGTTGATCCAGTGGATGCATATCTGTGACTGATAGGTCTTGAGAAGGCCTTCCGGATCCTCAACCTCCCTGAAGAAGACAAAGTCAAGCATGTTGTCTACCTTCTGAAGGGTAGTGCTGGCCACTGGGGGGGCATCGAGGAGGAGAAGCGACCTGGTAGGGTGATCGATTGGGAGGTTTCCAGCGTGAGTTCGTCAACAAATACTTTCTGAAGACGTATCTGGATGAGAAGATCAACCAATTTGAGCGCATGTGCCAAGGGGCGATGAACATCACTGAGTATGAAGCCAAGTTCATGGACCTATTGAGGTTTTGTCCTCACATTGCAGCGACAGATGATGAGAGAATCAAACATTTTGAGAAAGGCCTGAGTGCCGAGTTGACAACACCTGCTTCTGCATTGGAGAACCGAGAGCAGGTTGCTACATTTGTGGAGTCTGTCTGAAGGATTGAACAGTCAGTTAGGGAAAAGAGAGAGACCATGATCAAGAAGAGGTCTACTCAGTTCGAGAGACAGAGGTTTGATGGCTTAAAGAAGCCGAGGTTTTCAGCACCTTCTGGGTTAAGAGGTTCCAGTGCACCATCGCAGTAGTCTCTGAGTAAGGGAAGAGGATATGGTTCTTCACCATCTAAGGCACACTGTACAACTTTTATAGCAGTGATAGGGCCATCTAGGCCACAACAACATGACCAGTCATGCCATCTTTGTGGTCAAATCGGGCATCGGAAGTCAAATTGCCCAAGTAAAGATGTTGAAGTGACACAACATCTAAGGCAGAATCAACAAGGGGAAGATAGACAAAAACCCAGTAGTAGAAGAGGGAGAGGACGTGGTCAAGCGTCGCAAGCAGGATCATCTGCTCAAGGTAGCAGAGGACGTGGATAGCAAGCAACAACTCGATTCTATGCTATGAGTCAGTCGGAGGCGATAGTCAACCCGCGAGTGGTGACAGGTCAGATGGAGTTATTTCATTCTAATTTGTCTTCTTTTGGCTTTATATCTGTTCTGGTTGACCCAGGTGCTACGCACTCTTTTATCGCACGTTCTATGCTTGATAACTATCTATTACCTGTTAGCTGTAAGAAAGATAGCTTGTTGTTAGAAACCCCTCTTGATGGTTCCTCGATGCTTCGAGAGGAATGTCCATCCTGTGTTCTATCTTTTTCGAGATGCATGATACAAGTGGATCTCATACCACTTGATATGCATGGATTCAATGTTATCCATGGGATGGATACCTTAGAAAAGTATAAGGTTGTGTTGGACTGTGGTTCCAAGCAGGCAGTGTTTGAGGTTTGTGGAGAGAAGTGGATCTTCCAAGGAGTTAGGAATATTCTTTCAATGTGTCTAGTGTCAGCGATGGTGGCAGAAAAGTTTCTACGGAAAGGATGTAAGGCGTTCTTAGCTCACGTTGTGGATACCACGGCAAAGGGTCCTATCCTTGAGGAGGTGACGATTTTCTGAGAATTTGCAGATGTGTTTCCTGATGAGTTCCCCAGTGTTCCTCCACTTCGAGAGATTGATTTCGAGATCAATCTGGTTCCAGGAACACAACCAATTGCACAGACACCGTATAGGATGGCTCCAGTAGAGATGGAAGAGCTAAAGAAGCAGTTACAAGAGTTGTTGGAGAACGGTTTCATCTGACCAAGTACGTCACCTTGGGGTGCTCCAGTGTTGTTCATTAAGAAGAAGGACGGATCGATGCGGCTATGTGTAGATTATCCATAGTTGAACAAAGTCACTATCAAGAACAAGTACTCGTTGTCGAGGATAGATGATCTATTCAATCAGTTGTGTGGTGTTATATTGTTTTCAAAGATCGATCTACGGTCCAGATATCATCAGTTGAGGATTAAGGTGGATGACATACCAAAGTCAACTTTTAGGACGAGGTATGGTCACTTTGTGTTTGTGGTTATGCCGTTTGGGCTAACCAATGTGCCTGCTACTTTCATGGATTTAATGAACAGGGTGTTCTGTTCGTTTCTAGACCAGTTTGTTGTAGTCTTTATATATGACATCTTGATCTATAGTCAGGACATTCAGAAGCATGAACAGCATCTTCGACAAGTGTTGACTCTCCTTCGCCAGCACCAGTTGTTTGCCAAGTTTAGTATGTGTGAGTTCTGGTTGAAAGAAGTAACTTTCTTGGGTCATGTGATATCTGCAGGAGTTAAAGTGGACTCGAAGAAGGTGGAGTACATTGCAGAATTGGAACAACTGAAGACGTCGACTGAAGTCTGCAGTTTCTTGGGTTTAGCAGGATACTACCGGAGGTTTATAAAGGACTTCAGTGTGATTGCGTTGCCGATGATGAAGTTGACCCGGAAAGACGTACCTTTTGTCTGGAATGATCGTTGCCAACAAGAGCTTTCCAATGTTTGAAGGAGAAGCTGACTAGTGCTCCAGGGTTAGTCCTGCCAGAGCCTAGGAAAGGCTATGTTATTTTCTGTGATGCTTCCAAGAAGGGCTTAGGATGCGTGCTCATGTAGGAAGACCATGTGGTTTCTTTTGCTTCGCGACAGCTTAAGAAACATGAGGAGAACTATCCGACTCATGATCTGGAGTTGGCAGTGGTGGTTCATGCATTAATGATTTCGAGACACTATCTTTACGGGGAAGTGTGTCAGATCTTTACATATCATAAGAACTTGAAATACATCTTCTCGCAGAGTGAGCTAAACATGCGACAACATCGATGGATGGAGCTGATTAATGATTATGACTACACCATCGAGTATAACCCTGGTAAAACAAACGTGGTAGCTGATGCCCTTAGCTAAAAGTCTTCTTTTCTTCCTACAAAGAAGGCACACTTGGGTTCCTTGGTATGTCATAGACGGGATATGTTTGTTTCCTTGTGGCAGATGAATGTGCAGATGGAAGTTTCCTTGTTAGAAAGACTTTTGGCAAAGATGCAAGTCAAGCCTACGCTGAGACAGCAGATCAAAGACGCACAAACAAATAGATGATACAGTGCAGTTGATTAGGACAGAGCTCAACAGCGAAAGGCATGATGGGTTCCATGAGTCTGAGGATGGACTAGTTTGCTATCATGATAGGATGGTGGTCCCCGATGTTGATAATCTGAGGAAGCTAATGCTCGAGGAAGCACACACATCGATGTATGCTATGCATCCAGGAGTCACCAAGATGTATCATAATATGAAAGAAATGTATTGGTGGTCTGGATTGAAGAGAGATGTAGCCGAGTTTGTGGCTAGATGTGCGGTATGCTAGTAAGTTAAGGCTGAGCATCAGAAGCCAGCAGGTACGTTGCAACATATGCAGATACCATAGTGGAAATGGGATCACATAACCATGGATTTCGTAGTTGGTCTGCCCAGGACAGCTAGGAATCATGATTCCATTTGGGTGATAGTGGACAGATTGACAAAGTCTGCCCATTTCATACTTGTGAAGGCAACATATACAGCTGAGAAGCTCGCTCATGTATATGTAGATTAGATAGTACGCTTGCACGGTGTACCAGCAACGATAGTTTCTGACAGAGGTCCTTAGTTCATGAGTCGTTTCTAGGAATAATTGCACAAAGCTTTGGGAACGCAGTTGAGGTTCAGCACCGCTTTCCACCCGCACACAGATGGAAAGTCTGAAAGGACTATTGAAACTTTGGAGGATCTACTCCGAGCTTATGTTTTGTATTTCCTAGGCAGTTGGGATGTACATCTCAGTTTGATGGAGTTCGCGTATAACAACATTTACCAGTGAAGCATTAACATGGCTCCTTACGAGGCCCTATATGGTAGGAAGTGCAGATCTCCCCTATGTTGGTATGAATCTGGTGAGTATCAGCTTTTGGGTCCTGAGTTAGTACAGCAGACAATAGAAAAGATCAAAGTGATACAGCAGCAGCTGAAAGTGGCACAGGACAGACAGAAGTCTTATGCAGACAATCGTCGACGACCTTTAGAGTTCCAAGTGGGAGACAAAGTGTACCTCAAGGTCTCACCTTGGAAAGGCGTGCTAAGGTTGGTCGGAAGGGTAAGCCAGCACCCAGGTATATGGGGCCATATCCAGTAATAACACATGTTGGCAAGGTAGCTTACAAGTTAGAGTTGTCGCCAGAGTTGCACAGATTACATCCACTGTTCCATGTCAGCATGCTGAAGAAAAGTCACCCAGATACAGGGACAGTGATGCAGCCAGTCGAGGTTGAGCTTGATGAAGATGTGACCTACGAGGAAGGTTCTGTAATGATCCTTGATAGAAGAGTAAAGAAGCTGAAGAGGAAGGACCTGGTTCTGGTAAAGGTTCTTTGGCATCCTCGTGGCATTGAGGAAGCCATGTGGGAACTTGAGGAAAAGATGGGGAGGAAGTATCCCTAGCTTTTCTCTTTGTATTTCGAGGACGAAATCCCTTTGTAGAAGGTTATAACTTGTAAGGACCCTGACCTTCGTTTAGGGCTTATCATGTTTGCTTTGCTTAACCCTGATGTTTAGTTGCTTGCTAATCACCTTTAGTGGTGATTAGGGTGATGTTTAGTTGCTTGCTAATTACCTTTAGTGGTGATTAGGGTTTGTTTGTGCTTGTTGTGTGTTGGATGTGCTACTTGCAATTAACTCAAGTCTAGGGTTATTGAGCAAGTTTGTCACCTTGAGAAGTGTTCTTATCTCTCTTTGATTCCTCTAGTGTTGAGAGGAAGGGTTGGGCTCATTGCTTGAGTTGCCTTGGGCTTGGATGAGCCTTGGTGGGCCTTGTTGTGCCTTACTTGACCTTGTTGGACCTTGTGTCGGCCATGGGTGTGTCGGCCATGTTTGTGTCAGCCATAGGTGTGTCGGGCATGGAGATGGGGTGTATCGACCATGGACCCCCTTTGACCCTTTGACCTCATTTGTGTCACCACTAGTGGACACTTGGTGCTTGATGTTTGCATGTGGTAATGGCCTTGGACATGTGTTTAAGGCAAGTTAGAGAGGTGGCATTGCCCATGGACAAGAGTCCCTAGGTGGGCGACACCTTGCCTTGTCTTACCTTGGTTTCTCCTCCATCCTCTCCTATAGATGTGTTCCCTTTCTCTTGCTAAGGATCCCTTTAATTCCTTAGTTTCCCCTCCCCTTTGGTTGCACGACACCTCTTCCTTTGCAAAGCTTGGTGGTCGATCCTTATCTTTGGAGTCTTCTTCTTCTTCCTCTTAAAGTGGTCGAAGGTGTAGCTTGGTGCTAGGAGCTTGGAGCTTACTTAAGGCGAGTTACATAACTCCTAACCCTAATCATATTACGTTCTTCTATATTTTTTATGTTTTATTGTGTTCAAAATCGGCCATGTATGTTGCTAGACATGGTTCTTGCTTAGTTGCACCTTTAATCTTGTGGTTATGGTGATCTTATTATTATGGTTGACGTTTTGTACCTTTGTGCCCTAGTTGGCCGAACCATGTTTTAGGGTTTCCTTGTTGAGCAACACTCCTTTCCCTCCTTGGTCTAGAGAAGTGAGCGTGAGCTCTAATAATATGAGCAATACTCCTCTCTTGTTTAAGTTGAGAGGTGAGCTTGTATTCTAGTTGCTTGAGCAACACCCTCCTCTCACCATGGAATCGAGAGGTGAGATTTTTGGTAGATGTAGACATGTGTTGTAGTGGATCCTAGTGGTCACCCGAGTTGTGATAGAGGTTGTGCAAGACCCCTCTCTCTTGGTTGTTGAGAGGTGAGCCGATCTTCTTGATCAATCTAGGGTTTGGGTACCCTTGTGCTTGAGGTTGAAGATGATCTTATTGGGTTGTATCTTGCATGATATGGCTTTGGATGGTGCTGCCCGATACCCTCTCTTAGACCAGAGTTCTGGGTCGATATGATGAGGTTGTCTTGGGTGATACACCTTGGTCTTTGCCTTGTGTGTTGACCGATAGGTTGAGGCTACCTTGGTTGGACAATAGGTTTTCCTTTGCTGCCCGTTTGAGTTGTACCCTTGGTCGTTGTGCCTAGATGAGTATGGTTGTTGGTCGATACCTTTGTGTGTTGAGCGATATGCCTTGTTCAGTGCCCTGCCTGATACACCTAGCTAAGGTAGTGTCTTGGTGCCCGATATACCTTGAATGTTATAAAGCCCAGTGGGCTAGCCTTGTCTCAGGCGTCATGGGTTGGTGGTGATGGCCGATATAGTGGCCTATGCTAATCCTAGATGGGTGATAGGGTTCAGTCGTCATGGATAGATATCTGTGTCGTGCCTAGCCCCTTGCGCGATACAATCCCTCAACCTAGTTGCACGTTATGCCTTGTGTGTCAATGTTGCATGTTATGTCTTGATCCCTAGTTGCACGACACCCTTGGGTGGTGGTCGTTACCTACTGTGGTTGGCCGATATGTGTATAGGCCGATAGGTGTTTGGTAAAGGATGCTACCCTACCCATCACAAGTTTTGGTGAGGGACACGCCACCCGCCACCTCTTTTTGTGAGGGTTGTGAGAATTTTAGTAAGGGTTCTGATAACTCGGGTTGCACATAGATGATGGTTCCATGTTAATAATGATATTACATGTGTTTATGATCATCTTGAATCATGTATATATAATGATGAGTAAATGATAAGTTTGGAAGTATATGAGTTGCTTCACATGATGATGTGACCCATGTCTATGGTCACAGGTATGAAGCATGAATGATAAAGTGTATAATCACCAATGTTGCCTTATGTTTGATAACATGATCCTTATGTTAATCCATGATGGTTTTAGTCATCTCTATGATTGTGTATACTAACCATACAGGTGTTTCATGCGGATGCATAGCCAGGAAAAAGGGCTATGAGGTATATATATATGTTTGAATGACATTACATTGATGGTCACTCTTGTTGATGAGATAACATGCATCACATGTGTAATGTGTTTAGGTCTGAGGACCTAAGTTTGGCTAAAGTGCCTAGTTGAGGAGTTAGCCTCTAATGATGAGATCTGGGATTGTTATCCGCAGTGATGAGAATGCCTTATGAGGCAGTGGTTTCTTGTGATGAGGGATTGAGATCTCAGGATATTGTGATGATGGTAACAATAATATAGCTTAATGTTATATATGTGATACCACTTGTTTGCCCCAACAATCTACTTAAAATACGTTAACAAATTACAGATGAATCTCTCATGTAGTTGCCTTGGCCATCGATCCATCATCGTCAGTATCTGGTGATGGTGAAATAGGTTCTCCTATGGGTTAACTTGGAAGTGCATATTATTGAATATGTGTGGTTTCCCCTAGCCGAAAATGAGGATGTTAGAGTGCAACTTCAGTTGTAGACTCAAGATGTGTGTAAAAGTATGGTGAACAGGCCCATGGCTCAGTGTGATAGAGCATGAATGCGTTCATGGCTCAGGGAGCACGGTGAATAGGCCCGTGGCTCAGATATACTAGCGCTGAGACCTGTACCAAGGTGGGCTAGAGAAAGGGTAGCCTACGGGAGTTGACCATGTGGCTGAGGCCACTTAAGCATAAGACTGCAGTCCTACTTTCGTTCTCGTGCACTGACCATGAGGTGGGAGGTCGTGGAGTCTGACTCTTCCATTGACCTTGTATGGCACCGGGTTGGGTTTTGCAACTGAAGGTTGGATTTGAGCGGTACGACTCACTTCCTCAGGGTGTAAAAACACGTAATCCAGTTGAATAGTATTTATTGCTTAAGGCAAAACATGGAACATTGGTTGAGGCCTTTCTTGAGTAGTTGATCTTGTTGTACCTTACAGTTACTTATATGTTCCTTATGTTATATGGTAAGATCTTATAAATCTTATCTTGTCAATCATGTTCCATAAAGAAATACTTGGTAAGCTTGATGGTAATAACAACCTTGCTCTATAGACTGCACTTATCCTACATTTTATCAGTTATTTGGTGTTGTTGCTTTAATCTTTCTGAGGTTTTATGGTTTCGGCGGGGAGTTATGTTTCTAGCTAGGACTGTGTGTCTCACCCCGTTGGTTTACAACCTTTTTAGGTGTTGGCGCTAGACGTGGTGGTGGTCGCGGGGTTGCGGCCGAGCAGCAAGATGAGAAGTAGAAGGCAAGAGATGGATATGTTGTTGTTCTAGTTGTTTTGTAGTAGAGTCTTAGAGTCATCCCTGTAATCTCAGGTCCTCGGAGGCATTTTGACATTATTTTACGATGTATAGCTGATGAAGATTTGTATATCCTGCTGTTGGCCGGATGTGGCCCGTTATGTATATATATACAGGTGATGAACTCATGTGATGACAAGATAGCTGATCTGTTAAGCTGCGACACATATCTAGACTTGTAGATGTTTATATAACTTGTCTTCTTGCAGGATGAGGATCTGAATGTAATAGTTTCTTTGTTTATCTGCTTCTCGAAATCAGTTTTAATTACCCTGTGTTTTTGGTAAGAGGTGGTTTATGGTGTTTTCCGCACATTTTCACGTGGCACCTCGTTGTCTGTGTGATAGCGGGATGTGTCGCCACAACCTAGATGTCCGAGAACTAGATCTAGACTAGTGTGTGTGGTATAGCAGGTCCTTAGATGTTGTTCTTTCCTTATAGTGCAGTGGTATGGGATGTTGCATTATTTGGAAATGGCGTACATCAAGGGAAGAGAAACCCTACACATATGGCACTCGCTATCTAGAGTAGCTACACTAGTCTACACCATGTTCTCACCCTTTTCACTATTTCCATGACACTATACTCTTTATTATGTGTGGGACACTCATTTTCTAGATTTGATTTTTGATTCCAATCAGATCAAAACTTGATAGTTTTTTCTGACGCATGTTTTATTGGAGAAAGACTATATAATATTTTATTAGATATGTAAGTATTACAAAAATGTATCCCCACACAAGTACGAGTAGGAGGTGCTCATGTAACCTAAGTGAAAGTCAATGACATCAGTCTAGAAGAGAGAGTAGTTCTAGATTAGATGTCTAGAGCCTTGTTTGGAATATGTGATAGATGAATAGATGAAATAAGTATTGATGACATGATCTAAGTTTATATAGATGATATAAGATGGTTTATGATGACCAATGTTTGTCTTTGAGTACATGAGTTTAGATTTGAGGTTTTGAAATAAGTTTTGATGGCACAAGTACATAGGATTTTATAAGATAAGATATGTTAAGTTATGACAAGGTTGTGAATCAGCATGAGCCTCAAGCTCTTTTACAAAGGAGGACCTCTAGTGTTGGGACCAGTTATAGGGTTAACTCCAGAGAGAGTGAGACCCAAAGGGAGAAGGTTAGAGAACCTAAATTCCAAGATATGAGAATTATGAAATATGTGATATGATATTTCCTAAACTAGAATACTCCTGAGTGATTGAGTTGAGTTGCTTTGTGCATGATTCCTATAGTCTTGCTGAACCATAGATGTCCTTGGGAGTACCAAACCCTAGAGTCGGAGAGAGGCTAGTTATATATGCATATGTGAATAAGAAAATGTGAGAACCTACCATCTGGGTCAGGGAGAGAGAGTCCCTGTCACGGAACCGTTCTTACCCCAATTCCAATCCCACTACCTAGACAGTGGTAAAAGGATTGAAGTGTCCATCCCTGAGTGGCCCGATAGGATCTAACACGCTGGCATATACAATAAGAAATATTAATTCAAAAATTGTATATTTAAAGAACAACTAACCCAATATGGAGATATATCTGATTTGTCTTTGTCATCAGAGTATTTAGAGTGAGGAAGCAATCTTATTCAGTATTGCATTTGTATTGCCTAAAATCAAGAAAATCAAGACACAATCATATAATTGCATGGTACACTACCAAAATCAAGTAAAGTGGTTTATAATAAAAGAGTATACTTGGAAGGACTTATATTCAAAAGAATAACAAAGGATTTCCAAAACAAATATCATTCGACAAAAAGTTTGTTATTCAACGATTTAATTTTTATTACAAGTTCCCATTATGATGTAATCAAATAAGCATGCTTATATATTTTGTGTGACTCTATTACCCTAATGCGATGGGGAAGGTCACTAGGCTCCTTCTCACCATAGGAACATAGGAGGCCAATGTACAAGTCCCATCTCCAAATGTGGAGGTTGTTGCACTAAAAATCAACATTATCAACATTATCAATATCATCATCATTATCAATATAGAGGCAGTCATAATGGGCATGCAATTTATGTGTTCATGTTTTCCAAAATATAGTATAGAAAAATGGAAAACGAATAATAGGGAACAGTAGCTCATCCAAGTAAGTAGCCAAGTATACAATCAAGAGATACCAAAAAGTATCATCAATACAATCAAGGATAAGTTATATAATATCGTACATTCCACTGAGGATTTTGAGTAAAGATCATATAGTAATAGGTTGACCCTTCGAGTTAGATCCTAAAACATAATGTTTGGATCAAGGGTCAAGATCTAAATATTTGGATATCATGTTTCAATATTCGAGATTAGGGTTACATTTTCCTAGGTCAACCTTAGGGTTAGGTCATCCACTTATGATTCATACTATATCAATATGTCTAACATTATTCAAGTGTCAAGAATATTTCAAGTGTGGATGACCCACTTAGGTTTTCCAGGATCATATGTGTTAACCCTAATTTATGGTCATTATCCAAGTCATCATTAAAATTTCTAGATCATCATCATGATACTTAGCATCATTGGTGTTCAAGATTAGATTAGGTTTTAGTTATTATATGGAGTAAATCAAAGATCAAGTATTAGTTTGATAGATCAAAATATGCCACAAGATTTAGATCAATCATATTATCAAGATATCATAAAAATTGTCTTCAAGGAATATGATTCATATTCAAAAGTAGTTAATCTAACAAGATTAGGTCTAGACTAGTCAAGTACGATTTAGAGTCTCAAGATAATCATTAGAGTCAAGATATAAGGTTTCCAAAGTCTAATCACAACATTGAGTCACTTAGACCAAATAACTAAGAAAGAGATCTAGATTTAATTATATCAGTGATCACTGGTTGGAATTAGGTTTCAAAAGTACTTTTAATCAATTCACTAGATTTTTCTGATCAAGATTGACTATTTACTTGTAATTTGTGGAGCTACAATGTATTTTGTATGATTAAAACAAGATCTTAACATTTAAATGAATTTCCAAGTAGGGAGCAGGAGAAATACTTTTAATCGGAAAAAACTACAACCATTCAATTCAGGACGAGTGGTCCAGATCATGCCACATGGGTCAAGAGTCTAGCTTAGACCATGTTCTGGTTCGAACTCTTGATTTCATTGGTTCAAAGCTGATTGAGTGGTTTAATTGTTGGTTTGTTGGGTCGCTACGATTGGGCTGAACCCTCCTTGATCCAGCGGTTCGAGGAGCCTTCCCTCCCGCTCAAGACCTCGCACTCAAGCAGGCATCTACGGTGGACTGGTTCATCTAAGCTACAAAGGGTTTAGTGAAGGAGGGGCCAAAGCTAGCAGTGGTCATGCTGCTTGGATTTGTTGTGATCTCACAAAGCTCATGGTGGCCAAAGGAAGTGGTATGCCAGTGCAAGGGAGGAATGTCCAACAGGGCTGGGCAGCGGTGCCATTTGCAACAGTAGGGGATTAGAGCAAGAAAATGGGGTGTTCGGGGCTAAACGAGAGAGCAAGAGCATGGCCCATACCTTAGTGTGGATCTTGCGAGCATGAGGGACCCTTTTTATAGGGTTGGGAGGTGGCTTTAGGGCTGGTTCAAGATTTGAAAATGGCCATGGCTATCAGAGTGAGAGGGGAGAGAAAAGAGCTCATTTTAGTGGCTGGACAGAGCACAAAAGATGGTCAAAATAGGGTTAGTTCAGTTTGAAATTGCGAGGCAAGGATTTTGGCTCGCTTCATTTTTTGAATCGGGGTTAAAAGTGGGAGATTGGTCATTAAGGCCACCTTGTCTCCTCCCCGCTATCAGCAGGAGGTAGGAGTCAACCTCATGCCCACTCAATCAGGGTCGTGATTCACATGGGGTGGATCCAAGGGCCCAAAATCAGCCCGGAATGCTTTGTATGGATTGCTAACATGACATTTGACAATTAAAAGGCAAATAGAAGGGGATTTTGAGCACATAACTTCCAAAATTCATAGAAAATAGTACAAATGTCCAAATGACATGAAATTTGGACCATAGCTTCAGAAATATGTGTAGAATCTCTAGAAAAAGTTTGAGAACAATTTTATGAAGTTTGATGATCAGTTTTCTTCTTTGGACAAAGTGATGATTGAATCTAATTTGAGGTGTGATAATGTGTATAAAAACTACATTGATCACCATATTTTGTACTTGAGTGTCAATATTGATTAAGTAGACAAGAAAAATGAATTGGGACCATAAGTGAGCATAATGAGGGAAAAAATAGTAATTAATTCATAATAATGCTAAATTTTACTTTGTCACATCCTTCCCTCCTTAAAAAGGAATTTTGTCCCCAAATTTCAAAACAACCTCAAATCTGGGACTATTCAAAACCATATCATATCCTCAAATACTCGGATATCCTCAACTATATAATAAAAATCATGTCCTCAAAGTTCAAGTAGTACAATCATCATACTTTAGATTCCATGTTCCATATCATAACTAACTTGGTAAACATCGTTTCATCATCAAGCAATTGAGTATCAAGGTCGACGCATATATTCTCCAAGGTCATCATATGAGTCACAAATATGTAAAGCATCCCATTGATCACAAATTTGGAGAGATCATATTTTTTTGGGGTCAAACAAATAGGGTTTTTGAATTAAGAGTTAAAGGTAACTTTCAAACCCAATATGTCAGGGTCCTAGACTCTACATTGCCCTAGGTGGGGTTATACATCAATGATTTGATATTTCATATTTCAACATTTCAAGACAACTTCATACTTTCAATATCATGATTTTCGAGCTCAAAATCAATGGGAGGATCCACCCTAGTCCTAATGACAGATAAACCCTAAGTCATAAATCGAAAGATTCAAAATAGTCATCATTTAAAAATTTTGGGATTATGAGAGTCACTAGTCATATTTCTCAATGTCCAAATAGTGTGATCATAGGATTTGTATCATTATTCAGATTTGATAATCATGAGCCATATTATCAATATCAAGATTCGAAATTTTTTGACATCAAAAGTCATAGGTCCACAGTTTTGAAGCTAGGGTTTAGATTCCTATTTAGACCTTAGGGGAGATCACTCACATATAATCAATTTTGAGAAACAATATTCAAGCAATATTCGATCAACATATTAAAATTTCATTATCATTGTATCCACGTTTGATGAATGATCTAGACCTAGGCCTATCTAGGAAGTCAACCACAAGCTATAGTCAATATTATCATATTTCAAGATTGTCATTGAATCAATATTCAAGATCGAGTATCAACCATGGGTTTAACCTATTAGGCTTAGGTCAACCAATCCAAATAGGGTGAAAGGGAATACCTTTCCAGACTCTAAATAATCAATAGGATGAAAATTTAGTGGTAGGTGTAATAGGGATGTGACCTAGATTAGGGGAGTCATGAGTCAACTACCACCCTAATATGGCAAATTACCAACATTAATCATTATCAATTGAGCTTATTCAAATAGAGAGAGTATCCATGATCAAATTGTATTCTATAAGGTCATGAGATGAAAAATCAAGACCATAATAGGGCAATAATGTCAAGCTTTTACAAAGTCAATGTAATAGTTGCATTCCTTTCCTTTTATGATCAAGATAGTGATATAATTTGGAAATCAAGGATTTGAATTTTTCATTCAAGGAATTAGAGCATAATAGTGGAAAGTCTAGGCCCATAATCATCATATCAAAATCAAGATTGCAAAAGGAATCAATAGTCAATAAGAAAACTACCATTTTTTCGCATCATAGTCTTACATCATGATTTTGTGAGTCATAGGCTTAGTCACTTGATAGCATGGTCAAGATGTGTATAAAATAGGATACGAGTTTTTCTTAACTATGTTTGAGGTTTAATCAACAATAGGGATACATGGGATTAATAAAATAGGGATCTTATTAAAAATACAAGTATAAGTCATCCATATATCACCATATCATAATTTATATCATTTATCTCAAACATAGGAAGCATATAGTCAAGTTTTAGCTAATTTGAGTGTTCATGATATTAGGAGTCATGCATCAGTATTTGATTTCAAGCTTAATTGATCAAAATTGAGTTTTCAAATTAAGGTCAGATCATGGTAACAACTTTCAAAATTTAGTGATATTCATTTTTCCCATGCATAGGCTACCCATAATCGAGACATCATGTGGTATAAGGTCACAAGAAAGGACCACATGAGGAGATGAGAAAACTACCGAATCTTCATCTACATGGGTGTCTTAGGGTAGTCCTTAATGAAGAGATGAGATGCTAGATGACTCTCTAGGGTTTCACAAGAAAACCTTTAGGTCCAGTTCTAGATCAATTAAGGCCAGGTAGAGTGGAGGATCTAAGCCACTGTGAAGACAGATAGGAGAAATTATGCCAGGACCCCGAGCCTAGACTCCTCAATTTTCACCATTATGGACTTTAGGGTTTCTTGGGTGTAAGATACTTGAGATATTATTTACTTAAAGTATATGGGAGTGTGTAATCTTTGATACCAACTATCACGGAACCGTTCTTACCCCAATTCCAATCCCACTGCCTAGACAATGGTAAAAGGATTGAAGCGCCCATCCCTAAGTGGCCCGATACGATATAACACACTGGCATATACAATAAGAAATAATAATTAAAAAACTGGATATTTAAAGAACAACTAACCCAATATGGAGATATATCTAATTTGTCTTTGTCATCAGAGTATTTAGAGTGTGGAAGTGATCTTATTTAGTATTCCATATGTATTGCCTAAAATCAAGAAAATCAAGACTCAATCATTCAATTGCATGGTACACTGTCAAAATCAAGTAAAATGGTTTATAATAAAATAGTATACTTGGTAGTATTATATTCGAAAGAATAACAAAGGATTTTCAAAACCAATATCGTTCGAAAAAAAGTTTATTATTCAACAATTAAATTTTTATTAAAAGTTCCCATTATGTTGTAATCAAATAAGCATGCTTATATATTTTGTCTGATTCTATTACCCCAACACTATGGGGAAGGTCGCTAGCCCCCTTCTCACCATAGGAACATAGG
The DNA here is from genome assembly GCA_963693085.1 of Alisma plantago-aquatica. NCBI lineage: Eukaryota > Viridiplantae > Streptophyta > Magnoliopsida > Alismatales > Alismataceae > Alisma > Alisma plantago-aquatica. The sequence goes on along the minus strand of OY856413.1, from coordinate 898,624,648 downwards.
AGGCCAATGCACAAGTCCCACCTCCAAATGAGGGGGTTGTTGCACTCAATATCAAAATTATCAATATCATCATCATTATCAATATACATGCAGTCATAATGGGCATGCAATTTATGTTTTCATGTTTTCCAAAATATAGAATCGAAAAACAAAAGACTAATCATAGGGAATAGTAGCTCATCCAAGTAAGTAGCCAAGTATACAGTCAAGAGATACATAAAAGTATCATCAATACAATCAAGGAGGAGTTATACAATAGTGTACATATCACTGAGGATTTTGAGTACAGATCATCTAGTAATAGCTCGACCCTTTAAGTTAGATCCTAAAACACAATGTTTGGATCAAGGGACAAGATCTAGATATTTGGATATCATGTTTCAATATTCGAGATTGGAGTTACATTTTCCTAGGTCAACCTTAGGGTTAGGTCATCCACTTATTATTCGTACTATATCAATATGTCTAACATTATTCAAGTGCCAAGAATATTTCAATTGTGAATGACCCACATAGGTTTTCTAGGATCATATGTGTTAACCCTAATTTATGGTCATTATCCAAGTCATCATTAAAATTTCTATATCATCATCAAGATACTTAGTATCATTGGTGTTCAGGATTAGATCATGTTTCGGTTAATATAAGGAGTAAATCAGAGATCAAGTATTAGGTTGATAGATCAAAATATGCCACAAGATTTAGATCAATCATATTATCAAGATATCATTAAAATTGTCTTCAAAGCATATGATTCATATGCAAAAGTGGTTAATCCATCAAGATTATGTCTAGTCTAGTCAAGTATGATTTAGTGTCTCAAGATAATCATCAGATTCAAGATATAAGGTTTCCAAAGTCTAATCACAACATTGAGTCATTTAGACCAAATAACTATGAAAGAGATGTAGATTTAATAATATCAGTCAGTATCAGTTGGAATCAGGTTTCAAAAGTATTTCGAATCGATTCTATAGATTGTTCTGATCAAGATTGACTATTTACTTGCAATTTTTGGAGCTAGGATGTATTTTATATGATTAAAACAAGATCTTGAAATTTAAATGAATTTCCAAGCAGGGAGCAGGAGAAATACCTTTAATCGGGAAAAACTAGGACCGTTCGATTCAGGACGAGTGGTCCAAATCATGCTACACAGGTTAGGCGGCTAGCTTAGACCAAGTCCTGGTTTGAACTCTTTATTTCATAGGTTCAAAGTTGATTGAGTGGTTTATTTGTTTGTTTGTTAGGCCGCTACAATCGGGTTGAACCCTCCTTGATCTAGCAGTTCGGGGAGCCTTCCCTCCCGCTCAAGACATTGTGCTCAAGTAGGCATCTGTGGCAGACTGGTTCATCATAGCTACAGAGGGTTTAGCGGAGGAGGGGCTGAAGCTAGCAGCGATCATCCCCCCCGAATTCCTTGTGACCTCACGAAGCTCGTGGTGGCCAAAGGAAGCAGTCTGGCAGTGCAAGGGAGGAACACCCAATAGGGCTGGGTGGCGGCGTCGTTTGCAGCAATAGGGGATCAGAGCAAGAAAATGGGGTGTTTGGGGTTAAACGAGAGAGCAAGAGCAAGGCTCGTAGCTTGGTGTGGATCTTACAGTGAGAGGTAAGGATCTTATAGGGTTGGGAGGTAGGTTTAGGGCTAGTTCAAGATTTGAAAATGGCCATGGTCATCGCAGTGAGAGGGTATAGCAAAGAGCTCGTTTTGGCGGCTTGATAGAGCACGGAAGTTGGTCAAAATAGGTTAGTTCAGTTTGAAATCGTGAGGCAAGGATTTTGGCTCGCTTAGTGTATCGAATCGGGGTTAAAAGCGGGATATTGGTCATTAAGGCACCTTGTGGGGTGGATCTAAGGGCCCAAAATCAGCCCGGAATGCTTTGCCTGGATTGCTGACATGGCATTTGACAATTAAAAGGCAAATAGAATTGGATTTTGAGAACATAACTTCCAAAATTCATAGAAAATAGTACAAATGTCCAAATGACATGAAATTTGGACCATAGCTTCACAAATATGTTTAGAATATCTAGAAAAAGTTTGAGAACAATATGATAAATTTTGATGGATCAATTTTCTTCTTTGGACAAAGTGATGATTGAATCTTATTTGAGGCGTGATAATGTGTATAAAACTACATTGATCACCATATTTTGTTCTTGAGTGTCAATCTTCATTATGTAGCCAAGAAAAATTAATTGGGACCATAAGTGAGCATAATGAGGGGAAAAAATAGCAATTAATTCATAATAATGCTAAATTTCACTTTGTCAGAGTCCCAAGACCCTGGAGGAGGTAAATGATGTTAGTATGTTGAGAAGCCTCATGATCGGGTTGGTAGTTTTCCATGTAGGACTCTAGTGGTGTATATATAGAGAGTGTTTTGGGTAAGCATGTCTCATGGGTAGAAAACCTATGAAGAGTATGTCATAGCATGTTTTGGTTTGTTCTTATGTGGCTAGAGCTAGTAAAGCAATCGACTAGTGCCAATGAGGTATACCCAATAACCTTAAATCATAGATGGAAGATAAAATTTATGCATATGAGATACTCATTGAGTTGAGTTAGCTCAGAGAGACTGAGCATGGCACTACCCTCATGATAAGGGTTAGGACCTCAATTGGACTAGATGAAGGTTTGATATATGTTTAACAAGCCACTCACAATCGTTGTTTAGCACAACCATGGTATAATAAATGTAAGAATGTGATCTAAGTTTGAGATATCATATGAAGGTATGACATGAAGGAAATGTAGAAATTGTTTAATAGATCTCAATGTATAAATGGTTAACCACATACATAAATAATGATGATAATGTGATATGGTTGGTTAATCTTGTGATGAAATCACTAGTAACTGTTGCAAATTATTTTGAGTAATGAAATAAGATCATATGGGTGAAACACGTTACATGAGGTGTTAATTTCAGTGCTTAATAAAGATGAAAAGTATTTGACAGTTAGCACAACATAACGATTATAACACCTTGATATGATCTAGATGGATAAAGTGGGTTAACTACAGTTAACTCCCTCCGAAAAGGCATATGTTAAGATGGAACATGTTCTAATAATTGGCTCAATAAAATGTTGATGACACCTTGTATATGGGTTAACTTTAGTTAACTCCTTTAGAACATGGTAATATGATGTGGGAACCCTAATGCATGGGAAAAAGCAAGAATTCAAACCTAACATACGAGATATGTAATGACATAACTAGAGTTTCTAAACCCTTGATTCAATGTTTTATGGAGGAGTGTTTTACCCTAGATGTTTTTAAAAAAAAACATCCTAGTAGCTTGGATATAGTTCTGGAGATTTTTCTTATGGATATGTTGCACCTAGAATAGTTCCATATATTTGGATGAAGACATGTTAGTTTTCCTTGGAGTGCGAGTACAGCTTAATTTCGAGGACGAAATTTCTTATAAGATTTATATGATGTGATGGACAGGTTTTCTGGTATAATTTCGAGGATGAAATGTCTTTTAAGGTGTGTAGGATGTGATGGAGTGGACCTTTTTAATCCTTAATTATCCAATGACATAAGGGAAATTATGAATTTTGAGTTATCTTGGGAGTTACAAGTGCTTTGGTAAGGTTTGGATGGTGTTTGATGTTTATGTCATGTTTAAGACCCCTATATTTAATGTCCATTGAAGTATTTAATTGGATGGTCAAATAGTTGATTTTTGTCACCAAATTTGCGTAAAATGTAAATTGAGTAATGATAAAGCTATGGTTAAAATTTGGTGGCAATTGGAGTATCCTAGAGAAAGTTATTTAGGTTTGAAATTAGGGTAATAATGCACATTATTGAGGATTTATTAGACCTAAATTTAATAACTTGAACCTAGGTTAGGCTGTGTCATGCCCATGGATCCTTGAATGGTCTACTGGGACATTTTGTAGCCTTATATCATAGATCCAATGGTTGTGTCCTTTGAGAAGGAGAGTCCATGGATTAGTATAGAGGAGGAGGGACCATGTCTGTCGGATGCTAGATTAAGGGCTATCGGGTTGTCTCTTACCTTGCGGTTAGAGCAAGGTAGTGGGGCAGCTAACCCTGTGACCTTCCTGGCCAAAACTCATTAAGATAATGGGATGAGGGAGAGAAGTAACCGAGTATTTGGATTTTTATCCTCATTTTGAAAAGAAAGAGCCCTCATTTCAGACATATGGTCAGGAAGCCAGAGAGTTCCACCTCTCTGTCCTTGCTACTTCTCATTTGCAGCGAGAAGGTTAAGGACAAAAGTAGTATATGGTGACCGAGAGGGTTTGAGTACGGTGCTTGGTTTAGAAAACAGTCTCAACTAAATGAGGAATCAAGTCGAGCACTCATCTTCTGTGATCGTGTTTGTCTCTATGGGAGACGAGCTTGGTTTTCTTCAATGAAAGATAGAGTTCGGGGACAGTTTGTGAGTGATTATCACTGGGAATGAAGGCTTCCTGGGAGTTCCTTGATGTCCTACAAAGCTTTTGAGAATTTCAAAGGAGAGAAGGAGAAAGGGGTGGTTACCCCCTTCGTGCTCCGTCACGACAGAGATGGCGGCGACACTCCCACCAAGATGGAGAGTTGGAGCAATAAGCAAGGAGAAAAGTGGTCGTGGAGGTCTCCCCAAGGGACCCGAAGCTGATGGAGGCCTTATCACTTGATGTGGGGTCACGATGTTGCTGACATCATTTCACCAGAGGTACCCATCCACGAAGGAGACTTTGCGCAAGGGAGAATAGTGACTCGTGTGAGTGTGAGAAAGAGAAAGGGAGTGGACTGGTCCGACACCCAGTCAACCAGCTCTGAACTGGGTCCATGCAACATTGAACTGGGTCAAAGTCCTAAACCGGAAGCTGACTCAACAACAAGGAGTTGTGCCAGCCTTGAGGCCACATGGCGGGCTCCCATTGGCCGAAAAAGGTAAATCATCTAGAAAATCTCAACAAATGTTCAGTTCTTAGATAATTCACAGCAAATAGCTTGATTATCAGAAAAATACAAATAATATATCAACATGTTCAAAAAAATGAGTAGAACACCGTAGATGTTAATATCATACTTTTAATGCACTAGTATTAGTGATATCATATAAGTGTTGAAATGCTCATTTGATGGATAATAAATATCAAATGAAGACCTAAAATTATGATAATGTCTCAGTAACTCTAAAATATGATATATAATCCATAAATATCAGATATAATGATGTTTGGATAAAAAATCATATAATTTGCTTCACATGGCTAATTATGGATGATAACCTAATTATTATGGAATAATTACAAGTATGCTCAATAAATCTTGAAAACTCTAGAATATGTTCATAACACTATATGGAACATAATCTGAAATGAACATATCAATTTTATGCACATAATTCATGTTATGATGATTATGGTCCTAAAATGATGAGAAACCCCTAGTTTGGGTTAATGCATGTAACCTAGGGTTAATATGAGCACATAATCATATGTAATCAAATAATCAGATTATTGATACTAATTTGGAGTACAACATCAGTAACATCAATCATAGATAATAAGAAGAGTAAGACAAGAAATAATGATGGGAATATCATAAGACCAAGTAAAACCCTAATATGAACACAATTAGGGTTAAGATGAGATGTAAGATGATGAGAACCTGATGGTTATATATGATCTTGTCTTAACTAGGGGTTTGACCAAGGTTAGAGTTGACATCCAGGAATATGTGATATGTGATTAGGATATATGTGATCAAGGTGTGCCATTACCTCTTACTTGGGTTATTATACAATATCCTTATGTTATATGTGTAGTAAATACTTGGCATATGATAATGGATGAAAAGATTGTTCATGTATGATAGCTTGCTTGATTTTCCATATGTATGGCTATGAACACATGAAACATAATATATATATTCCATTATATCTAAGCACTTCAACTCTTTGGTAGTCAAGTGCTGGAAATAAAGTACTTCAACTCTTTGGTAGTCAAGTGCTGGAAATAAAGTACTTCAACTCTTTGGTAGTCAAGTACTTGAAAGTGATCCAACTCTTTAGTAGTTTGATCACATTATGAAATGATCCAACTCTTTGGTATTCTATCATAAGGCCTTAATGCATTCAACTCTCAGGTAGTTAATGCATGGATGATATAATGGAAAATATGCGAAAAAGATATGCATTCTCTTTTGTTAATAAATTTATTTCTTGTTCAAGTATGATTTTGTTATATTCTTCTATTACTGATAAGTGTTATTTTTATCTTATTGCCAAGCTTAGTAATGAGAGGTATATAAAAGACACGCAGGTGTACTCAGTACAATATTCTAGAATATTTTGCTAACGTTTACCACATGTAATCTTTTGTTTTAGGTATGTGGACATGTGATCATATCAGGACATGGATAGTTGTGAGTTGTGTGGCTAGTGAATATATAGGTGGACATGTTGTCCTAAGATCCTATTGTTTAGATGTGGTACATGTATGTATAAGTTGTTGTTCAATATGTAATATCAAATGTTTTAATAATTCATGTTGTAATTATATGTTGAATGGTGAACATGTGTTGTATGGTTTTATTATTGTTCATGTGCATGCACTATTATTGTTTCCTTTTGACTCCCTCAATTTTCTTCTTCATATCCTAGTGTGTGGTGTTCAAATTGGGATTCTCGGTGAGGTGAGGTTTCAATTTGGACGTCACACATCAAATTAAATTTTAGAAAATCTGGGGACGTCAGAGGCATCCTTCTATCGAGTGGCAACAACCTCTGCCCCTCTGTAGTAGCCCACATGGACCATCAGAAATTCTTCTCATTCTAGATGATTGGAAAATAAAGAATTGTCCTTTCTAGTCAACATGCTATAATCGACTTGCTCTCTGAATAGCATCTCCCTTGTTGTTCCTTCCTTTTTAATGGGTAGAACATTCTCTGGTTTTCATGTTATCACAATTGTGAGAAGATAAGAACTGTCAAATCTAGTTGTTGTGTCTTTAGAAAGTATAGACTACCCTTATATTTATAGGAGGGTGAGGGATAGGAGCTCTAGTCTGATCTAGAATCGAAAGGACATAGTTTTATGAATTTTCTGTAACTAGCTAACCATGAACTGATCAGTTCACACATGAGACCATATGTTCAACACTTGAATTGGTTGTTTCACTATGTTTCATGTTCACAATTGTATTGGTAAATAATATTCAATTAATGCAGAATATAACATCATCATCAATCCTTGATCTAATTTAATTAATCAACTAAATGGTTCATTCACATATCTGAGCTGATAGGTTCACTTGATGAACCGGTCATTTCAGAATTATAGTTGCTAATGTTGATTCAAATTGACCCGACACTTGAATCGATTGGGTCAAAATTTGAACCGGTGGGTTCACGGTCATCTCAATAAATATCCAACCATTGTTTCTTGAATTGAATACCTAACATTTTATTAATCAATTTAAACATCATTCATGAATAAACTTCTATTCCAGGTGTAACAACCTTGCCTCCTGGTAACCCCTAGTTAAGGGAGACCAAGAGATCAGAGTTGTTATCCCAATTTCCAGGATCAAAGGTTCGACAAATAATCAGTAATAATTACTAAATTACTATCCTTTTTTTATCTTGGATTTCTAAACTACTATCCACAACAACAGTCTATTCTAACTAATAATCCTTGCACTTTAATTCATATCTTCACATTGTATCAATTTATTATTTGTCCTTTTCCATTTCGTACCTAAAACACCGACAAACAAAACATCGGTCAGCATAAATGAATATGTCGGTATGTGGGGGAATCAATAATCATTCAATTAAATGTAACAACATATTGCAAGAAATTATGGTTTAGCAAGCAAACTTTACACTTTAAACATTACTACTCAATCCATACATACCCTAACCTCTACGTTGTCCCTGTAGTGGACATGGATGCTACCTCTCATATGGTAGATCCCAACTGACCCCCATGATCCTACCTAACAGGTAGATCAATACCTAGGGTCGAAGAATCGCATAGCACTACCCATAAGTAACCTAATCACTAACTCATGATATGATAAAGAGTCGCATGGCACTACCCATAGGTAGCCCAATCCCTAACTCTTGATATGCTAAAGAGTCGCATGGCACTACCCATAAGTAGCCCAATCACTAACTCATGATAACCTGATGGTCCTACCTAACAGGTAGACCATGTACTAGGTCATCCTTTTCATCATTAGCCATGCCACAGAGGAGGACCATGATCTAAGCTAGTTATGTACACATATTTATGGTGATAGTCATAGTCACTTTATAGTTGCATGAAATAAAATTCATCCAAGCAGTTATTTTCAGGCAACCGATAAAACATTCAGGAATCACCATGAAACTAATGCAATTTAACCATAAGTGTAACCACATACCTGTCAGGTTGCCTTGAGTGCAGAAATAATCCAACTAAGCAAGAAATCTAGTAAACAAGCAAGCACACAAGATGATCCAGAAGCATGCATCCAATTTCCCTATCATTGATCAGGCCATTAAGGTCCATTAAACCTAGCTCGCTTCCTAGGGTCTCTATTCCACTTTTAGGGTTTCCATTGCAATTAGGGTTTCACTTCATTTTTATTATTTTGAACCCTAATTTTATACAATTACTCACAAACCCTAATTATCTCATCTACTCCTCATGAAAGATATAATGGTTACCTTTTAACAACATATAACCCTAATTTTGTATTACTGGAACCATTCAAAGTCCATTAGTCTATAATGCCTCTTTTACATTAAAACTACCATTTTTATCCTTTTAAGTCATGCCACGATCATTAGGCCCAATAATTATCTTTGGTTCCTTTCAAAATTAGCAACTTATCTCTATTTATCACTAATTCCACATTTATCCACAAGAAAACCCTAATTACCATATTAAGGGTATTTATCCACAATTAGGAACTTTTATACTCAAAATAGCTTAGAACCATCATATCTCAGCGTTATTCATGAATTTGATTAATTAAAGCCATTAAGAGTCATAATTACTAACATCAGGGTTTTAAGGCCCATTAAAGCTCATTCATGTATATGGAACCCTAAATTAATAAAATTATGCATAAAGTTCATCCTTTTATATCTAATGTGTCTTTTTATGATCAACATGTTAAAATTGACTTTAATCATCCATATAGCCCTTCTCAATACATTAATCATCTTAAATTAGGGTTTCTTAATCATTAATGCACTAATGTTGATAACTTCAACTACTTTTCAAATTGTAAAAGGAATTAGTTTCTAAAACCATTTTTAATGTATTTCTCTCATTTTTATGAGCAACTTTCATATTTTATATGTATCAATCCGAGCTACCAATAAAAAGATATGAATTTTGCATTTTGTTTACTTACTTGGACCAATCACTGAGCGCCACGTCATCATTTTCCATGCAACGAGGCCCGTTTTGGAAACAAAACTGAATGACGAGTTTCCCCCCACATAAGTGGTTGTCTCTTCACACCTCGGAGGGGTAAAAGCGTCCAATCGCACCCCAATCGTCTTCCTTCTTTAGAACACTAAGACCTGCAACCGAGCGCGAGGTTATCTCCCTCTCTCCAAGGCTTGGAGCTCACCGGAACTGATCGCCCTGCCTCCGACACTCCCTGCCGCATCCAATAGAGCCTCAAAGCATGGCTGAGACTGCTAGTTTCATGAGTACCAAGCCCGCACGTGCGGCTGCTCTTGCAGCCGAGTTGCAGCTGTCGTGCCTGGGTTAGAACACGGTGGTGATGGTCAAGCCTCTCTCTGGCATCGTTGGGCATCTTGCTTTCATCACGACTACTTCATGGCTCCTCGCTGCCCTAGAGCTAGCGCTATTCTCAAATGTTAGGGTTTGAGCAAACACAAAGAAGAAGAAGGGAGTGGGTTGCATGTGATCCCTCTTGAACTCGAAACAGAAGTTCTAACCCTTATATAGGGGAGGGTAGCCATGCCCCCGCAGGCTTTCCCATGAACAGACAAGGCCCTTTCTAAAAAGGGAACCTATTTTCCCTTAAACAATAATAATATCGTTCTTTTTAATAATTCCTTGGTTATCCATGATCCTTGGTTATTAAGGAAATTTAAAATATATTTCTTTCATCTTCTTGTGCTTGACTTTTTATTCCATTGGCCACGAAATTCTACTTTCTTAAAGCAAATAATATCCCTTTTTGATAATATCAAAAAGTCATAAATCATGTATCACATTATCCTCTTATTTTTTATTATTTGTATTTTCTCTTTATTTTTCTCCATTGGGGCTCCTTGGACCCCAAGAAACTCTAATATTTCCAAATTCCTTGTTAAGGATACTTATTATCCTTGTAGATGCATCTACATCCTTCATTTCTCATTATCTTACTTATTTCTTTATTAAGATATTCTTTTGCAAGGATTTCTCATTATCTTTCATCTCCTTTTTCCTCTTTTCATATTTCTTTTATTAGAAATCATATGTAAATGAATTTTACTCAATTGTGGCCATTAATGCCACTTTCTAGATATTTCCAAGTATTTCTCATAAATACTTTTGCTTAATATCCATTATCATGTATCTTTTTCCATTACTTGGACTTTTCTTCTTTTCTTCTCTTCTATATCCTTTATTGGATTAATATAATAATAGGAACCACGAAATTCCTAATGTAAGGGAGATTTGCAAAGAAATCCCTTCTTTGAAGCAAAGCGTACAACCATTTCAACTAAGTCCAAATTCACAAAATCATTATATTTCAATTATGAAAACATAGGAAAAATTGAGGTTGTAACATCCTTCCCCTCTTATAAGAATTTTGTCCTTAAAATTCCATCAAGAAAACAAACAATTCAGGATAAGACTTTTCCATGTCCATTATTGACCCCTATGTGGCTTTATCCTATCCATGGCGCTTCCAAAGAACCTTTATCATCACTTATTCATTTCTCTAAGTTCTTTCACCTTGGCCTCTATAAACCTTACAGGTGACTGAGGTCATTTCAGCCTACCTTGGGGCTCACTAGGTTCATTGCTCAGCACATGGCTCGGGTACCTCACATAGTACTCTAAATTGGACACATGGAACTCATCACACATTACTTCATCCTAAGGGGTAAGGTCAAACATAACCTTCTCCACCAATCCATCTCAAATGAACCCATGTATCGGGGACTCAGCTCTCTTAGCTATAACTTAGAGGGGTCGGATTTTCTCATCACATACTCTCCCACGGTGAACTGCATGTCGGTCTGCTTTGCATCAGCTCATGACTCATGTCGCCCCTGGGCTCTCTTTCAGCCATTGCACAATCAAAGCAACCTCATCTGCACAAACTATGGTCCTTTTCTGACCTTCGCGAGGTCCCTCCACCAAGATCATCTTAATGAAGTGGTGACCGACACAACCTCCCTTACATAGCTTCTTTACATCCTGATACTGGCTATGGTGGTTATCATCACATCTTATAGAGGACACGAACTATCTCCCTGTATCACCCTAAATAAGCACACATGCTTTTATCAGACCCTCCTATCTAGATCATACTAACCATTAGTTAGGGGTGATAAATTGTACTAACCTAGAGTTCTTCATGTACCTATTTCCACCGCATGGAAGTGAATCTTTAGGTTAAACTCAAGAACTTTTGAACCCGCATCATGGTGTAGTTGAACCATCTTTCTCTCATATGTAGTTCAACTGGATCTATCCCTTGACAATATTCTTTCTTTCTCATGTTATCTAGGTAAGGCAATCTACCATAACCCATATTGCATCTTGACCTTCCTTGGTCTAGGGGAGACTTACCACAACATCCATGGTGATGAACTCCCATTCCCTCTTAGGGACTTTTTATCCTTTTTATCACTTACTGGGTTACTGGTGTTCATCCTTCACCTCTAGGCTTACATGGTGACAAACCACGTGCAACTTCATTTTAAGCATCCAAAGTACTACTGTCACTTACTATCTTCGTAGTACCACGGTGTATGGTGAACTTAAAATCATGATCTCATGTATGTCATGATTCCTCAAGATTGATTCCTCAAAAACCCTAAACCACTCTAATCAGGGTTTCATCACATTCTTTTCCAGAGTAGTGCATCTGAGGTTCCACAACCATCCTTTTATCACATCAAGGCCTAGGATGGATAGCCAAACAACCACTAACTTGATCAATGGATCTCGTTACATCTGAGTGTTAGCCAAACATATCCCCTTTTTCAAACTGAGGCTAACCTAACAACCTCTTCTAGCCTCTAGCTAAACTAGGCAGTTGCATCTCATCCAGAGCATCCACCACTACCTCATATCCTTCTGTGTAAGGTAATGTTGAAGACATACACCTCCATGTATTCCACTTATCATCTCATCTCAGACTCTAAGTCTATCTTCATCAAGAAAACTCTAAGCTCATCCTTTATCAAACTCAACCTTGTATAACTTGCAAATTCCACAAATCTCATTATAAAACATCCTCTCAAGATAACTACCTTAATACTCTTAGTATTTGTAAACCATACACACATCGTACACTCCCCAAGGGCACGTCATCATCTCTATCCTCATACCTCTTAGCAACGTTCCAACTCACTTCATCTTTATCCTTGGTGTAGGGCATGCGTATTGTCCTATCTCTCTCTCCCATAACAATAGGAAATAAGCATTTGGTTGCAGTCCAAATACAAAGTTATTCCCATTCCAAGAGTAGAGATGTTACATCCCACCTTGCCAGTACACCTTCCAATGTAAGTTGAAATGTGCAACATATGTCTTTACATCATGATCATCTTGATATCAAGGTGACTTCCATGGAAAAATGGTCTAGAACCCACTTGGGTCACCACACAATCCTCAGTCATCTCCTATAGATTTTTAGGGTGTCGTCACTTTTGGGGTCATCCCTCTCCCCTTATGCATCCAGAGAGTTCCCTCCTCATTCGTCCTTTGGGACCCATGAGTTCATGAAGGTGATCAATCTCCTAACCCATGGCCCTCAGACAATTATAGATGTTACCTCCCGACCCTATGGTCATGTGCAACTAGAGAATTAGGAAACTCCTACTTCCATCGGTCTTATCCCTACCTGACCCTAGGATAGACTTAGGATTCTATTATAGTACATGTCCAACATAGTACCTTACCCAAGTCTCCATTAACTCTCTCTACATTCATGAGCTGAGTTTCATCCTTTCATAGGGGTCATGGCGACTTGCCTACCTTGGTCTAGCCCCATACCAGTTACCTCCAAGGTAACACATCTGCATGCACTTAGAGATGGTTATCTATGGGTCTATAGGTTCAATCTCATACCATGTAATTTTCACTTAGCTTCTCAAGATCCTATGAGACTTCTTTAGGTTACCTTAAACCAGAAAAATGGGTATACACCCTACAAAAGGGTCCCTCTCCCAGGATGGGAGGAAACTACATCTTGATAGCAACAAAGGTCACAAACCTCCTTATGTCTAGGGTTTACATCATGCTTAACCCTAGCAAGCTACTAAGGCATAAGCAAACCACCTATTAAACCATGCTAGGTCATACTTGTTCTCATTCCTCAACATAGAACCAAAAACATACCTTCCCATGTCACCAACTTAGCTGTGAGGGGTTCATCAAACATTACTTCGACTTAAGGGGTTTCCCTTTCCTCTCAACATGAGGAGTGTCATGCTCGAATCTATAGAAACTCAAATCTCATCATGAGCATCCGGTACACCACTTCCCCTCTTAGGTCTAAGAACCCTAGGTTCACTTTTTGGATGTCCAACTACATGCTCAACCTTTTTAACCACGAACTAAGCACATATAAGGTATGACATGCACTACCCATGATCCTTCTACTTGAACAACACTTTCAGAGTGGAGTCCTCCTCAAGGACAACCAACTAGGTAAAATGCCTCACAACTTGCTACTAAACCTCTCCATGGTCTAAGGAACTCTTTTTCCCATCTCAGAAGGTAAACACCTATACCATAGGCACATAGGTACCAGAAGCCTCATCCTCTCTCTAGGGTTTGGTTCCTCTAAAGGCAACCAAGATATCATCAGCCTCCAGGGATCAAGCATGAGGCAACCGCTATCATCCACTTAAGTCACATCATCCTCAACTCCCCATTGTTCCTTATATCTCAAAGTCTAAGTTCAACCTTCTTGCTTGGGTCCTGCTCTCTCTCTCCCTAGAGCTAACCCTACAAACAACCTTACTACTAGATGTCCTCTCTCCATGAAGGATCAAGCTCACAAGCGTACCCCTACATGGGTGAAGCCTATGTTCAAACTTATGTTTGCTCAAGATTATCCATAGCTCTTTATTCTTATCTCATAGTCCATCCATCATACTCTCCTGGACAGGGTTTCAACCTACTTCCCGCACTACTGACGTACTCTGGGTGCATGCTACTCCATGCTCATATAAGCCCATAGTGTTTCCATAGGTTCTTCACTAATATCATCATTGAAGGAGCTATCCTTCACTCTAACATGCACGACCCTTTCCCAGGTTGGGTCGTCAAAGGTACTAGGTCATCCAACCTCACATGGCTCATATCGTCATGGGCATATGAAAGTATGTCCACCCACACACTTGGTCTATAATTACATTTAACTCATCGTGTTATCTCTCTCTCTAACCACCACTTAGGGTTAGGGTTAGCATCATCCTCAGAGGATGTGTCAGGTCTCTACTTATAAGACTTAGTTCCTCTACTCATCCTCCTGACAAGATGGTCTCGCCTCAGGTCTCTCCTGAGGGCATGAAAACATATGTCATATGACCTAAGCATGTATCTATTCTTTAGTATACGCTTAAATTATTAAGCTTACGTCCATGACATCTTATTTACATGCTTTTCATTAATTTGGTGGAGGATTCCTTAAACCTTATCAACTTTACCGATACCTCTAAAGGGTGAGGAAAAGAGAGAAAACCCTAATCCTTAAAATCCTTAATAGCATTTGAGTTTAGAAGGGATGAACAAGATGAGAGAGTCCTAAAGGTATCTTATTTTGAGTCAAATCCTGAGACATTGGCCAGACAGTCACATAAATCCAGGAGTCCTCATATTCCGACTAGTGGTGCGGAGGAAAATATTGCCAGTCCCCAGACGTGATCCTTTTCTAGACACCTCGGTCTTTCGGAAAATCCTCTAATAACTCCCTCGGTTCTATGGAATTTGTAAAATTTAATAATTATTAAAGATTAAATGAGGAACCTATGCTCTGATACCAAATGTAATGACCCCGCCTCCTGGTAACCCCAAGTTAAGGGAGACCAAGAGGTCAGAGCAGTTATCCCAATTTCCCAAATCAAAGGCTCGACAAATAATCAGTAATAATTACTGAATTCTACCAAAACTATACTAAAAAGTTGGAATAAAATAAAACTTTGCATACCTTTTTTTTAAAATCTTGTATTTCTAAACTACTATCCACAACAACAGTCTATTCTAACTAATCCTCCTTGCACTTTAATTTATATCTTCACAATGTATCAATTTACTGTTTCTCCTTTTCCATTTCGTACCTAAAATGCCGACAAACAAAATTTCGGTCAGCATAAACGGATATGTTGGTATGTGGGGGAATAATTAATCATTCAACTAACTTTAACAACATATTGCAAGAAATTATGGTTTAGCAAGCAAACTTTACACTTTAAACATAACTACTCAATCCATACATACCCTAACCTCAGCGTTGTCCCTGTAGTGGACATGGATGCTACCTACCATATGGTAGATCCCAACTAACCCCCATGATCCTACCTAACAAGTAGATCAATACCTAGGCTTGAAGAGTCGCATGGCACTACCCATAAGTAGCCCAATCACTAACTCATGATATGCTAAAGAGTCGCATGGCACTACCCGTAGGTAGCCCAATCCCTAGCTCTTGATATGCTAAAGAGTCGCATGGCACTACCCATAAGTAGCCCAATCACTAACTCATGATAACCTGATGGTCCTACCTAACAGGTAGACCATGTACTAGGTCATCCTTTTCATCATTAGCCATGCCACAGAGGAGGACCATGATTTGAGCTAGTTATGTACACATATTTATGGTGATAGTCATAGTCACTTTATAGTTGCATGAAATAAAAGTCATCCAAGCAGTTATTTTTAGGAAACCAATAAAACATTTGGGAATCTTCATGAAACTAAAGCAATTTAACCATAAGTATAACCACATACCTATTAGTCTACCTGGAGTGCAGAAATAATCCAACTAAGAAAGAAATCTAGTAAACAAGCAAGCACACAAGATGATCACGAAACATGCATCCAATTTTCCTATCATTGATCAGGCCATCAAGGTCCATTAAACCTAGCTCACTTCCTAGGGTCTCTAGTCCACTTTTAGGGTTTCCATTGCAATTAGGGTTTCACTTCATTTTTATTATTTTAAACCCTAATTTTATATAATTACTCACAAACCCTAATTATCTCATCTACTCCTCATGAAAGATATTAAGATTACCTTTTAACAACATATAACCCTAATTTCATATTACAAGCACCATTAAAAGTCCATTAAGTCTATTATGCCTCTTTTACATTATAACTGCCATTTTTATCCTTTTAAGTCATGCCATGATCATTAGGCCCAATTATTATCTTTGGTTCCTTTCAAAATTAGCAACTTATCACTATTTATCACTAATTCCACATTTATCCACAAGAAAACCCTAATGACCATATTAAGGGTATTTATCCATAAGTAGGAACTTTTATACTCAAAATAGCTTAGAACCATCATATCTCAGTGTTATTCATGAATTTGAACAATTAAAGCTTTTAAGAGTCATAATTACAAACATCAGGGTTTCAAGGCCCATTAAAGCTCATTTATGTATATGGATCCCTAAATTAATCAAATTACACATAAAGTTCATCCTTTTAGATCTAATGCATCTTTTTATAATGAACAAGTTAAAATTGACTTTAATCATCCATATAACCCTTCTCAATACATTAATCATCTTAAATTAGGGTTTCTTAATCATTAATGCACTAAAGTTGATAACTTCAAATACTTTTCAAATTTCAAGAGGAATTAGCTTCTAAAACTATTTTTAATGGATTCCTCTCATTTTTATGAGCAACTTTTATATTGTATATGTATCGATCCGAGCTGCCAATAAAAAGATATGAATTTTGCATTATTTACTTACTTGGACCAATCACTGAGCGCCATGTCATCACTTTCCATGCAACGCGGCCCGTTTTGGAAACATAATCCACTACAATAAACTCTATCATTGGTCAAGGTTAATTGGTCAGGGATAAAGGTCCTGACCAAATTTAGTTTCACTCGGAAGACTAATCCCTGACCAATTTTATTTTTCCCTCTCTCAATAATTCCCTCCCTCCACCAAAACCTGGCGGCAGTTGTGATTTTCATCTCTCATAATTAAAACCTGACGATTCGTTTTCACGGAACCTCACCCTCGCGCTCCTAGCCACCCCCTTCTTCCCATCTTGCTGAGCGTAGGGTTTTCATTCTTTGCGCATTTAGTTCCAACCGTCAGCTGCCGCCCGCAGAATGAAGCCTCCGACAACCAGTTACAAAGGCGACTGTATTGTTGCATTCGAGTGAGTTTCTCATTACTAATTTCTTCTTTCTTATCGGGTTGTGTTCTTTTTTTATCCATGACTACTCCTTTTCCTAACCATTTCCTCCTCGATAACATTAATCTGATTGTTCACATCTTTTGGTTGGGAAGAGATGTGTCAGGTTCTTGTTCGTTTACAAGTTATCTTTGTTCTATATTATGGTATGTTCCATTAGGGGCGGCAGTCGGCACCGTTTACTTTGTTTGTAAATCTGTAACTGTTTGAAGAGTTGTAATCATCGCCGTGAACAGTAAGTGGTCTTCTTTAACAGCTGGTAACATACTTTTCTATATTGTATTCTGATTTGGGATTAGTTTTTGAAAGCGAGCAACAATTTAAAAATGTAGTTTCAAGTTTAGAACTTATTTGTTCTAAAAGAACCTGATATCGTGGAGCTTATTCTTTCTCTGAAGGAGTATTAAGGTTGATAATTAATATGGCTCTTCTTAGATAATTGGTATAGAAGTTTTTATTTGTTTGATATATGAATACATGCATAAGTTCCCTAAGGAAGCTAGCAATTACATGAATATATAGTTCTATTTCTCTGAATGATCTGGTTTAAAATTATATGTACCAAGACATGAGATAGTAAGAAATACGAGTAGATACGTATGCTGCATAATCAATAGAGTGTGGCTTATTATATCATATTCATTTCACCGTCATAGAATTACGTCCATTGCATAATCAACCGTGTGAATTTTTATACTGTATTTGGTTGAATAATTAAATCTTTAACATACTTTTTGACGATGACGAACCTTGTGCTGAAATGATTGAACAATGTGTTTTCCAGGTACATTTTATACCATTAGCGATCAAGTATATCTGATGCAGATTGGTTGTCAACATCTACAAAATATAATAGTGAAAGCGCACATTCCCAAATAATACAGACACCAATATTAACTACGAGATCTACTTTATGGAAGATCTCGAGAAAAATATGTAAGGCCATCTTTTCTACTCTTTTGTACTACCTTGATATATTACGGAGTATTAGTTTCTTTATTCTATCATGCTAATTTAGTTAATCATTTTTCTATCTAATAAGCTATGTCGTTGTTAGTGATGAAAAATTATAAATAATTAGATTTTATTGTTATATGCAAATAAGTGTGTGCTATGCCAAGTCCTCATGCACGGACATATAGGTAAATCTATAGTAAATTTTTATTATATATTAATGTCATGTTAGAGGATAGCTTTCAACATTGCTTTACTTACAAGTTTTCATATTATGTCGAGTTTGACAACACAAAATATAGGAAAGTGAATCTTTGATTGTAATTTTGCCTAAATGACGAATACGTCGATCTGACACTTTTGATTGTGATTCTATAGTAGATTGATGAGGAACACCATTCCACTCTATGGATGAAATATTTGATGTGATGATAGGTTGCATAAAAAATTTGTGGGACTTTACACATGTGATAATTTCCATTTTTGAATAATAATTATATTTCATGCACGTTCTACTTTTGTTCCATATAAAATCTTCATGATTCGAACTTGTAAGACATAAAATATAGAATTCTAATATCATTTTATGATGCAGGATGTTGAAATTACTCGACAAAATAGAAGGATTTATGTAAATGCTAGAGAAAAGCCTTACCGTGGAAGCAACAAAAGTAATTTTAGGAAAATGCAAGATGCAACTTGTTCTTGTGTTCATGTACAAACTTTAGTCAGAAACAAATGTAAAACAATACGATTTGTATGAATTCTAGGTCAAAATGATTTTAGTAGATACTATGTATCTTTTTGAGAGAAACTGATGCTCCAATCATATGTTTTGAATTTTGACTATATAATAGAAAATTGAATGAAAATTTCCCATGTGTTAAACTCAATTTATGGTCTTCTAATGGATAATAAGTAGCTTATCATTTGTAATGTTTTGAATCTTATATATATATATATATATATATATATATATATTATGGATGTACTAAAATTGCAATGACATTATTTTGCATATTGATCAAATATGTTACTTGGATATAAGTTGTTAACATGGGATACACTCTTTTGTCCTCTAAATGGATGCTCAAGGTTTTCTTCTCTATTGGTCAGGGATATGACTTGACTAACCATTATTGGTCACCAAGCTTTTACCGAGGGTACGTTGGTCAGGGATTGACCTTGACCACCACCTATTGGCCAGGGATTCACATCTATTGGTCAGAGATTTAGCCTTTGGCTTTATCAAATTCTGCAGTAGTGACTGAATGATGAGTTTGCCCCAACATAAGTGGTTGGCTCTTCACACCTCGGAGGGGTAAAAGCATCCAATGGCACCCCGATCGTCTTCCTCCTTTAGAACCCTACGTGGTCGTCGACCTACAGCCGAGTGTGAGGTTATCTCCCTATCTCCAAGGCTCGGAGCTTGCCAGAACTAATCGCCCTACCTCCGACACTCCCCCCCCCCCCCGCGCCCAACAGGGCCTCAAAGCATGAAAGAGACGACTGGTTTCACGAGTACCAATCCCGCACATGTGGCTGCTCTTGCAACCGAGTTGCAGTTGTCGCGCCTAGGTTAGAGCACGGTGGTGATGGCCAAGCCTCTCTTCGGCATCGTGGGGCATCTTGCTTTCATCGTGACTACATCACGACTCCTCACTTCCCTAGATCTAGCGCTATTCTCAAAGGTTAGGGTTTGAGCGAAAACAAAAAAGAAGAAGGGAGTGGGTTGCATGTGATCCTACTTGAACTCAAACCAGAAGTTCTACCCCTTATATACGGGAGGGTAGCCATGCCCCAACAGGCTTTCCCATGAAGAAACAAGACCCTTTCCAAAAAGGGAACCTACTTTCCCTTAAACAAGAATAATATCTTTCTTTTTAATAATTCCTTGGTTATCCATGATCCTTGATTATTAAGGAAATTTGAAATTTATTTCTTTCATCTTCTTGTGCTTGGCTTTTTATTCCATTGGCCACAAAATTCTACTTTCTGAAAGCAAATAATACCTCTTTTTGATAATATCAAAAAGTCATTAATTATGTATCACATTATCCTCTTATTTTGTTTATTTGTATTTTCTCTTTCTTTTTCTCCATTGGGGCTCCTTGGACCCCAAGAAACTCTAATATTTTGAAAATCCTTTTTAAGGATACTTATTATCCTTCTAGATGCATCTACATCCTTCATTTCTCATTATCTTACTTATTTCTTTATTAAGATATTCTTTTGCAAGGATTTCTCATTATCTTTCATCTCCTCTTTCCTCTTTTCATATTTATTTTATTAGAAATCATATGTAAATGAATTTTACTCAATTGTGACCATTAATGCCACTTTCTAGATATTTCCAAGTATTTCTCATATATACTTTTACTTAATATCCATTATCATGTATCTTTTTCCATTACTTGGACTTTTCTTCTTTTCTTCTCTTTTATATCCTTTATTGGATTAATATAATAATAGGAACCACAAAATTCCTAATGTAATGGAGACTTGCAAAGAAATCCCTTCTTTGAAGCAAAGCGTACAACCATTTCAATTCAGTCCAAATTCACAAAATCATTATATTTCAATTATGAAAACACATGCAAAATTGAGGTTGTAACACCAGGTGTATCCTATGTGTGTGACCTATATTTAAGTTGGCAGTGAATGTTCATAAGTGATTTATGAAATCACAAGCAATGAGTGGTATCTAGAAAGACATCATTGCGACGCAAGTAATCGAGAAGTTGGAGAGCAACTTCAACCTACAATCTATGATTTGTGTTATAGTGATCGTATAGTTCCTTTGTCTTTGATATCTAGGTTGATCTTGAGGCATGGAATCATCATCCTCTTCAACGTTCAAACCATGTTCCTTGAGCTAGAGAAGATTGTCTAATATATATGTAAGATCAATATCACATATTGACTCACATGAGCATGGCCCTACATTTCTCAATCTCTCTTATCATGTGGCCAGGACATCATACTCCTGTAAGAGGGAAAAATCCAATCTACATCATTCACGATTATCGCCATGTGTCACAATGCATCCAAGCACCAACTTTATGGAAACCCTTATTCAAGGTCACAATGGATGATGTCAAACTACATTGAATGACATGTGATGTGTGTAATGACTTCACATATAAGAACCCCAATCTCTATGAGACATGATTGTAACTACCAATCATGGCTTCCGTGCATCATTCTCAAGGTGGGTCTGTCGAAAACATTGTTCTCTAACAAGTATTTCTGTGTTTGGTTTAATATTATATATCACGACTTAATGAGATTATGTCATCAACCAACACACACTCTAGTCTTATGTATTATTGTTGTTTATTAGCCTTCCACAATAATATCCGGCTAGGGACATAATAAGAATGTATTTACTCTTAACATTGTATGATCTCATTGCTCAGGTCCTCAACCCGAAGACATGTGTCACTAAGTAACATTATTCTTTAGACATTTATTATGTTATATTATTATCTCATAGCTGAATAAAATAGAATAAATTAGAAAATTACATTTGTTATTAATCAAATCCTTTACAAGATATACCATTACAATCATTGTATGATTGGTTCTCTGGGCATACTTACCAACATAATACTCCACTTTGTGAACTTGGATTCTTATACTAAAAGAGGTGCACAAAATTCCTCAAATAGTTGAAGCTCTAGTGAGGGAGGCAGGAAAAGGATGAGAAGGAAGAACACCACTAAGAAGGAATAATGACCCTCTTAAAAATCTATTGGACAAAGAGTATTGAGAAATATTCTGATGGTTATAGATTCTATTTAGCAAACCAAGAAAATAACAGAGTTAGAAACGTAATGAAACAATGCAAATTTACTCTGAGTACAATTGAATATAACATACACATCTTCATCTCATGAAAGCAACACAAATGCTACTTTTTATTACTAATCAAAAATAGATAGGGATAGGGGTTATTCTTTCTCAATGTTAGGAGGATGTTGTCACAACACATTAGTGTAATTTCAAGAGGATTGTGGAGTTGAATAAATGTAGGGATGCTCATTAGTAGCCTATTGGTGTGTGCCTAATTTCAATGAGGGTTGACATTTGGGAAAGTAACATAAATACTACAAAGAAGTAAGGGGTTAAAAGAACAATATTATTTTTAAAGAAACACCTCATTGAGAATGAACGACTTAATCAGAGCAAGCCTAGACACCTCATACAAGTGACAACTTTAGATGTTGGACGTGTAGTAGGTTAGAGTATCAAGGTAATTTAGAGTGCCAAGTGAAGAGTACCTTTGAGTGTCAAACATGTTAACCAGATGTCTAGGCATATTTATGAGGAACCTTGGAAAATAGAAACGTAGGAACCAAATGATAGAAGAAAAGTGAAGTTGTGAGTTTATCATACTTCTAGAAATAGGAATTTTGTAAAACCTACTGTAGAAGTAACCTACAAAAGATGCAAGTGACGAGAGAGGAACAAAGAAGGTAATGGTAATCGAGGTAGTATGACTTGCATGATTATGTAACACAAGATTTAACATAATTGTACTGAAATATCAGGCGGGTTTGAGTTAGGGACCCTAAGATTATTTTTTTATGGTAGTTATTCATAAGAACAAAGTGTTGAGCATTATAATCGACTATAATAAATTGGTTTGGTAATAGAATAATTGGGTGTTAAATTTTTTTCGTGGAATTTGGGTTTTCTATTTGAAGTAATTCTAATACATTTATCATTTTATAAACGATACATTTTGGCCCCTAGTATATTGGTAAAATGTTACCCTTCTATTTGATGATAGTAATAAATTTGAAGCGTCCCGATGTATATTATTTACAATTAACTTCATAAATTAGTTTACGTACTATATTCTTATTTAATGAAGCACTAACCTACCGTAGTCATAGGCATAAACTAAGTGCAACATGCTTTTTTTTCCGGGGGGGGGGGGGTGTGGAGGCGTGGTTCCAAGGGGAAACATTGTGTTCGAATCATGTCAGTACATGGTTATCGAAAGGGCACATTTTTAATGTGCATTACCAATGACCGTGACGTCACAAGTTTCAACCTCCTGACGATAGAATGAATGAATTGTCATTTTTTTTTTAATCCTAAACAGTAAGACAATAAGTAGGACACATACTTAGCTACAACCACATCTTCAATTACGATATCCGAACGGATCATAGGAATTGACAAACATGTTATGTTAATACAGGCCCTTCTTGCCTGTGGTACTAACCATAGCAACTAATCTTGAACATATGCTAATCAGCAATACAATTTTAAAGTTAGGGTCGCCTTTCAATCTTTTTCTGTAGTTAATACTTCCTTTCACGTGCAACATTCTTTAGAAAGACGCATTAAAATAACGACAACATGACAGAACTAGTGACAAAAGAGTACCGCTTCCCAAAGTAATTAATCTAATTAACTAATGATTGTGTACATGTAATCATGTATACTCCTTCCAAATGAACTCCATGTAATCCAAAAGTTATAAATCGCGTCAAAGCTAGTCGGAATCGGAAACAAAGAAATCCTTAAAAGAGAGTGGAAGAAGTAGCTTGTCTTCTTCCGTTGCCACTGCGAATACTCCAGTGAAAATGAAACAAATGTAAATAAAGGGGAAAAAGTAATGAAGATGTGATCTCCAATCAGCTGTTATAATATGAATTTCCGATTGTCTTGTTCTACCTTCGAATCCTGTAACATCGAACCCATAAGACAAGAAAGCACAGCAATCTGTAGCCAAGGATGAAGGCGGCCATGACTACTAAGCTGCTCCATCTCTGCACTCCGTCCAGTCCTTGACGTTTCAGGAACATGGCTCCGTTCATGGTACAGTTGCCACCGGCATCGTGCTCGATGCAGTCGGACCTCCCTCTCCCAGAACCGTACTGATTCACCAAGAACGCTTCAAAGGGGTACTTGAACAAGCTGAGGTAGTGCATGAAGATCCAGTACTTGGGTATATTATCTTTGGTGATGAAGTATCCGGAGAAGAGGAAGTAGGCACCCATAACGCCAGCGATGAGGGAATTTCCCATGATGAAATTGGGCACAAGCGCAGAAAAGAAGGCAACGAAGGAATTGGCCATGAGAACAACCATCCATATGACTAGGGAGAAATAGAGGAAACCATCTACCTCGCGCCGGAGCCCCACCATCCAGTAGACAGGGAAAGAGTAGAGGAGAGCTACGAGAAGAAGGAACGGAAGTGCGACCAGCGCGCCGGCGACGACGTAAGAGGACACCCTGTAAGCGCCGCGCCTGGTCTCGCGCTCGAGTATAGCACGCTCCTGGAGGAATACTGGGAGCCCCTCGGTTGTGCAAGACAGGAGGAAGGTGAGGGTGAAGGCAAAGAAACCCAACCGTGACTGCACATCCTTCACGTTGATGAAGATGGAACCCAGCCCGACCCCTGCGAACAAGGCCTGGATCACTTTGGACATGAACAGTTGGTTAGTGCGCAGAGTGTTCTTGCTGCACCGCTCACTCAGGATGGCCACCTCACTGGCATGTGAGTTGGCGTACACCAAACCCGAGAAGAGATCGCTGGTGCCGGGGTGGGCAGGGTGGGTAACACCGGTGAGCAGGAAATGATCATCGTCGGTATTGCCCACAGGGAGTCTGAGGCTGGACATGCCGGCGTCCATGGCGTACTCAAGCACGTTGACTCGAGCCGGTATGCGATGTCCGGCGTCAGTAAGCCGGCGCTCCAGTGCGGCCAGCGAGTCGTTGTGTCGGACCGTTCCCGAGGAAATCAGCACGACTCGGTCCAGGAGTTCCAGGATGCGGAATCCCGGCTGGTGGATTGTGAGTACCACAGTCCTGCCTCCAGGGCTCGCCATGTTCTTCAGCAGCGATACCACGTGTAGTGCCGATGCTGAGTCCAGTCCGGACGTGGGCTCGTCAAGCAGCAGCACGGCCGGATCATGAACCAGCTCCACTCCAATAGACACACGGCGACGCTCCCCACCGGAGATCCCGCCCCCAACACGAGACTCTGATACGCGCTCTAGGCCCAGCTCCTTCAAAAGCTGCGTGACCTTCCCCTCCGCCGCAGTACCTGGCCCGCGTATCCGGAGGCGCGCGCTGTAGAGGAGAGATTCTCGCACGGTGAGTAGCGGGAAGAGTGAGTCGTCCTGGGTGACGTACCCAGACACGCGGCGGAACCTAGCAACCGGCATCTGGCGGCCGTTTACCAGGATCATGCCACTGATGCCGGCAGCGGCAGGGTGGATGGTGCCGGCAAGGATGGATAGGAGGGTCGTCTTGCCGGCGCCGCTGGGGCCAACGATTGCCGTGACCTCCCCCGGACGAGCCTCGCAGGTGACGCTTCGGAGGATCGGCTTGGTGGGCATGTCCGCACCTAGCTTGCACGAGGTCACGGCATGTGTCCATGGCTGGACGGGCAGTTCGTACCGAAGCTGCTTTGTTTCTATGGTGTATTGCCTCCTCCGCCCGATGTTCCCACTGCTATCACCGCCGCTGTTGAGCTCCGGAGACGAAGTAGGCGTGTCCATGAAACACGGTATGGAGCGAGGATGGTTAGGGGAGAAACAGGTATCTCGGAAATCAACTTGGCGGGGTAGATACCAGGGTCGTCGACCCAACCAAGAGGGTTTGGGATGAGTGTAGCGAGACAGGAGCAACGAAGCGGATGAGGAGATGAGCTACCTCCACCAACTGCTCCCCTGTCAAGCAACCCAGATTTATATATACGACATGCAACGTACGAAAAGGGCGTTGCGTTAGACTTGACCCCTGCTCGTTGCGGTTATTAGATAGCGGTAGGTGAACAAAAGCGGAGAGAAAACTTGCGTAATCGGGTAACTCTATGTGAGTTACTCACCTTAGTCGGGCGTTCGACCAAAACATAAGGAACTCATTTTCTTTTGGAAAAAAATTAAGTAACACTTGTTTTATCTATTTTTAAACTTAAAAATAGGAAAATTTAAAAAAATAACAAAATGTGAAGAATATTCTGATATCATATACTTGCCAATATATGATCTGTTTTCTGTGTGGTATTTAAAATAGATAAAAATCTTAAATTACATCTTCGTCTACATTTTGTAATTTTATTTAACACTATGGAAATAAGAACCTTAGACTACTGTCGTTTACATCTTATAATATTATTTTTAAATCTATAAATGTTAAGTATAAATTTTGTCATTCTTAAAGAATTTGCAACATAATTTATTATCCGTATACTGTAAACACATTTTTATAAGATGGGTTTGTGAAAAGTTGATGAGGATTTTGTAGGAAAAAATATAGAGATTGTAGTAAATAAAAAGAGAAGAAAGTAGCTGGAGAGAGACTGTAGTAAACATTAAGAGGAGAAAGTGGATTGAAAGATATTGTAATAAGTGGAAATAAGAGGTAGTTGGCGGAGAAAGATAAAAATGAAGAGAGACTATTTTTTGTGTGCGTGTATTGATTAATTATTGAAGTATTTATTAGTATACATTTTTTTATATTTTAATATGCATTTGAGTGTAGACGAATACATATTAAATGCATTAATTGATCGACATGACTTCAATGTCCATTTTGAACTATATAACTCAGGCACTATTTCACACCAAACTATGTAAAGTAGTGCTATATGAATGTGTGATAGAAACGTTGTTATATTGTAAAATGTTGATAGTCTTTATTAAGAACATAAATAACAAACAAGATTTAGCATTGTTCTACACAAATGTATATATCGTCTGATTTAATATTTGTGCATGGTTTCACAAATATATGTATATTACTTATTATTTATATTAAGTCATTTATACATCATTTTCTCTTTTTTGTTTAGAGGGCACTATTGTTTTAATATAATTAATTATATCTATCCATCTCCTTTCTCTCTCCATGACCATCAACATAGTAGGGTAAGCAACATCAAGATCCTCATTTTTGGCACAACATATGGATTGAGAGAATGGAGATAGAAGGGGAGGAGTCAGGAAATAAAGGGTGGAGGAGAGGGAGAAGAGAGTTAGAGTTGATTACTTGTAATAAATGACAATCATCCCCTTTTAAAGATAAAAAGAAATAATATATAGGTAAATTAATTGAATAACCTAAACTTATCAAAACAAATATGTATTTTCAAATCCAAAGCTTGACATATATTCTCAAAAATATTCTAATACATTATGTATTATTCGGGAGTTTGGTGTTAAAACAAATTGCAAATGTTATTATATATTTACTACATATTTAGCTTCTAAGTTATTTACATTCTTGTATTATCTAATTTAAATTGATTCATATACGTGTATTATTCGACAGATAAATACTATATATATTTAAGGATAAAATAAGGCTTTTACATTATATATCATCGTTTTGCAATACATATTTTGGTGTGAAATAATGCATGCATTATATAATTAGAAGTACCATAAAATGCTTTTATAAGATGGAATAATGCATTATTATAGTTTTGTATATTATAGTCCATGTTTCAAACGAGACAATACCTACTAATAAGTGTTGCAATACATATTTTAGAACTAGTGAAAAAATGCAAACATCTACGTATTACGATGTCAATTTTAAAAACTAACAACGCATGTATATAGATAATATACATCATATTGGGTATTTTTAATAAAACAAGGTGCATTAGTAAGTATTTTCAATACATAATTTAGAACTAAACACCATGCATATAAATAGGAAAGTCTCTCTACATTTAACGTTTCTCTTTCCACACAATATCAGTCTTTGTATTTATTTCAGTCTCTCTCAATAAATCATTTCTATATATTTAATACAATAAATCTCTATATACTGTTCAATATTTCTACTATAGGAGTCTCTCTTCAGCAACTGTTTTCTATCTTTATTGATCATTATTTATCTCTATCTACTATCCTAATCAACACTAAATAGCTTTTGTACCATGCTAATTAAATTTGCACTTTCAAATAAATATTAAATAATTTCCCATGAGACTGCTATTTTCTTCACGTTGATCGCAAACAACATAGATTAACGACCTCATTCTACACCAACACACGACACCTACAAACATGCTTTTCTACCATAAGTAAAAAAAAAAAAAACCGGCACCTATTTCCCAAAAGTCACTTTTACGGGTGACCTACAAATCTGACCGGAGAGGTGAGGTAGCAAGCCTCTTCATCATTATTTTTTCCCACCCACCCACGGAACTTAATTATGTATCACGAGTAGGACCGTCTTCCTATTTCAAAATTTTCTTATTTGCCTTATAATGACGACGTGTTACTGTTGGTTAAGTGGTGCTACTCATCTGACATCCGGAGATCATGCCTTATCGTCTTAATCAAAGCCATGCGCAGCTTTGATTCTCTTGGTTCCGGTCATTGCCTCTATTAAGAACATAAACGAAAAGAGCTAACGAGTCAAGAGCAAATAAATAACATTACATAAGAAACCACTTGTAGGGAAATATGTGGAACTATAGTAGCAGATTTCAGTATAGTAATAACATAAACGTCAGCACACTCTTCTGCGAACATACTTATCTTGTACAGATTTTACTCTACGACTGATCTACGTACAAGAAAGCATCGTATCCGAACTATATTAATGTAGAGATGAAGCAAATTGTATGAAACATTAGGCAGCTAGCTTGCTACCAGGGATCCTTCGATAAGCAATGGCTACTACGAAGTCAACTTCTACATTTTTTTGGGTTTCAAGAAACGGAAATCGGAATTGGGTGCAATCACAAAGATGTATAGTAAATGCTTTTTTGGGGACGAACAACCATACATGCATAATATAATTATTTCGTGCGATCCTAGTAGAATGTTTTTTCTTTGGTAAATATGATGCTCGTGTACAACTAGGGGCAAATTCAGAAAATGTCCATAGGGGGAGCTGAGTATGAAGGAGTTTGTTTTAAGAATAAAAGGGAGGGCTTAGTTAGATGAGTTTTAAAAATATTTACTTTAGGTGGATTTGAACTTGGGTAGCTTGTCTAAGTGCATCACCCAAATACCAATCCAGCTAGCCATTTTAGATCTAAGTATAACAGAAACCGTTCCATAATATAATATTTGATCATGTTACATATGTATAGATACATTAATATCGATTTGGGAGGGGGGGCTTCAGTCCCAGTTGCCTCCCTGAAAATCCGGCCCTATGTACAACTTGTTGACATCCTGATTTTGTGCTATACAAAATTCATGTTATCAACACTTTAGAACCAGATTCAAATGCATTCATATGTTTGCAAATCTAACAATCAACAATCAAGTAGAAACAACTCAGATAAGAAGATCTACGATCCCAAACTAGAACATATTTAGTGGTAACTAAGAGCATGATCTTATTTACTTAAATCTAGCAGTAAGACATAAAATGATGTATTAGATTGAGAGAAAGTTCCATGAATTTATTACATCCTTTCTATACATACATATGAATCTCAGTACATAACAAGATGATAATATGCAATTCTTTATAGATCCAACGAACCATGATACTATTGACTGGACATAAGTTCAAATAAAAGGAAATGATTTCAAGAATACCACAATTGACAATTACCCAATGAGTTTGTCCTGATAACAATCCTAATATCTCTTATGATTAAGGCCACACCCACAAACTCAAAACACAATGCCTACAATGGGATACCATCCATAAAAAATGGAGATCTAACTATTGGATACTTAGTTAGGAAACACCACTAGAGAACCACATTACTCATATTTATAAACTAAAATCCAATTACACAAAATGAAGCCCAAATCACATTGTGTTTAGGACAAACAAAAATACATTGGTGAAGGAATAGACTGTAGTATATAGATGCACTGGTAAGGCTAAAATCCTTCCCTTAGATGCAATATAACATGGCATTCCTCTAGAGTGTTCCCTTACTATCTTTATTTGTCTTGCATCATATGTTTGTCTGTTTATTGATGAGTATGTTCTCATGGTTTAAGTGGCATCCTATTGGGCCGCATGCACGACACAATTGAGGCTTTTTTCTCAAGAACACAAGAAGGGACCACACACCTTTAATATTCTCATATCTTTGATAAGGGTGGTGTGCCCTCACAATTTGCCCCTTAATGCCATAATGATCATAAGGCCAATTGTTAACAACCTATTTTTGGTCATCAAATCAAGTATCTCTATCATATCTTCTCTTTGGACAGTGATGAAATTTATCCACATTTGCCATATTTTCATATTTCTATGCCTCTTTAATTCAATAACAATGAACAATTTGCCACTAACTTAAGGTTCAATTGATAGGAAGATTCATTCTTTCATCAAAAGTGCAATTTGGCCTTAGGGTATGTGATAACACTGTACTTTACGTACTTTCTATATATATTTTACACCACTTTTAGTATAACTTTAGTTAACTTTTCATATAATTTCTCTATCTTTTTTACTAAAGCCTTATTTAAATGATTTCAGGAATCAACGCAACTTAGGTTGTGATTTTTGGGAACCGCGACCGCGACTCCAAATCACCAGCCATCTCGAAGCGTCTGACAATAAGTGGAGACCACGACCGCGATTATTCAGAGACCGCGGCCGCGGTTATTCAGAGACCACGATCGCGGTTATCCAGAGACCGCGACCATGGCTATGACAAGAACCACTATCGTAGTTATAGGAGGGCCGCGACCAAGCTGGACCGTGACCAGAAAGGAATAAGTCGAAGACTGTGATCATGGTCTTGCCCTCACTTAACAGAAAAACTGCGACCACGGTTATTGCCAAGACCACGACCATAGTCTCTTCCTCACGTATCACAAACCGCGACCGCAATTCTAAGTTGGTGGAGTGTGCCTATAAATAGCACACCCATCTGTCTTGTCAAGGAGGATCAGATCCTGAGGCCACGAAGTGTTACTGCGTTCCAGACTCATCTGCGACCATCCGTCCATCAGTCTTGGACCTCCAAAGATAGAAGTTGAGGAGAGAGAAGACTGTCATTTGCTCCTTCTTTTAGAGGAGAAGGCCATTCACGCGGTAGACCCAGATCTGAAGAAGTAGTGTGTAGTATCATGTTTCTTCTCTTCCAGATCTATCGTCTCATCCTGTTGTACCTCCTTTTCCCCCTTCATGGTATCTTATGGATCTGTCTTTTTGGAACGCCGTCATGTTGTCTGCAAACATGAGCGACTAAACGCCTTATCTTGGGTTGGGCATAGCCACTAAGGCTCTCCCAACATGTGTATTGTATCTTTCTTTTGAATATACATATTCTTATCAAGATTATCTCCATGCACCTATTTTAATGCTTCACTTGTATTCTTAGCTACCATCTTGTGATGTTTGATTATTGATATCTCAAGAGAGTAATATCACTTTTATTCCATGTCATGGAGTAGTATGAATGCATGAGAGTGTTGGAATGCTAAGGCTCTAACCATATGTTTTGCTACAAGATTTTTGAGTTGTCATCCCGAGAGAGAGGCTTCTTTTAGACTTAGATCTATCCTCATCTCGAGAGAGAGTGGAATAGAAGTTGAATGGTTGCTTGTAATCTTAATATGAGTATGCAAGAGAGAGAGATAGTATTACATGTTAGTGAGGTTCTTTAGTTGGTGAACCCCAACCCAGGTTTTCTCTCATATGCTTCTTTCATCTTATTTCTTTTGTTTCTTTTGTTCTTATAGTTCTTGTTTCTTTCGAACTACTTTAGCCTACATGCTACCATTCCTTAGGGAACACCCTTTTATATACCCTCTTCAGCTGGAGTATAAGAGTGTTTGATTCCACGTTTTTAACATGACCAACCTTGTCCCTGTGTTCGACCCCGATCACTATATCGGACCCCATTTATCGTTGCGGGGACGTGAGAGTCAGGTTATCGTTGCAGGGGCCTGAGAGTCGGGTTATCTCTTTAAAAGTCTAAACTGGCCAGAGCTACAACTTGGAAAACGGGCTGGGGTGTAGAGACTGAAGAAGTTGTGAAGTAGACAGAAGAAAAACAAAAGCAACCTTCAGTAGCAGAAGCTCCTGAAGTTCCTCCTGCAGAAGAACAACCCCCGAAAGCAGAAGCTAAAGAAGAAGAGTTGGGGGATGATAGACCAGATGGACCGGTAAGAGAAATCATGCCTTCTTTCGAGAACTTTGACAGATGGAGCTACTTCATCCTGTCATTGGAAGAACTGGCGATAATTATGAGTTCTCTGAAAGAATTCAACTCGCGGGGAGATTTCATCTTTCAATGAGATGACATCTGTGTATTAAAAGACGACCTCCGTGAAACATTGGAAACTGGAGGGTATCTTTCTGTGAACAAGATATCGGCCTACCAGGCATTGTTAGGGGAAACAATGCCAAACTCACACATGGTGTATTTCCTACTGCTAGATGACATCTTAAAAGATAAGAAGACAGGAGAGATGGAGCAGCTGCAATGACGACTTGAAGCGGCCACGCCGGAGCACATCATCTTGCTGATTCTTCATGACAACCATTGGACTTTACTGTATGTCAACCTTCTGAAAAGGACTACAGTTCTGTATAACAACTCTGACACATCCTTTGCACTCAACAAAAAGACAAACATGACAACAACAAAGTCACCTACAGAAGAAAAGGCAAATACCTACACCAAAGCAATCGTCGAGATGATAAGGCAGCACTGCAAAGGGTACGATATGACAAAAGACAAGGACTTCAAGATAACTCAATACTGCCACAGAAGCCCTCAGTAGGTACCCCTATCCAATAACTGTGGGTTCTTCTACCTATCGTGGATGGTAGCCATTGCCACTATTGGCTTCAAGGTGGAGAACATGCAGTATGAGCAATATCATGCACTAAGGGGTATCTACGCAAGCATGCTCCTCGAGTCCAAGTGGGCATTTCCCAACAAATAAGTAAATAAGGAAGGCCCGTTTATACATCTTACTCTAATTTTGACACCCCGAGACGGGGTGCAGGATAAGTTTGGGGAGGAGTCATAAATGGGCCACAGAGGTACTTGTACCTTCCTTTCTCATTTACTTCCCTTTTCATTCACTTTCCCTTTTTACACCGTCATCCATCAAAAAATTTGAAAATTTGAAATTTTGTTACAACTAACCTTTTAGAAGCTCGCTTTCTCTTGCTAAATTTTCTAAATGTAGTTTTCCAGTCCTCTGAGAGAAAAGAATATGAGAAACGTATACAAGAATGCATGAGTAAAACAACAGTCATAGCAATACTGCTATATCTCATCCTTGCAATAAGACATTGTAAATGTAACAACCTTAACTCATGAAACCCTCAAAGACCAGAGAACTTCACCTAGTCGTACTCCTGACCAACCACCCTCACCTGACGCTTTTGACCAGAAAATCATTATCTCTATATAAAGGGAAAAATCTACCCTCTTCAAAGATTATCTAAAAGAGGCTTGGCTGCCTAGAAGACCAAGTAAAATTCGCCAAACCCAAGCTTGAAAGGAGAGGTAAAATCCAAAAATAAATAAAGAAAAAAATATATGAGAGTTGTGCCCGAAAGGATGCCAAAAGTTTCCACACGGTCGGTATATTGCTGCACTCATGAATGGAAATGTGCTGTGCCTGTAAGTGGAATCTTGAAGCCAAGCTTACTCACCTCCAATCTTGAATGGAATCTCACAACACCACCTAACTTAAATTCAGAAGCCCAAAAAGGGGCAACACTGTTCTTACAACATTTGTGGGTGAGGAGTTTAGGGGGAAGAGGAAAATACCTAAAAGCCTTAAGCCTACCCAGACACATCAACATAGGGTCAGCTGAAAAATAAAGAATTGGTGTGAAAGCTACCCTTCGAAAAAGATCTAGCATTAGTACAATCATTACCTAAGGGAGGGGGTGATAAGTTGAGAAGGAGGAGCCTTTTACAATGGAAGGTTATGACAGACAAATGAAGTTATGCAACTCCAGTTGAGGGGGGGGGATTGAGACCTACGGGGTTTGAGTACATACCAGAACAATCTTGATGTAAGAATGAGATATTTTAGTTATTTTATTACATTGTCGTTTGAGATTTCTCATGCTTTCTCTCTTTGAGTTCTCAAACCTACACTTAGCCTGAGGATAGGCTTGATTCTAAGTTTGGGGAGTTGATAACACTACACTTTCCATACTTTCTATATATATTTTACACCACTTTTAGTTTAACTTTAGTTAACTTTTCACATAATTTCGCTATCTTTTTAACTAAAGCCTTGTTTAAATGATTTTAGGAATCAACACAACTTAGGTCATGATTTTTGGGAACCACGACCACAATTCCAAAGCACCAACCATCTCAAATCCTCTAACAATAAGTGGAGACCGCGAAAGCGGTTATCCAGAGACCGCAACCATGGTTATCCAGAGAGTACGACTGTGGCTATGACAAGAACCGCGACCGCAGTTATAGGAGGACCGCGACCAAGCTTGTAAGGACCCTAACCCATGTTTTGGGCTAACCCAAATTTATTTGCTTAAGAAAGGTGCCTAGAACCTTAATCTAGTTTGTCAAGATGTTTTGATATCATGTGACAAGCTTATGTTTCCAGTTTGGTCCAGATTGGATGATGTTTGAACAATGTTTGCTTATTTTGGACCAAAGTGCAATTTACCCAAGGTAAGGGGTTATATTGCAATATGTCACATGTAGAGCATTCCTTTAGTTCTCTAGCATCATTGGAAAGAGAATGATGTTGTGGGGCGCCTTGTGGAGGCCTATGTTCCAAGTTTGAGCTTGGTTGGATGATGCTTGTGCTTTATGTGCTAGTTTTGGTGTAAATTGCAAATTACCCAAATTTGAGGGCCAATATGCAATTTACCTGCTCTAGAGTTTTCTTGCTTCAGTTTTTCATCACCTAGTACGTGGATGAAGGCTTGGGAACCTTGTTTGTATGATAGTTGAGGAGTGACATCTCTATATGGTTTTTATGCCATATATGTCACATGTGTTATCTTGTCCTTTAGTGCATCAGGTAGAGCTTGGAGTGTGTATCAACCAAGAAGGTGTATCATTAATGGGACATGACCAGTTGCATGATAAACAACCTAGAGTGTATCACCAGGCCATGCATGTGGAGTTTGAAGTGGTTACAAGTGGCGTTAAGAGAACGAGCAAGTGGCATCTAAGTTTATGTGGTTATGACATCTTTCCTTTGCTACGTCTCTCTTCCTTGGTGTATATAACCCCTTTCCTCTCCACCCAAGTAACCCCTTTCGTCCAACTTCTTTCCCCTTTCTATATGGGATGAGCTTGGGAGCATGGGAGCTTAAGGAAACTCCCATGGAGCTTGGGAGGCCAAGCTCCTTGCCCATGGAGATTTCTTGCTCAAGATCCGACCTTGGTGAGTCATGCTTCTTTTCTAGCTTTTCCTTGTGCTTTCTTCTTCATCTCCTTCTTCCCCTCTCAGACATGGATGGAACCTTGATGAGAGTAGGTAAGGCCATGGTTATCTCCCCCACTTTTCTTCTTCTTGAGCTATACATAACCATGGTATTTTCTTCTTCTTCTTTTGTTTCTTGAGGTGATGATGATGGTGCCGAAGGCATGCTTAGAGCTTTGGATGGATGATCTTCATGGTGAGGAACGTGGGTTTTCTACTTGTATTAGGAATATTGATGTATTTCATGGATATCCTCTTAAGGTGGGTTACATTACTCTTAACCATCTCTATTGTGTTCACTCTCTATATGTGCATACATTGATTCTTGTCTTTAAATCGATACCCCTCTCTATGATAGTTGTGTATGTGGAACTTGAGATCTATTCAAATGGAAATGGTCACGTTTTATTACTATCCTTGTCTTGTTTTCCTTGTGCAAGTTGGTGAAGGGTGTCTTGAGGTTTAAGATGACCAACCCGATATGCATAGGTTACCTGACATAGTGTTTGCACGATATAGTGCTTTGCCCGATAAGTCATGCTTTGGCTGATGGATCTTGAGCAATACCCCTTCTCTCCTTGGACTTGAGAGGTTAGCCTATGCTCTAGTAGCTTGGTCAAAACTCCTCTCTCTCCTTGGTTGTTTAAATGTGAGCCTACGGCCTAGATGTTTGGGTGATATGTTGAGTGGGTTGGCCGATAGGGTGTTTCTCTACCCTTGTTGCCCGATATGCTAGAGGTTGTGCAAAACCCCTCTCACTTGGTTGATTGATAGGTGAGCCAACACTGTTGGTATCCTTGGGCAATATAGTGTGGTGACCGATATCCTTTTTCCTGCCCTAGGGTTAGGGTTTGGACGTTATGGTTGGTTGACACGTAGTTGGTCCCTTGGCCGATAGAAGTGCTGACCTTAGTGTTGAGATGATGATCTACCCTAGTTGCACGACATGTTCTTGTTGTTGAACCCTTGGTTAGTACCTTGACGATATAGGGTGGTTATGCCTTTGGTGATGGGTATCCTTGGTTAGGTATAAGGAACCCAATAGGCTGATCCTTTGTTTGGGCATCATGGCCTTGCCTTGCACGACACCCATGATAGGTAGTGTTGCCCGATATCCCTT
Source organism: Alisma plantago-aquatica (assembly GCA_963693085.1). Taxonomy (NCBI): domain Eukaryota; kingdom Viridiplantae; phylum Streptophyta; class Magnoliopsida; order Alismatales; family Alismataceae; genus Alisma; species Alisma plantago-aquatica. Next base: position 898,587,605 of record OY856413.1, on the reverse strand, counting down.
GAAGGCATTGGTTCATATGGTGCTTTGATGGGTGTCTTGACCACCGTCTACCTTGGACGTTAGAACTGAACCTTGGATGGGTTGTTGCCCGATATCCCTCTCCTTCCCTTGAGCCAGGGTTGGGCGATATAGTACGTGGTTGCCTTGTTGTCCCCCTTGGATGATATGGGGTTGTGTGAGAAGTTAGGGTTGTTGGTGCCATGCACGACATCCTCCTAGATGGTGCTACCCGAAACTCTATTGTAACGCACTTCTTGGCGTTGGTATTGATTTTCATGATACCCCCTTGGGTAGTACTACTTGTTACCCCATGTAGGTGTGATGCCCGCCATGGTGTTGCCCGATAGAGTGTTGCCCGTCACATCATTGCCTGGCATGAGACGTCGCCTGCGGTGACGCGTTTCCTACGGTGAGGCATCGCCCGACACAACATTGCACGTTATGATATGATGCTAACCCAGTATGAGCATGTTGTATACATGATTGCTTGAGCGACACAAGGGTTAAGTGTTTGTACGATATCCTATATGAAGTTATGATGCCTTTGATCGGTACATGTTTGGTTACCTGACACACATGGAGGTATAGGTTGTTATATCTCTGAGCTTGGGCAATATGGTGTCTAGGATGACACATGTTGAGAGCTTTGATGGTATGTCATTAAATATGAGATCCATATACTCATCCATATGTAAATATGCAGCCTAGGGTTTGAATTTTATTGGTTTAGATAGTATGCATAATAAAAATGATCACAGATGAGGTAAAAGGGAGTTGACCATGTTGGGGTTGACCTAGAGGATACCTTAGTTACTATAAGGTTATGTGGTTCTTGTCCGACATGGTTGCAAGCTTGCCTAACCTGATATGAAGTGAGATGTGTTAGAGACATGAGTTGCCCGATAACCTAGAAGATGGTCCCTTGACCAGAGTGGGCTGAGGTGTGTTTAAATGATATAACCTTGGTGGCTTCTTTGCACGACATGCTTGCCCCATACCAGGCATAGGTCGAGCTTGCGGGTCTTACCCAATATGAATCTTGTATGATATCACCTTGGGTTGTGGTGTTGAAGCTTTGTAGCTGATATCGGCTTTTAGTGAGGGTTTGTTTGGCTGCTGCCTACTTTTGGTGAGGGTAGGTGACACCTTTAGTGAAAGTTGTACCACAGCTCGATAACCCTAAGTGTTATCTTGAGCCCTAGATGTTAGTATGCTTATCTTGTTATCTTGGGCCATATCTTTGGTCATGATAATGAGGTATGATGAATAGGTGATAAACCATAGTATGGTGGTTACCTATGGTGGAGGATAGGTGAAACTTTGATGATAGATCATGGTTGTATAATCCTTAAAAGATGAATCTTTAGGGATGGTACCCATGGTGACGTTGGAAGTAGGGTATGGTTGGATACCCTTGGTATGGTGATAGTAATGTGCATTGTTTAATATACCATTTAAAATATTATGCTCTGTTCATGATAATGGATGATGTCCAAATCCTAATGATGTGATAATCATGTTATGTTGTTGGTGATTAAGCTATCTCTATTTATGTGCAATCTAACCATGCAGGTGTTACTAATTGAAATACAGAGCCAGGCAAGGGCTATGATGCTTATGTGAATATGTGTCTGATATGGCACCTGGTATATGTGAAATTTTTGAGAAATGATAATGTTCCTTGATGATGAGATAACATGTATCACTAGTATGATGTGAGAGGTCTTGTGACCTAAGTACCTATTTGATTTGTTATCTTCTAGTTGTGATATGAGGGATTGCTATCCCATGATGATATATGATGATGAATCCTTGAGAGGCAGTGGCATTATGTGATGAATTGAGGGATTGATATCCCATGGCAATATGATGATTGTTGAGGGCATTGAGAATAACAATAACAATGTGATACATGATAATGGAATTTAATGTTGTTTAGGTTTTATATATGGTTATTTAATACAACTTGGTTGCCCCAATAATCCACTTAAAATGAATTAACTAAATACATATGAACTTTCATGTAGTTTTCCCTAGCCATAGATCCATCATCATCAGTAGTTGGTGATGGTGAAATAGGTTCTCCTGCGGGTTAACTCGGAGTGCATATTGTTGAATATGCGGTGTTTCGCCTAGCCGAAAATAGGAGGATTAGAGAGAAGATATGGTTGTAGACTCAAGATGTGTATAGTAGCATGGTGAACATGCCCATGGATCAGTGTGATAGAGCATGAATGAGTTCATGGCTCAGGAGAACGGTGAATAGGCCCGTGGCTCATGATATACTAGCTTCGTGACCTGTAGCAAGGCGGGATAGAGGAAAGGGTAGCCTATAGAGCTGACCCTGTGGATGAGGCCACTTAAGCAAGAGACTGTGGTCCTGCTTTGGTTCTCATGCACTCACCACGAGGAAGTGAGGTCGTGGATTCCGTCTCTTCCATTGACCTTGTATGGAACCCATTTTGGGTTTTGCAACTGAAGGTTGGATTTGAGCGGTACGACTCACTTCCTCAAGGCATAATAATTCGTAACCAAGCTGTATAGTATCTTTCCTTAGGGAAAATATGAAACATTGGTTGAGGCCTTGGATGATGTGAGCTTTCTCATATGCTTTTAAAAGGTCTTTGTGTAAGTTTTCATATAGATGTTCTTCATATTCCTTCTTGCATAACTGGTTAGCTATTATCAGTTGGTTAGTTTGATCTATCTGCTCAGTCATCTGTGATAATAATAAAGTTGGTAGAGGGTTATGTTTCTCAATGGGGTTGTGTGTCTCACCCCATTGGTTAATAACCTTTTTAGGTGGATGTGCCTGGCGAGATGAAGATCATGTGGATGAGATGATATGCAGAGGTATCGTACCTGGTGGAATAGATAGTGTCTAGTAGTAGAGTCCTATGTGTCTTCCCTGTACACTCATGTCTTCGGGAGTGCTTTTGATGTTTCTCATATGATTATCGATGTATGGTTTTCGGCTAATGTACCTTGATGTAACAAATCAGCATGTGGAATAGTTATTTCATGTAATGAGATGATGGGAAATTATGTTGTAGCACCTTGAAATATGTTATGAAAAGAAAGTGTTGGCTCAGATGTAATATGTCTCATCTTATGGTGCTTGTTGTAAATCAGTTTTAATTTCCCATGATTTTTGGTAATCCGCTGGTTAGTATGTAATCGCGTTTTGTTCGAGTTGGGATGTCTCAAGTGGTTGGTATCAGAGCTCTAGGTTCGTCGAGTCTACAGGGACACTAGGACTAGGATTAGGATGGTGTCTAAGGTTGGACCATGACAAAAAATATGGTGCATACTCCCTAATTTCAGTACTTGATGCCCTTGTCAGGCATTCAAATATTGAAGACATAGGTAAGTGTGGAGCCTTAGATTATTTCCTCCTTGATTACTTTCATCAAGTAGTCATTCTGGAGCAATCTAAAGAGCATACTAAATCAGGAAATACAACATTAATACCTTCATCATGTTATAAAAGAAGTAAATAAATGCACCATAACCCCTTAATACCTGGATGCTTGGTAATAAAAGAGGAAGTAACGATTATATGAAACCCAAATCCATGTAGGAATATGATGAGATAAGTTCTTGAAACTATAATCTCAAGAGATATACATGGCAAGAGACAAATTAACTTGTGATAACAAGGTGAATTAAAGCATAAAACTTATAGAAGATGAAGAAAATGCCTGAAAACAAAGATAAGGTTGAAGGAAAGAGAAGAACAAATGATGAGTAAATAAGATGGAACCTGAGTTAATCTCAGACCAACCAATGAACGCAAGCAAAAATAAGAAAGTACAAAGTGCAAATTCATGATAAGTAAAAGGGAACAAGGTAGATGATCCCTATTCAATAAAGAATAAGTGAAGAGTAATGATCTTTATCACAAAGAGAAAACAAAAATGTGATATAATCAGGAAAGGATCATGAAAATTATAGAACAACAATAAAGGAAAAAGTGTAATGACATGTAATGGTCTTGATTATTCATGTGCTGATTGCAAGTAAACCAAGAAGAAGCAAGATAAAACCAAATGGAACAACGTTTAATGATGCATAAACAAACTCATGTAAGGATCAAAGAAAGTGATAATCTCCTCCCCTTGATATGAAACCATAGGTGTTGATGGGGTGATAGGAGGAGTTTGTTCCCTTGTGTTCCTTCCTTCCGAGGGAGTGGCTGTCAAGTGGACCTTGTGTCACTTGATATGTATGCTTTTGGAGCATCTCTGGTTGGATACTTTGAAAAGTATCAGTTGATCTTGGGCTTTAGTTTCCAATATGGAGATGCCTCTGATAGATGACGATGGTAGGATCCTCCTGACGTGTTTTGATCTGGTGACGGCGGTAGATTATGGATGTGATACCAGAAGTGATATGTTTTGGCTCAAGATATGGATACCAAAGTAAGGAATCCAAGAATACGAGTAGGTGAGAACATGTCTTCTAAGGGGGAATTAAGAGCTAAGATACATGGATCATGAAGGTATGGTGGTGAACCATCTTAACAGATCATCCTTGACCTAGAACCCATAAGCATGAAGCTTGTTTTGGAGTCTGGACCTATGTGGTGACCCTTGAGGCAGCAGTTCAACATCCCATAGGATTGATGATGAGGATAAGCAAGTGAGGACCGAATGGTTTGACCAGGAAGCGCAAGGCAATAGGAGACAGTTAGATCTTGTGACATGAGATGGTTAGAAATGGTAGGATGACTAGTGTGTGGTGGCATTTTGAATGGAGTCACTCCATTCTTCTTTGTCTTCTTCTTGCCTCTTATCTGCTCTAGTTGATCCAATTTAGGATGTACCCTCCTTTGAACGCTCATGGCGTGTTTGCCAGATGTTTCTTTCTTGTTAGCCAGGAGAGTGATAGCCTATTGTCGAGCACCTTGTTGGATGACCTGGTTCTGTAGGATGAAGTATATCCTTCTCGTATCCTTTCTTTCCTTGGATTTTACATGTCAAGGATCAAGATCACCCTGGGAATGGATATCCTTGGAAAGGTGTGAAGTTATCTCTGATGGAGAACTTGGCTTGGGCTCGACCTGGCTAAGTGCCTATAGTATGTCTATCACCTGTTAGGGGTTTATGCTCCACATAAACATGACATCAAAAGGTATGCACCCAAGGAAAAGAACTGCAGTAAGATTGTCTTGGGGAAAAGTTCATCAAGTTAAGCCTGATTCCTTGAAATACTCTTAGCTAAGTGTCAAGTGAAGGGAGGTCCAGGCAGGATGTGCATCGGTTAGAGGCATATGAACAAGGTTTGTAATCCCTATCCAGACCAGTTGAGAATAATGCATACATGTTACAACCGTGTTGACACGTGTTGTTCCCTTGGGAACCAATATCAAGTTGTTGCAGCCTTGCATCCAAGATGATGTGGTGTGCCCTCCTCTATTGTTGCTAATCGATATGTTTAGTTCCTCGGTTACTCGATAGCTCCTTTATGTTACATCTTAACTAAGACATAGTGAAGTGCTTTATGAGTTTTTTTATGTGTGTACACGTGCTCATCTTATGACAATCCCTTTTGAGATAGATCTCCCTTGGATTAGAGACATCCTTTGTGGAAGGAGAAGAAACAGTTGGAATGTATATAGCAGAAGGATAGTGATACAAGTTATGTGAAGCTTAAGTGTTGAGTTTGTAAGATCAGAGTAGCGCAACATAAGCATAACAAGGAAGGAGATATATCAATAAAGGAACTAATACCTAAGTGATACAAGTTGTATGTTATGTTCCACTATATAAAGAGTGTTATCAGACAAAGGATGATGAGATGGAGGGCTGAGCCTGTAACCAGTACAGGAAACCCTGTGTTGGCTCTAGAAGAAGAGAAAGTATGTTGGTCATAGATCTATGACACCCAATAGCTTTTATGGAGTTGTATGATGCGATGCGGGAGTAACACCCATTTTGCTTCCGCTCGAGATTTTGGGGACAAAATCCTTATTAGGGGTTTATGACCTGTAAGGACCCTGGCCCATGTTTTGGGGTAACCCTATTTGCTTTTATTAAGAAAGTTTCCTTGAACCTTAATGTAATCCCTCAAGATGTTTTGATATCATGTGACAAGCATATGTTTCTAGTTTGGTCCCGATTGGATTTTGTTTGAACAATGTTTGCTTGTTTTGGACCAAAGTGCAATTTACCCAAGGTAAGGGGTTATATTGCAATATGTCACATGTAGATCATGCCTTTAGTTCTCTAGAATAATTGGAAAGATAATGATGTTATGGGGCACCTTTTGGAGGGCCTATGTTCCATGTTTGAGCTTGGTTGGATGATGCACTAGTACAAAAACAACGTTCAACGTCGCTTTTAGAGGCGTCAGTTTTTTAGTAAAACCGACGCTACTCACATTAAACGTCGGTTAATAAGGACATCCGACGTATATATTTGAAGACCAGCCAGACACAGATATCACTTTTCATTCAGTGTCGGTTGAAGAAAAAAATCGACGCCTAAAGTAGCCCGTGAAATCCAATTTTTTCGAGCAAAAAAAAACTGCGCCAAAGTATCAGATACAACGTCGGTGTTTTAGCTAATAACCGACGCTGAATGAAGATAAAATTTGCGCCAAAAGTTCTAATATGGGATTCGGTTGTCTTATAATAACCAACGTTATAAGTGTGCGTGCGCTGTCCCTGCCAAAATTTTTACACCCCTATTGCGTCGGTTTTTTATGGAAACTAACGCTGTTAGGCTATAGCGTCAGTCATTTAAACAGCCGACGCTTATGTTTAACTTAACAGCACCAGTGCGAGCGACTCTTACCCTTTCTCTATTTCATTCCCGATTCTTCAGTTAGGTCCGGCGATTTCTTGCTCATCGCCGCTCGTTGTTTCTCTTCTCACTGTCGCTCGGTGCTTCCACCGGTCGTTGCTCCTCTCCTCTCGTCGCCGCCGCCCCCGCCGGTAGCTGCTTCGGTGCTCTCCTTGCCGCCTCCAGCTTCCTGCTAGGTCTCTGCTCCACCAGCTTCCTGCAAGGTAACCCTTCGATCGTCTGCCTTTTCTCCTCCGCCCCTTGCTTTCTCTGCCGCCGCCGACCTGGACCTCACCCAGGCAGCGCCTAAGCAGGTGCCAGGGCATGCCTAGGGTCCCAAGCCCAGGTGCCCTACCTAGCTAGGCCTCTGGGCGGATGCTTGGGTGGCGCCATGGCACACCTAGGCTGCTGCTGGGGTTTGGATTCATCTACTGGATTGATCCCTAGATCAACCTATACAAAGGATGCCCAAAACATGCACTGATTTCACCAAGTCACCCCAAAAGCCATTGAAAAATATTCTGATTCTGTTTATTTATGTACTGATTTCACCAAGCTAGTGGATTTTTTTTAAAGTTATTTACTGATTGTGTTTATTTAATTATGTACTGATATTTTTATGATTTATTCATCTACTTATTTGTATTTTTCATCTACTTATTTGTATTTTTTGTCTACTGTTTTTTATTTAGTTATCTACTCATTTGAATTTGTTTGTGTACTGCTTTTGAAATTATATAATCATCTAGTGATGTAACTTTATCACAGGATCATTATGAACCATTAGATATAGATCTTAGGGTATCTCTACCGTCCTAACTATGAAATTGGTAACTTGTTTCCTTTTTTAGTATATTGACAATGTTAATCACCTAACTTGAAGAACTAGGATATGAATGATGAAACTAGGATTGTAGGTGTAAGAATGACATGACATGTATTTGTTGGCCTAGAAACCCATTTAAGATTTACTCATTAGGAGTAAATCTTGGATATTCCCCAGTTTGGGACTGTTCTTGAATACCTAATCTCACTTAGGATGTAAGTGTATAATGTGTATTGGGTTTTTGAGAAAATTTTGATAGCATTTCCCTATTTGTTCTCTAAGTACATATGTACTTAGAGAACAATAGGGAAATGCTGCCGGAATTTTCTCGAAAACCCAATACACATTATACACTTACTAGTGAGATTAGGTGTTCAAGAATGGGATAGGTGGTACACATTTATTATATATAAGTATGACAACACATGTATTTGTTGGCCTAGAAACCCGTCCAAGATTTACTCATTAGGAGTAAATCTTGGATAGTCCCCGGTTTGGGACTGTTCTTGAACACCTAATCTCACTTAGGATGTAAGTGTATAATGTGTATTGGGTTTTCAAGAAAATTTTGGTAGCATTTCCCCATTTGTTCTCTAAGTACATATGTACTTAGAGAACAACAGGGAAATGCTGTCGAAATTTTCTCAAAAACCCAATACACATTATACACTTACTAGTGAGATTAGGTGTTCAAGAATGGGATAGGTGGTACACATTTATTATATATAAGAATGACAACACATGTATTTGTTGGCCTAAATTTTTAACCATGCAAAAACAATAATCTGTTAACCCTAGACCCTAATCTTGTTGTAATTTATACTTGTTTTCTCTTTGATCATAGAATGGATAGATCATGGATGTCCATTCGCAATCGCTGCACCCCAGAGTTTATTTCTGGTCTTGACCAGTTTATTAGATTTTCCGAGGAACATAGGAAACAACCTGGAGATAGGTTCTACTGTCCATTAGGCATTGCGGTAACAACTTGAAAGTCAACACTGGTGACGAAATCAAAAGTCATGTCATGTGAAACGAGATTGTACAAGGCTATACAGAATGGCACTGGCATGGAGAGATTTCAAACCCAAAACCAGTGGATGTTGATAGCAGTGCTTGTGTGGAAGAAGAAATTTCCTACGATGACGTAGATGTGAATGAACCCGTTCCAGTAGACGTCGTTGATGCGATGTTGGATCGTTGATATGCCAAGATGATAAGAGTTTCGTCCAAAACAGTGGGGTCACCCTTCAAGCATCGACTATGTTTTTTGCAAGTGCAAAGGATAAGAGTCCACGTGAAGCTAAAATGTCATATTACGGTGTCGTTGAAGACATATGGGAGTTTGACTACATAGATTTCAGAATTCCGCTCTTCAAATGTAATTGGGTTGATAACACCAAAGGAGTTATAGTGGATGAATTGGGTTTCACTTTAGTGAACTTTGAAAAGATTGGCGAGAAGGGTGAACCATTCATATTGGCATCACATGCGAAACAAGTATTTTATATCAATGATCCTGCAAATGATAAAGGGTCGGTTGTTCTTCATGGTAAAAGACAGTTCATTGAAGATCCTATAGATGAAGAACAATACTATGATAAGTATGATGACTCCAGTCCATTCTCAGTTGGGTTGCCAACACCAGCAAATATTGAAGCTAATGATGACTTGTATGTGCGCAGAGATCACAATGAAGGATTGTTAATTGATAAAAAATCGCAATATTAGAGGCATTTTTATATTTTTTTATATGTTTTATTTTTCTGAATGTGAACTTTACAATGTGAATGTGAACTTTACAATATGAATTTTACAATGTGAATTACTTTATAATGTGAACTTTACAATGTGAATTACTTGACAATGTGAATGTGAACTTTACAATGTGAGCTTTACAATGTGAACTTTACAATGTGAATGTGAACTTTACAATGTGAATTTTACAATGTGAATTACTTTATAATGTGAACTTTACAATGTGAATTACTTTACAATGTGAATTACTTTATAATTTGAATGTGAACTTTACAATGTGAGCTTTACAATGTGAACTTTACAATGTGAATGTGAACTTTACAATGTGAATTACTTTATAATGTGAACTTTACAATGTGAATTACTTTACAATGTGAATGTGAACTTTACAATGTGAGCTTTACAATTTGAATTACTTTACAATGTGAATGTGAATTTTCAGATGGTTGAGCATTCTCCTGATGACCGTGCTGATGATTACCGTGAGGGTGAGGACATCAATGCACCACCTCACAATGTAAGTTTTAAAAATATATCATATATTTATATCTATATGTCCATTTATAGTTATATCTTGTAAATGTGTTTATTTTGTCAAATTTTAGGTTGATGATGAACATGTACCATCTGAATCACTTGAGGCACTTGATCAGCAACACCAAAAAGTTGACAAGAGAAGGGGCATCACTATGATGAAGAAGTTAATAGTGAAAAAGGGAAATGGACCCAAACTTGTTGTGGATTTTGATAATGCAGGAAATGCATCTGGTGTGAATCGCAATTCATTTGTTTCATATCTTGGGTATGTTACTCGTAGCCATTGCGGTTGTAAGATAGATTCTTGGCATAAAGTTTCTAAGGAGAAGAAAGACGTAATATGGAAGGATTTATGCGTGAGTTATTATTAATTTGCAATTCTATTTTGTAGATTACTAATTTTTTGGATACTAGTTAATAGCAATTCTATTTAGCAGAGTATATTTGAATTGGATGAAAAGCTGCATCGTAAATGCATGATGAATGTTGTGGGAGAGTCCTAAGGAATATAGGACAAATCTCACCCGAGAATACATAAAAGAAGCTGACAAGAGGAAGAAGACAACCACTGAACAGTGGAACTTCTTGGACAAAGAAGAATGGGACAAGTTTGTTGCTTCAAGACAAACTGATGAATTCAAGGTATTAGGCGTCAGTCCCAATCTCATTAATATATGTTGCATTCACCTATTCAAGATTAACATTTATTTTTACTAAACAAATCATTAATGTGCATACTAACTAGGCCCTCAGTGAGGCACAAAGATCAAGGCATGCACTGAATGTGCATGACCACACAATGGGTCCAAAGGGGTATGCAGGCATTCACCAAAGACTACAATCTGAGGCTACTTCTCAGTCTACTGCTACTCAGGAGTCCTCCACTATAGGTAGCACACCTCTGCCTCGCCATGATGTCTAGATAGCTGGGAGGCAAAATAAGAAGGGAGAAATAAGGAAGCCCGCAACTGCTGAGGCGACTGCAAAAATGGTAAAATACAACTCTTACAACAATCGTTCGAATATTGATTATTTCTGGTGTTTACTTAATTACAAATTTTTGTTTTGGCGATTAGCGGGAGCTGCACGAGCTGAGGAAACAAGGCAAGTTCATCCCTGAGGGCACAAGGGATGAATTGACAGTTGCTCTGTGTAACCCAGAGCATCCTGGATGTGTTTGGGCTGCAGGCGCTAGTGTGGGCATCAAAGCTTTTTTTGGGCCATCCCAGCACAAACATGTCCCAAAAGTGGGACTTTCACAAGAAGAGGTAACATATTTTTTCCTTGTAGATGTTACTGTAAAAGAGAATTAAATAATTAGAATTTGATGTTTCTTTTATCCATGTATATGTAGATAAGCTATTTGATAGGAAACTCGAAGAAGCAATGAAAATGTGGCAGGCATAGTACCTATGGTGTCTCCTACTGTAGGCTCTACTCCTACTGCAGAGGTTGGGAGTAATCCTGTAGACCCACCACCTAGCAAATCCGATGTAAGTATTTTATGACATAGTAACTAGTTTTTTAATTCAAGATGATATGTTTTCAAGATGATATGTATATATGAAATTGTAGTCATTTCAAAAAAAGATGATATATATATATATATATATATATATATATATATATATATATATGTATGTATATAACATTCTTTACACAAAAATTTGTAGGGGTTAAAGTCATGACGTCTAAAAGTTAATGAATATGTCATTGCAGAGGCGTCGGCTTACCCATCCCTACCAGGGGAAATGTTTCACGGGTCTCCATTACCAGCTGGTTGGATTCGTGTGAGCCCGGTACATATACTCCCCAAGTGGATGGATCTTCCATTCCCATATGCCCACCCAGATTATGAAATGCTTGGTGAGGTAGAAGGCGGAGTGATATTGTGGCTAAAAGCGGATGTCATCTTTACTGAAACTGTATGGTAAATTTACATTATGTTAAATTGTTAGTGTGTGTATATGATGTCAGTTGATCTGAATTTATTATATATATATACAGGTTAAAAAGAAGACACCCACATCATCTAGGCCTCCACTTCCACCTCCTACATTACCCAGTTGGGTTCCACATGACCTACCTATCCCGTTAGGTCCTAACTGTAGGGGTATGGCAATATGGTTAGGCGAACATGATATAAATTTGCCCTATAACTGTTTCTATAGATTCAGATGTTGCAAGTCAATCATACGAAAGGAAACTATTTATACAAGATATTTTGGAGTTGTTTCGATATGATTGGCTAAATACATCTGTGATAGAGCTATGGATAAGGTGAGATCTTCTTTATACATCCATATCCCTTGTATAGGATCTGGTGATCTGGTTTCTTATTTATTAATGCATGCGTAATTAATACATATTTTGTAGCTTCTTAGACAAGATATGTGTAGATTTTGCATTCAAACATGTAGGATTTTTGATTCCATCTTTGATTAGTCTAGTAGCTAAAGACCCTCCGTCAGTTCAACAATACTGCTGTGAGGCTTTTACAATTTTTTCTCAAAATAAGAAGACGGTGATAATGGCTCCATTAAATGTAGAGTAAGTTTACTTTGCTTATTATAATTTGGACTTAAGAAAATTACATTTTTATTGTGGTTTTTGAGTTATTAATTTTTAACTTTTTTACCTCTAGTGGTATGCATTGGGAGTTACTGGTTATTGTCCCCGAGACGTTCACTGTCTATTGTCTAGATCCTAAGGGGAGTAAATTGAATACAAAATATGGACACATAATGAAAATGGCATTATTCCGGTGAGAAATATTTCATTTTCATATCCGTTAACATATGTTATTACATTACTATTTAATTATGCAATGTACTATGTTACATTAACATGTAGGGGTTTTGATGAGTTCAAAAAGGCTGGAGGAAAGGTCCCCACGAAAAAGAACCAACCAATAATTTGGAAGAACGTGAAAGTAAGTTCCCGACTGCAATATATGTATATATTATTTATGTGAACAATGCTTAATTAGTTGTATTTTTTAATATTTTGTATGTTTGAATTTATAGTGTGCTACACAAGACAACGGATGGGTATGTGGATACTATGTGATGCGATTTATGCACATGATTATAAAATATGCCGCAATGGACATCGATTGTATTGCTGAGGTATTATATAGTCTCATTAGATAATATGAAATATATCAATCTTATTTATAGCTCATTAATTATATATATACATCATTCTCTTTACAGGTGTTTAAAACTGACCACAGTACAGGAACGGCCTTACCAGATGTACATGCTCCCTATAAGACGGGAGAATTAAATGAAGTAAGAGAAGAATGGGCAACAACCATACAAGTAGTGGGGGTTTTATGATATAATTGGGATGTTGATAGCGAATAATGACTAAAGAATGATATTTTGTAAATGAATTTTTGAATTATAATATATGTGTGAATGTTTCTACATGTCTGGATGTTTCTACATGTGTCTGAGTGAAAATGAATGAAACTGTTGGTTGCTATATGAATGTTTCTACATGTGTGAATGTGAAAATGAATGGAACTACAAATTGCTAGCTACATGAATGTTTCTAAATGTGTGAAAATCAAATAGAACTGCAGGTTGCATTGCTAAATGTGTGAATAATTTTGTTGTTAATTTTGTTGGTTTGTGTCCTGTTGTTGGCTGATATCAATGGATGTCGTAAAACCTACAGTTCATAACTGAACTGCAGGTTTCTCATCCTGCGACCAGCCATACAACAGGTCTGCAGACTGACAGAAAAAAAAAACAAAATATAGGTGTCGGTTATTTGTATAAAACTGACGCCACATCGTTACAGTGTCGGTTTCTAATAGTAACCGACATCTATTTCCTTAACACCACGGCCGTGTTGGCCAGCACGGCCGTGGTAGCGGACCAAAAATAGGCATCGGTTATTCGTATAAAACCGACGCCACATTGTTACAGTGTCAGTTTCTAATAGTAACTGACATCTATTTCCTTAACACCACAGCCGTGCTGGCCAGCACGGCCGTGGCAGCAGATCAGACACCACGGCCGTGCTGGCCAGCACAGCGGTGTCGGGAGTGCACGGTCGTCGCAGCGGACCAGACACCACGGCCGTGCTGGCCAGCACGGCCGTGTTGGGAGTTATATGACGTCAGTTTCTTATCTAATAACCGACGTTGATAATGCCCAAGATGGCGCCCTTCTGTGGCGCTAAGGTATATTGCATCCGTTTCTTATCTAATAACCGACGCCTATAGTGCCCTGCTGGCGTGTTTTCGGTGGCGCGCGAAGGGTTTTGGCATCGATTTTTGAACTGACGCGTAACAGCTGGGCTTTTTGCGTCGCCCACATAGGTGTCGCTTAGAAACCGACAGTAAAGGACGTAAATAACCGACACTAAAGGTCGGTTATGTACTAGTGATGCTTGTTCTTTATGTGCTAGTTTTGGTGTAAATTGCAAATTACCCAAAGTAGAGGGCCAATATGCAATTTACCTGCTCTAGAGTTTTCTTATTTCAGTTTGTAATCGCCTAGTATGTTTATGAAGGCTTGGGCACCTTGTTTGGATGATAGTTGAGGAGTGACATATCTGTATGGTTTTTGTTCCATATATGTCACAAGTGTTATCTTGTCCTTTAGTGTATCAGGTAGAGCTTGGAGTGTGTATTGGCCAAGAAGGTGTATTGTCCATGAGACATGACCAGATGCATGATACACAGCCTAGAGTATATCACCAGGCTGGGCATGTGGAGTTTGAAGTGGTTACAAGTGGCGTTAAGAGCATGAGCAAGTGACATCTAAGTTTATGTGGTTATGACACCTTTCCTTTGCTACCTCTCTCTTCCTTAGTGTATATAACCACTTTCCTCTCCACCCAAGTAACTCCTTTCGTCCACCTTCTTTTCCCTTCCTGTATGGGACGATCTTGGGAGCATGGCAGCTTAAGGAAACTCCCATGGAGCTTGGGAGGCCGAGCTCCTTGCCCATGGAGATTTCTTGCTCAAGATCTGACCTTGGTGAGTCATGCTTCTTTGCTATCTTTTCCTTGTTCTTTCTTCTTCATCTCCTTCTTCCTCTCTTGGCCATGGATGGATCCTTGATGAGAGTAGGAAAGGCCATGGTTATATCCCCCACTTTTCTTCTTCTTGAGTTATACATAACCATGGTATTTTCTTCTTCTTCTTCTTTTGTTTCTTGAGGTGATGATGATGGTGCCGAAGGCATGCTTAGAGCTTTGGATGGATGATCTTCATGGTGAGGAACGTGGGTTTTCTTCTTGGATCAGGAATCTTGATGTCTTTCATGGAGATCCTCTTAAGGCGGGTTACATTACTCTTAACCATCTCTATTATGTTCACTATCTATATGTGCATACATTGATTCTTGTCTTTAAATCGATACCCCTCTCTATGATAGTTGTGTATGTGGAACTTGAGATCTATTCTAATGGAAATGGTCACATTTTATTACTGTCCTTATCTTCTTTTACTTGTGCAAGTTGGTGAAGGGTGTCTTGAGGTTGAAGATGACCAACCCGATATGCATAGGTTGCCTGATATAGTGTTTGCCCGATATAGTGTTTGCACGATATAGTGCTTTGCCCGATAAGTCATGCTTTGGCTGATGGATCATGAGAAATACCCCTTTCTCTCGTTGGACTTGAGAGGTCAGCCTATGATCTAGTAGCTTGGGCAAAACTCCTCTCTCTCCTTGGTTGTTGAAATGTGAGCCTATGGCCTAGATGTTTGGGCGATATGTTGAGTGAGTTGGCCGATAGGGTGTCGTTCTGCCCTTGTTGCCCGATATGCTAGAGGTTGTGCAAAACCCCTCTCACTTGGTTCATTGAGAGGTGAGCCAACGCTCTTGGTATCCTTGTGCGATATAGTGTGGTGACCGATATCCTTTTTCCTACCCTAGGGTTAGGGTTTGGACGTTATGGTTGGTAGACACCTAGTTGTTCCCTTGGCCGATAGAAGTGTTGAACTTAGTGTTGAGATGATGATCCGCCCTATTTGCACGACATGTTCTAGGGGTTGAACCCTTGGTTAGTACCTTGACGATATGGGGTGGTTATGCCTTTGGTGATGGGTATACTTGGTAAGGTATAAGGAACCTGATAGGCTGATCCTTTGTTTGGGCATCATGACCTTGCCATACACGACACCCATGATGGGTAGTACTGCTCGATATCCCTTGAAGGCGTTGGCTGATATGGTGCTTTGATGGGTGTCTTGACCACCATCTACCTTGGACGTTAGAACCGAACCTTGGATGGGTTGTTTACCAATATCCCTCTCCATCCCTTGATCTAGGGTTGGGTGATACAGTATGTGGTTGCCTTGTTGTCCCCCTTAGATGATATGGGGTTGTGTTGGGCATTAGGGTTGTTGGTTCCTTACACGACATCCTCCCAGATGGTGCTACCCGACACTCTATTGTGACGTGCTACCTGGTGTTGTTGTTGCTTTGCATGATACCCCCTTGGGTAGTGCTGCTCGTTACCCCATGTAGGTGCGATGCTCGCCATGGTGTTGCCCGATTGAGCATTTCCCGTCACATCATTGCCCGACATGAGACATCACATGTTGTGATGCGCTGCCTGCTATGAGGTGTCGCCCGAAACAGCGTTGCACGTTATGATATGATGCTAACCTGGTATGAGCATGTTGTGTACATGATTTCTTGGGCGACACAAGGGTTGAGTGTTTTGCCGATATCCTATATGAAGTTATGATGCCTTTGCTCAGTACATGTTTGGTTACCCGACACAAAAGGAGGTATAGGTTGTTATATCTCTGAGCATGGGTGATATGGTGTTTAGGATGACACATATTGAGATCTTTGATGGTATGACATTAAATATGAGATCCATATACTCATCCTTATGTAAATATGCAGCCTAGGGTTTGAAGTTTATTGGCATAGATAGTAAGCATAATAACAATGATCATGGGCGAGGTAAAAGGGAGTTGAACATGTTGGGGTTGACCTAGAGGATACCTTAGTTACTATAAGGTTATGTGGTTCTTGGCCAACATGGTTTAAAGCTTGCCTAACCCGATATGAAGTGAGACATGTTAGAGACATGAGTTGCCCGATAACCTAGAAGATGGTCCCTTGACCAGAGTGGGGTGAGGTATGTTTAAACGATATAACCTTGGTGGCGTCTTTGCACAACATGCTTTGCCCCATACCAGGCATAGGTGGAGCTTGCAGGTCTTACCCGATATGAATCTTGTGTGATATCACCTTGGGTTGTGGTGTTGAAGCTTTGTAGCTGATACTGACTTTTATTGAGGGTTTGTTTGGTCACTACCTAATTTTGGTGTAGGTAGGAGACACCTTTAGTGAAAGTTTTACCGTAGCTCAATAACCCTAAGTGTTATCTTGAGCCCTAGATGTTAGTATACTTATCTTGTTATCTTGGGCCATATCTTTGGTCATGATGATGAGGTATGATGAATAGGTGATAAACCTTAGTATGGTGGTTACCTATGGTTGAGGATAGGTGAACCTTTGATGATATATCATGGTTGTATAATCCTTAAAAGATGAATCCTTAGGGATGGTACCCATGGTGACGTTGGAAGTAGGGTATGGTTGGATACCCTTGGTATGGTGATAGAAATGTGTATTCTTTAATATACCATTTAAGATATTGTGCTCCATGTGTTCATGATAATGGATGATGTCTAAATCCTAATGATGTGATAATCATGTTATGTTGTTGGTGATTAAGCTATCTCTATTGATGTGCAATCTAACCATGCAAGTGTTACTAATTGAAATGCATTGCAAGGCAAGGGTTATGATGCTTATGTGAATATGTGTCTGGTATTGCACCTAGTATATGTGAAATTTCTAAGAAATGATAATGTTCCTTGATGATGAGATAACATGTATCACTAGTATGATGTGAGAGGTCTTGTGACCTAAGTACCTATTTGAGGTGTTATGATCTAGTTGTGATATGAAGGATTGCTATCCAATGACGATATATGATGATGAAGCCTTGAGAGGCAGTAGTATTATGTGATGAACTGAGGGATTGATATCCCATGGCAATATGATGATTGTTGAGGGCATTAAGAATAACATTAACAATGTGATACACGATAATGGGATTTATTGTTGTTTATGTTTTATATATGGTTATTTAATACAACTTGTTTGCCCCAAAAATCCACTTAAAATGCATTAACTAAATACATATGAACTTTCATGTAGTTTGCCATGGCCATAGATCCATCATCGTCAGTAGTTGGTGATGGTGAAATGGGTTCTCCTGTGGATTGACTCAGAGCGCATATTGTTGAATATGCGGGGCTTCTCCTAGCTAAAAATAGGAGGATTAGAGAGAAACAATGGTTGTAGACTCAAGATGTGTATAAGAGCATGGTGAACAGGCCCATGGCTCAATGTGATAGAGAATGAATGAGTTCATGGCTCAAGAGCACGATGAATAGGCTGTGGGTCATGATATACTAGCGATGTGACCTGTACCAAGGCGGGCTAGAGGAAAGGGTAGCCTGCAGAGCTGACCCCGTGGCTGAGGCCACTTAAGCAAGAGATTGCAGTCCTACTTTGGTTCTCATGCACTGACCATGAGGAGGTGAGGTCATGGATTCTGGCTCTTCCATTGACCTTGTATGGCACCGATTTTGGGTTTCACAACCGAAGGTTGGATTTGAGCGGTACGACTCACTTCCTCAGGGCATAATAATTTGTAATCAAGCCATATAGTATATTTGCTTAGGGAAAATACAAAACATTGGTTGAGGCCTTGGATGATGTGAGCTTTCTCATATGCTTTTAAAAGGTCTTTGTGTAAGTTTTCATATACATGTTATGCATATTCCTTCTTGCATAACTGGTTAGCTATTATCAGTTGGTTAGCTTGATCTATCTGCTCAGTCATTTGTGATAATAATAAATTTGGTAGAGGGATTATGTTTCTCACTAGGACTGTGTGTCTCATCCCGCTGGTTAATAACCTTTTTAGGTGGACGTGCCTGGCGAGATGAAGATCATGTGGCTGAGATGATATGCCGAGGTATCATACCTGGTAGAATAGATAGTGTCTAGTAGTAGAGTCCTATGTGTCATCCATGTACACTTAGGTCTTCGAGAGAGCTTTAGGTGTTTCTCATATGATGATCGATGTATGGTTTTCAGCTTATGTACCTTGATGTAACAAATAAACATGTGGAACTGTTATTTCATGTAATGAGATGATGGGAAATTATGTTGTAGCACATTGAAAATATGTTATGAAAAGAAAGTGTTGGCTCATATGTAACATGTCTCATCTTATGGTTCTTGTTGTAAATCAATCTTAATTTCCTGTGATTTTTGGTAATCCACTAGTTAGTATGTAATCATGTTTTGTTCAAGTTGGGATGTCTCAAAGCTGGACCGTGACCAGAAAGGAATAAGGCAGAGACCACGATCGCGGTCTTGTCCTCACTTAACAGAAAAACTGTGGCCGCGGTTATTGCCAAGATTGTGAACACGATCTCTTCCCCAATTATCACAAACAGAGACCACGATTCTAAGTCGGTCGAGTGTGCCTATAAATAGAACACCCATCTGTCTTGTCAAGGAGGATCAGATCTCAAGGCCACAAAGTGTTGTTATGTTCCAGACTCATCTCCGACCATCCATCCATCAGTCTTGGACCTCCAAAGGCGGAAGCTGAGGAGTGAGAAGACTATCGTATGCTCCTTCTTCGAGAGGAGAAGGACATCCATGCGGTAGACCCAGATCTAAAGAAGTAGTGTGTAGTATCACATTTCTTCTCTTCCATATCTATCGTCTCATCCTGCTATACCCCCTTTTACCCCTTCGTGGTATCTTATGGATCTGTCTTTTTGTAACGTCATCATGTTGTCTGCAAACATGAGCGGATAAAAGCCTTAACTTGGGTTGGGAGTAGCCACTAAGGCTCTCCCAACATGTATATTGTCTCTTTCTTTTGAATATACATATTCTTATCAAGATTATCTCCATCCACCTATTTTAATGCTTCACTTATATGCTTAGCTACCATCTTGTCATGTTTGATTATTGATATCTCGAGAGAGTAATATCACTTTTATCCCATGTCATTGAGTGGTATGAATGCACGAGAGTGTTGGAATGCTAAGGCTCTAACCATATGTTTTGTTGTGAGGTTTTTGAGTTGTCATCTTGGGAGATAGGCTTCTTTTAGACTTAGATCTATCCTCATCTCAAGAGAGAGTAGAATAGACATTGAATGGTTGCTTGTAATCTTGATACGAGTATGCAAGAGAGAGAGAGAGATAGTATTACATGTTGGTGAGGTGCTTTAGTTGGTGAACCCCAACCTGAGTTTTCTCTCATATTCTTGTTTCATCTTATTTATTTTGTTCTTATAGTTCTTGTTTCTTTCAAACTACTTTAGCCTGTGTGCTACCGTTCCTTAGGGAACACCCTTTTATATACCCTCTTCGGCTGGAGTATAAGAGTGTTTGATTCTGCATTCTTAACACGACCAACCTTGTCCTTGTGTTCGACCCCGATCGCTACATCAGACCCTGTTTATCGTTGCGGGGGCCTGAGAGTCGGGTTATCTCTTTAAAAAGTCCAACTACTCTGGATCCACTCCTTTTGGATGTGCAATTTATGTCGGTTAGTATGGAATCCTCATTTTATGTTTAATTTATTTATGATATATAGGTTTTTTTCTTGAAACTTCTTTTCAAGAAGTTGAAACCCACAAACCCTGATACACAAATATAAGTACCTTCATATATTCACCATGTCAAAGCCCCTCCCCCGCATTGACTCTACTGAAGCCAAAGAGAGACTACATTTATTTGTGCAAGAATCAGCTGCCCAGTTTCTAGAACATCCTTCTTCTGGAACAATGACAACAGATCATTGAAAGGCCACTGCGATGGTAACAAGTCAGATTGATTTAACTCTTAGTCATCTATAGAGACATCAGTCTGCTCACAATAGTTTTCATTACTTCAATGTGATTAACTATCCTTTTCTTCCATAACATCCCATGTAAAAACAATTGTCATAATTAATTGAACTGATATTACCTTACTAGTTTATTCATCATTCAACAACATATTATTTAACTAGTTCTTGACCATGTAATTCTAGTTGAATTTTATATTTTTCTACTTGATCCACATGAAAAAGTAGATTTTGTCCATATTGAATCCCTCTCTAATTGTATCTATCTTTATCTCCCCACATATCACCCAGTCACTCGGGAAAAATTTCTACCATGGGAGATGTCACGACAGTTGATATCCCTAGTTAATAATTAGAGTTTTTAGAGGACGATGACTTAAAGTCATGGTCATATTGATTCTGAGAATATTGAAATGTCTTGTTTGTCTTCTCCTCTATTTTTTTCCTATTTTTCTCAACAAATCCCAAACCACACACCTTTTCACGAACCCAAGATTTCAAATAGTTTTATAGATTTTATTATATGTGGAGGTGATTAACCCTTTTGTGGTCATAATAGGATTGTTGATCCCAGTCTCTTTCTCATTCTTTCCTATAAACTTTTGTCTATTGTTTTCAATATTTTTCTCTTAACAAAAGGTGAAGACACTTAACCCTTAAGTTTGTATGAGATTTACATGTGACCATCAAGATTGGATTTCTCAAATTTTATCTCATGGGCATAATAGACTCAAAACTCCACTACGAATTCTAGACAATCCAAGTAAATTGATTTGATGTCTTGAATTTCTTTTTATGGTTGGGTTTTCATTATAGATTTTCTACATGTTTCCCTTTTTGTTTATCCTACTATGTTTTAGTTTTCTATGGTTTCCGTCACACTTCCCTTTTTGGGTTTCCTTTAGGATTCAATTTTAGATTTTTGTTTTTCTTCCAATTTTTTTCCTAGTGTTTTCTTCAGAAAAACCATGAAAAAGAGAAAAAGAGAGAGAAAAAAGAGAAACCTTCCTTCATGAGTAGTATTCTTTATTTGTATGTCTATTATTTCGTAATTGTATTATTGTTTGATTTTGGGAAAGAGGAACATACTTTCATGTCTACTTGCTTTATTTTGGTATGTTATGTCTAATAGCTTTATATATCTTTCTATAATGGGATTAAAACTATCATCTATAAGGTGGATACTTTCACTTCACACACTTCCAAATCCATGTGTCTATGGAATGGGTGCCAACATGAATATAAGATTCCTGGATGAGATGCAAGGATGTTAGTAAAGATATCTACTCAAATTAATGGTGGATGTCCAAACACTTTGAGGACACCACCCTCTTTTAACTTGAATGACTGACTATGGACACTATGGCCATGATGTGAATTGGGAAAGATATCCAAATAAACAAAAGAAGGTGCACCATCACATGGATTCCGTCATGCCATAAAGAAGTAATGGATCACCTTATCATAACTTAGTTTTCCCCTTTTTGTAGAATTTATTAGCTAAAATGATTGTTTAATAAAAACGTCTAAATGAATAGTTTTGGTCATATACATTCTTATAAGTCCTTTGGGACAATAATATATATTTCTTAAATATTATAAATATCAAGTGATTGTGATCCAATTTGTTTATAAAACTTCTTTGGAAAGTTATATTCAAATTTTGAACACATCATGAGGTTATATGTGTTTTGAAGACTTTCATATGGATTTACTATAAGGATGACTTGAAAGACAAGGAAAGTATATTCATATTTAGTTGCCATAGTTTTATCAAGAAAAGATAATTTTAATAAGAATCTTATCCTAAAATTTATGTTAATATTACTATCCTAGTGATCTAGTGAATTTTTGGGAGTTTAAATCATTTATTTAAATCAAAATTTTGGAGTTAGTATGTACAAAAGACATTTGGCCAAATTCAATGAAATGATAGCTTTAGGAGGCATACATCTGGCTCCTTGTACCTATCACATGGTTCACACAACACTCAATCCCTTATCAACGATCTAGGCATAGTCTCCTAACATCTACAATTATCAGGAGGAGGATGAGGACCCGCATTGACAAATCCATATTTTGGCCTCCTCACCACTAGTTTCCCCTTCCCTCCCCCCTACCTCAACCTCATGAAATCCTTTAAAATGGTGGAGTTTAGAGGGAGATTCAATCTCTCTATTTATTCCTGTCTCCCTCTGACAAAGAGGGAAATCTCTCGACCTTGTTTAATCGGATATCAACTCGTCTTGCCTTTAAAAGACACCCTTTTGTCTATGCATCCTTTCACCCTTGCATTTCCAAGATTTTGTGTGAACCAAAACCCCCTCAATCCCTGACCCATTCTTCAACCATATTTAGCGGATGTAACATACTGAATCTTGGATTCAATTTGCAATTTTACCCATTTTCAAGGTTTCATTTCCTTCTTATACTTTTTTACTTTTTCCTAAATTTTCCTAGCTTTTTCTATCCTCTTTGGCCTCAATGTTGAATTTGAGCTATAGTTGATGGCTTGAATTATATTTACCCACATTCATGACAATGAATGGGTGTTTGCACAAATATCTCAAATAATTTGTTAATTAGAGTTCAATAATGTAAAAGACCATTAATGTGAGATAATTAGTAGATTATATTAATTTAAGTCTCGTTGGCTTTTTGGGATAAGAAATGAGTAATAATGTGTAGTTGAGTTAATTAATGAGAGAATACTCTCATTCCAATATGAGTTGTAGTGATTTTGATTTACTGGATTTGATATTTGTATGTTCTGGTTGTATCTTTCTCCCCAATTGTAGATGTCGTATGGCCAACAAGTAATGAATCAGAACAGTTGCTCTAAAAAATGTGTAGTTGAGTTAATTAATGAGAGAATACTCCTCTTTTGTTTTCTCTCTCCTCCTATGTGGGAATAAAATATTAAAAGAGAGTAATGTGGTGAGATATGACTCTAGAAATTCATATCTGTTGTATATCTTGAATTTCCACCCAAAGATTTAATTAGAAAACATTTTCAAGTTAATTCACCCTTTAATGCATTAATATATACACATTAATAGCTAATATGGTGATTAAGAGACAAATATTTTACAAAACGAAAATCTAATTATGTAGCATTAGTCTAGGCATTAATATTAGCCTATGGTTCAAATTTTAGGTCATTTGACCCATGTTTGACCCTTCAAACGAATTAAACAAGATTTAAATATAGTTTTAAATCAATTTCATTTATGCGTTGCATTTAACCTATAGTTCCATTCTACTCAATATCACATGTAACTCAGTATTACACATGTGTTTCCAACTGTTGGATTGAGAATCTGATGGCCTGGAAGTTGTTTTCTTCCTTAGTTAATGCCGAGCCAGAGCCATTTTACTGGTTTAGCTCCTGGATCGTTTTCTCAACCAATACTCCATCATTTCGATTGATTTCTTCATCTTTGAATCCATTGTTCTCCACAGATTGAGTAAAGCCATTACTCGCTTGCTGAAACACACTGTGTGTGAAATGCCTAAACTTGGGAATGGAGCTCTCTCATGTCCACCCTCATTTCACTGCATACCATCACCCCATCTATAAATAGCAACACCCTCACCTCCGCTGATACCCAAGCAATAAGTTGCTCGCTTCAATTTGCTTGGAGCTCCTTCATACATCCACCACAATCTCAATATTCTCCCTGACCTGGAAGCACCATTCGTGAAGCTTTGAGAGTATGAACACCCAAATTATTCATTCATGTGAGTTCGTGACTTCCTCTTCTCCATTTCCCTACTTTTAATTCCTCATTTTATCGAGTGTGGTAGATTCGCCCAACCTCACCCAAGCTGCTTCGCAGCCATGGATCAGTGGGATCTAGGGGATGAATCCCCTCGGTGAGTTTCCACTTCTACCCTCTCCCTCTTCTCTTCTTTATTTTTCCCATGAGGGTATAAACATCTTTTCGCTCCACTTTGCTTCTTCTAACCTGAAGTACGCGGGCGCTGACCCGTGATGTGGCCACCCATGATTGGTCCATGTCACAAGGGCCGATCGACTTCTCTCTTCTCTTTTTCTTAAATTATCAGCCAAGTGGATTTTTCTTATTTTTCTATTGGCCACTTTCAATAATTCCTAGTAAATTGTATGATTATCAAAAAAATACAAAAAATACTCATTCAAAAGGAATTTTCACAAGGAATCCGAATTTATGGTTTTTAAGCATTTATTTGCATCCCTATTTCGATGATTATTAAAAATATCATATTAATTATATGATAATCCTTAAAATATATAACTAATTCATTTTAACTTTAAATTTAAGAAATGAATATTTTTTCTTAATCAAGAGAATCCAAGTAATCAATTGGTTCTTGTTTTGAGTCCTAAATAGATGGTTTTACATAAAAGGTCAAAATTAGGGTTTCTCACCTAATATGATTAATAAACCCTAATCCATTTGTATAAACTTGTATCTAGGATAAAAGAACATTGGAGATACTTAATTGATGAAAGATATTCAATAAGAATCTCAAGTGAGGTATGTATTAGCAACCCTATTTATTTAGGAGTTTTAAAACTATCCTTCAGTTGGACATTTGATATCCAATCCTATTTTACCAATGAGGCATTGGTTAGCCTTTATTCTCTTTATCGCCTTCTTGTGGGACTTTTAATTCAATTTTTTTAGGGTCTTGGACCCCATTTGCAAAGTCATTTAAATTTTCCTATATCTTACATTGATTTATTCTAGCATGATGATATAATTGACTAATTAGCTAATGTAGCATACATATGTACTAACCACCCATAGTTTTGGGAATGAGCCTAGGGGAACATGATAATTCTCCCCAGGGGAATGTGGCAATTCTCCCTACTTAATATATATATATATATATATATATATATATATATATATATATATATATATATATATGCGAGTGCTTGTAAATGTGTAAATTCTCCTCACCTAGAGGCTGAGGTCCAGTAGGTGCCTCAGCCCTATATTAGTTTAATGTAGTCACATTTAATCATATATGCAACTTATTATTGTTTAACTTGGCAGAAATTCCTATTTGTTTTAGTTGACTCATATTCTTGACCCTCTTAGCATAATTAATCTTTTTATTTCCTTCTTTAGTTTATAATTTTCCTTATTCTTTATTTGTCACATACATTTTCTCCCCTCTTTCTGAGTGATCCCAACCACCCAAGTTAGGATCAAAGTGTGTAACAGGAGCATGGTGAACCGGCATATGACTAGGAAAAAGGAGTCCATCCTTCCCTCATAAAATTATTTGTTAAGTTATTTATTTATTTTTGGAGACATATTGTTGTAGTATAGTTTCCCTCTACTTAGATCCTCTTTTTGTATAAAGCATGTACACCCTTATTGGGAAAATTTATGTAATCTTTATTAAATTGAATATAGTCAAAATTTTATCTTTCGCTGCTATTTATTAGAATTTTTACATAACATTGTTATCGGTGTAGAGGTGGTGATTTCACTTCTTCACAACATGGTATCACAGCCAATGGTAGTTGGATCTTGACTATTTCAATTTGTCTCCTTAGTTAGAAAACCTTACCTCATATAGTTTCCCTTTAGTTGACCTTAAAATTATCCTATGGTGAAAGGTTGGATTAGGACTATAAGAATTTCATATTAGAAATATCTTTAGTCCAATTTTAGGTAATTATCCTATTAGGTAGCTACTAGGACACGAAGTTCAAAGTGATGGTGTCTAGAAAGGGTCAGAACATGGGGGTTGGCAATATATTCCTCCACACCACTAGCTTGGTTTACGAGGACTCCTGAGTTCATATGACACCGACCTGGCCTGATATGATACTGAATGCCCGAAATAGCATACCTTTAGGCAAATAATCTCAATTTTGAGTATCCTTAGAAACCAAATAAAATCACCTTATATCCCTTAAGTTCCTTATATGAGTCTTAGATTTCCATATTTAGGGGTAGATAACCCTATACTAGACTTTGATGTTTAGTAATAGTTATTAGTAAAATAATTAAGTGTTGGATATTATACATTATATAATTAGACTCACTCTTTTACCTCTAGTTTAACTTCACTTAGTAGGTCGACCCTTTTAAGGGGAGTAGTAGTAGTGGAGTACCTTGGACGATTTTGGAATTTCTCATTTTGAGTATGAAATCATTTTAAGGGGATGGAGTCCTACAATCTAGCTACTCTAAAATTTGGAAACCCTAATTCCATAAACTACATATTAGTGAGCTTATATGATTAGAATTGACCAAACAAATTATAATTATAAATTTACCTGATTGTTTATATACATATAATAAGTCATATAATAAATAGTTCATACGCTCGAACCCCAACAAATACTTAAGGCACATAATATGACTAACTCACTAGTTGTGAATACACATAATGTTGACCATGTCACCCAAATGCTATGGTAAATTGAAGTAATGCATGCTAAG
Organism: Alisma plantago-aquatica; assembly: GCA_963693085.1. Taxonomy (NCBI): domain Eukaryota; kingdom Viridiplantae; phylum Streptophyta; class Magnoliopsida; order Alismatales; family Alismataceae; genus Alisma; species Alisma plantago-aquatica. The sequence goes on along the minus strand of OY856413.1, from coordinate 898,560,319 downwards.
AATGCATAACATATAATGGTCATGTTGACCTAAACCATAAGATGTAATCATCTAATCTTAACATATATACATATTTATATCCGTAATGCGTTCATAATACATTGGTGACATTAGGTTTCATAACCTAATAATATACTTGATACACGTAAGGGGTATATAATCACCTCATCATAGTTAAATCAAGTTATCAATATATGTAAGGCATATAACCTTGTTCTTCAAATACACATCTCATTAATCACCTTATCTTAAATTGATATGTGAATCAATTCATTAAAATGGCATGTGTTCCACCTTATTCACTAAATTATATATGTAATGACTCAAATGTGACAAGGAGTAATTGGATTTACATAAGAATGATTAGTGATTCTACAATAATTCCAAATGCCTAATGTGATGTTAAATGTATAATTTATAATATGAAGTTTAAAAAGGAGAATATGGTTAGTAATGACATTAATGTGAGTATGTATGGTGATGTGACAATGTGTAATATCAGTGTAAGAAATTAATGTGATATTATTTAGACTTTAGAACTTGTTCGATAATATTATCTTTTTATTACAAAATAATCTATGATAATTCTATATGATGGATAATGGATATGAAATTCAAGTAATTAAGGATTGTGACCTAATATATTTATAAATATTGATATGACTTAGTATACCCTAACTATGCTTAAAATTCTTATTTAGTTAACAAGAAATACATATGACTTGTGCATAATGTTTGCACATGACACAATTAATATAATAATAAAGATGATGTAATTTCATAATGGAGATAATGCTAGTAAGCCAAAATGTCTATTGTATTATTTTCAATTAAAGGTAATATGAATAGTGGAAACCTTAGTAAAACCTTACTTATGAGTAGAGCATGAGAAGTACCATAGACAAGAGGTAACCACCTAGTTGCTTAATGTTAGGACGTTACGTACTCACCCTTTCCTCTTATTGAGATATCAAGGACAAAATCCTCTTTAAGGGGTGGAGTGTTGTAACATACTAAATCTTGGATTCAATTTGCAATTGTACCCATTTTCAAGGTTTCATTTCCTTCTTATCCTTTTGGCCTTTTTCCAAAATTTTCCATGTTTTTCTATCCTCTTTGGCCTCAATGTTGAATTTGTGCTATAGTTGATGGCTTGAATTATATTTACCCACATTCATGACAATGAATGGGTGTTTGAACAAATATCTCAAATAATGTGTTAATTAGAGTTCAATAATGTAAATTGACCATTAATGTGAGATAATTAGTAGATTATATTAATTTAGAGTCTTTGTGGCTTTTTGGGACAAGAAATGAGTAATAATATGTTGTTGAGTAAATTAATGAGAGAATACTCCTCTTTTGTTTTCTCTCTCATCCTAAGTGGCAATAAAACATTAAAAGAGAGTAATGTGGTGAGATATGACTATAGAAATTCATATATGTTGTATATCTCTAATTTCCACCCAAATATTTAATTAGAAAACATTTTCAAGTTAATTCATCCTTTAAGGCATTAATATATACACATTAATGGCCAATATGGTGATTAAGGGCCAAATATTTTTCAAAACGAAAATCTAAATACATTTCATTAATCTAGGCATTAATATTAGCCTAGGCTTCAAGTTTTAGGTCATTTGACCCATGTTTGACCATTCAGACGAATTAAACAAAATTTGAATATAGTTTTAAATCGATTTTATTTATCTATTTCATTTAACCTATGGTTCTATTTTAATCAATGTCACACATTACTCACTATTACGTCTGTGTTTCTAGCTGTTGGATTTGCAATCTGATGACCTATAAGCTATCTTCTTCCTCAGTCAATACACAAGCCATAGCTGTTTTGCTGGTTAAGCTCCTCGACCATTTTCTCGGCCAATAATCCATCATTTCGATTGATTTCTTCATCCTTAAATCCACCGTTCCCCATCGATCGAGTAGCCATTACTCGTGCACTGTAACACACTGTGTGCCAAATGCCCAAACTAGGGCATGAAGCTCTCTCACCTCAACCCTTGTTTCACTGCAGACCATCACCCCATCTATAAATAGAAAGACCCTCAGCTCCGCTAATACCCAAGCAACAAGTTCCTTGCTTCAATTTGCTCATAGCTCCTTCATACATCCACTACAATCCCGATCTTCTCCCTGACCTGCGGCGCCATTCGTGAAGCTTCGAGAGTATGAACACCCAAATTATCTGTTCATGTGAGTTTGTGACTTCCTCTTCTCCATTTTCCTTCTTTTAATTCCTGATTTTGTCGAGGGTGGCAGATTCACCCAACCTCGCCCGAGCTGCTTCATAGCCATGGCTCGACGTGAGCTAGGGGATAAATCCCCTCTATGAGTTTCCACTTCTACTCTCTCCCTCTTCTCTTCTTTGTTTTTTCCCACGAGGGTATAAACATCTTTTCACTCCACTTTGCTTCTTATTAACCCAAGGCACGCAAGCACTGACTCGTGATATGGGCACCTGTGATTGGTCCATGTCACATGGGCCGACCCCCTTCTCTCTTCTCATTCACTTAAATTTCAGTTAAGTGGATTTTTCTCATTTTTCTATTAGTTAGTTTTCAATAATTCCTAGTAAATCGTAGGATTATCAGAAAAATACAAATAAATACTCTTTGGAAAGAATTTTTACAAGGAATCCGAAATTTATGGTTTTTAAGAATTTATTTGCATCCCTATTTTGATTATTATTATAAATATCATATTAATCATATAAAAAGTCTTAAAATATGTAACTAATTCATTTTAACTCCAAATTTTAGAAATGAATATGTTTTCTTAATCAAGAGAATCCAAGTAATCAATTGGTCCTAGTTTTGAGTCCTAAATAGATGGTTTTCATAAAAGGTACAAATTAGGATTTCTTACCTAATATGATTCATAAAACCTAATCCATGATTATGAACTTGTATGTAGGACAAAATTATATTGGACATACTTAATTAATAAAAGATCTTCTTTAAGAATCTCAAGTGAGGTATCTATCTACAACCCTATTTATTTAGGAGTTTTAACACTATACTTTAGTTGGACATTTGATATCCAATCTTATTTTTCCAATGAGGCATATCTTAGCCTTTATTCTCTTTATTGCCATCTTGTGGCACTTTTAATTCAATTATTCTCGAGTCTTGGACCCCATTTGCAAAGTCATTTAAATTTCTTATATCTTCCATTGATTTATTCTAGCATGATGATATAATTGACTAATTACCTAATGTAGCGTACATCTGCACATACCACCCACAGTTTTGGGCATGAGCCCATGAGAATGTGATAATTCTCCCCAGGGGAATGTGGCAATTCTCCTCACTTTATATATATATATATGTGTATATATATGTATATATATATATATGTGGGTGCTTGGGAATGTATAAATTCTCACTCACCCAGAGGTTGAGGTCCGCTAGGTGCCTCAACCCTATATTAGTTTAATGTAGTCACATTTAATCATGCATGCAACTTATTATTGTTTAACTTGGCATAAATTCTTTTTTTTTTACTTGCCTCATATTCTTGACCCTCTAAGCATAGTGAATATTTTTATTTCCTTCTTTAGTTTATAATTGTCCTTATTCTTTATTTGACACATATATTTTCTCTCCTCTTGATGGGTGATCCCAACCACCCAGGTTAAGATCAGAGTGCACAATAGGAGCATGGTAAACCAGCCTATGACTAGGAAAAAGGAGTCTATCCTTTCCTCATGAAATTATTTGTTAAGTTATTTATTTATTTTTGGAGACATATTGTTGTAGTCTAGTTTTTATCAGGTAGACACGATGATTTTGGAAAGACTTGGTAGGTTTCTGGATGACAGGAAATGGTGTGATTTTTACAATATCAGAAAGGTCAAAAACTTCCCTATTCTTAACTCGGATCGTGGGCAGATTCTTTTATGGGTAGAGCACATGAATCATGACGGTGGGCAGGTGGAGAAGCGGTTCAGATTTGAAACCTTCTGGTTATCTTCACCGGAATGCAAAGATGTCATCACTCGGGCTTGGGACAACATCTATGATTTGGGCCTTAAAGGACAGACAGACCTTTGCACGGAAAAGCTTGTTGGATGGGCGACGGATAAATTTGGTAACATAAGAAGGAGAATTCTGCAGCTCGAGAAGAGGCTTGGTCGTGGTCAAGATAAGCCACCATCTCATGACATGTTGCAAGAATGTGAATCTTTAGGGAGAGAACTACAGGATCTACAGAGGCTGGAAGAGAGCTATTGGTTGGCTAGAGCTAGGACTAATGAGATGAGAGACGGAGACAGGAACACAAAATATTTCCATCATAAAGCTAGCCAAAGAAAGAGACGCAACACCATAAAAGGTCTCTTTAAGGAGGATGGGTGTTGGCATACGAAGGAGGATTCCATTGCTAAAATTATTTTTTCTTATTTTAATTCCCTCTTTTCCAGCTCAAACCCTCACGAGATGGAGGAATTTCTTGAAGGCATGCCTAGGGTGATTGATGAATCTTCTATTTCAGATCTGGAAAAGGTTCCCACCGAGACAGAAGTTTGGAAAGATCTTCAACAAATGCACCCGAATAAAGCTCCCGGCCCGGATGGGATGAAGGCAATTTTCTACCAAAACTTCTGGGAGGTGATTAAAAGTAGCTTGATGGATTTTATTTCTAAATGGTGGAGAGAGGAGATTGGCCTGGCTGACATTAATGACACTGATATAGTTCTCATTCCGAAGACTAATAGTCCTGTCCGCCTGTCTGAATATAGACCTATCAGCTTGTGCAACGTTTCATATAAGATTATTACAAAGGTCTTGGCAAATAGAATCAAACTGCTGATGAATGGGATTATCTCAGAGAATCAAAGTGCTTTCATAGAAGGGAGGATCATCATCGACAACGCCTTGGTGGCATATGAGCCGTTTAATACCATGAAACACTGTAAGAAAGGAAGAGAGGGGCTTATGGCGCTTAAGATGGACATGAGCAAGGCATACGACAGAGTCGAGTGGGTTTTTCTGGAGGGGGTTATGGAGAGAATGGGGCTGCCGTCTATTTGGAGAAGGAAGGTTATGGAGTGTGTTACAAGCATATCCCACAAGTTCATCATCAATAGCAATACGAGAGGGTCTGCAAAACCATCCAGAGGACTTCGCCAAGGTGATCCTATAGCCCTTTACCTTTTTCTTTTTTGCACTGAAGCACTTTCTTTTTCTCTATCCAAAGTTGCACAGGTCAACAAAATACATGGGACAAGAATATGCAGAAGAGCACCACAGGTCACTCACCTTCTTTTTGCAGATGATAGCATTGTTTTTACAAGGGCTACCTCATAAGAGTGCTCCGCTTTAGCTGAAGTTTTAAGCCAATATGAGAGGGCATCCAGGCAGAAAATCAATTACGAGAAGTCGGAGGTTTCCTTTAGTACAAACGTCACAAGCGAGAGAAGGGAGTTCATTAAAAATCTTCTATAGGTGAGGGAGGTGGATAGGCATGAGAAGTATCTGGGCCTTCCCACGGTGGTAGGCAGGTCCAAAAAGTAGGTGTTTGTGGCTATAAAGGACAAAGTGTGGAAAAAATTACAGGGGTGGAAGGAGCAATTGTTGTCCAGATCAGGGAAGGAGGTGTTGATCAAAGCAGTCATCCAAGCAATTCCTACGTATCTCATGAGCATCTTCAAACTTCCGGAGGGAATTATTGATGATATCCATTCTATGATGGCACGGTTCTGGTGGGGATCTAAGGAGGGGGAAAGGAAAATTCACTGGATGAGCTGCGATAGATTGTGAAAGCTCAAGGAGAGTGGGGGCATGGGGTTTAGGGACCTGAAAGCTTTCAACCAAGCACTCCTCGCTAAACAAGGATGGATGTTGGCAGTCTATGGAGAGTCTCTTGCTGCTCGGGTACTCAAGGCGAAATATTACAACACTTCTTCTATTCTACAGGTCAAGTTAGGGGGGAATCCCAATTATACATGGAGGAGTATTTGGGGGGCGCTACAAGTTGTTAAGAGTGGCTTCAGGTGGAGGGTGGGGGATGGAAAAAATATTCATATCTACAAGGAGAGATGGATTCCACACTTGGGGGGCACAGAAGACAGATATTTGATTCATGGCCCAGTGGATTATACATGGGTGAGCGATTTGATGGTTGGAGGACCTAAGAGGTGGAATAGAGAGGCGGTGGAGACTTGCTTTCCTACACATATAGCACGGAGAGTTCTTAACATTCCACTGTCACAGCGGATTGACGAGGACACACTATATTGGGATAAGGAATGCAATGGGAAGTTTACTGTCAGGAGTGCTTATTTCTTTATTCGGACATGAGAGGATTTAGTTGACGGCTTGGATATCGATTTGTGGAAGAGGGTTTGGAAGCAAGGATGGCCACCGAAACTGAAGCAATTCATATGGAGAGCTCTTAGGAATATACTTCCCACTAAGTCAGAATTGCAAAGGAAGCATGTGACACCAGATGACAACTGCCATCGCTGCAGACAGCGGGAGGATTCTTCTCATGCATTGCTACACTATGACGTAGCCAGACAGGTATGGGCGGCCGGGGTGTTTGATTGGGGCGGACGGCTGGGCAATCACGACGTGGAGTCCTTTGTTAGGAGTCTTTTACAGGAGGAGGACATCAAGAAAAAAGATGAGGGCGCTACTCTTATGTGGGTCTCATGGACAACAAGGAATAAAATTCTTTTTGAGGATCATCCCCCCCATATCCCGGGTCTTGTGGCTTCTTACCTCAGCCTGGTTGCTGACCATGCACGCTATCATGGGGCTGTGGGTAGAGCTGCTTTTTCTTCCACATCTCCACGTCGGGTTTCATGGCGCTGCCCACCATATGGCTGTGTTAAGATCAATACAGATGCATCAGTCACTACAGTGGAAGAGAACGGATGTGCGACAGTCATCCGGGATGTTAGCGGTCAGCATTTGTGGACCTTCCAATGCCGGTTAGAACAACCTTACTCGGTGCTTAGTGCGGAGGGTATGGCTGTCCTACACGGTATGCGTCTGGCTCTTAGGGAAGGGTACACAGATATTGTGGTTGAGACGAACTGCCTGCTGCTAGTGGAAGCGGTCAAGAAGGGATACGGAGGACGCAGTTATGAAGACTATATTTCTCAGGATATTGTTGATCTCTCTTATAGTTTCCTTTCTTTTAATTTGTGTTTTGTAAAATGGCAAGGCAATAGAGTAGCACATGCCTTAGCCGCTACTGCCTGTCATTTTATTAATCCTCACATTGTTGGTGAGGACTTTGAGGATCAGATCCTTGTACTTGCTGCAAATGATTTGATTACTTAATATAATGGCGGGCGCCCTTCCTAAAAAAAAAGGAAAGAAAATTTGTTAAAACTAGAATTAAAAGATAAAATATCTCAGACAATGTTGACCAAGTAGTTCTGCCTTTTATCAGGTTCCTTAAGGGATGAGATCAGCTCTAGGGAATCCGATTCCAGAATAATCTGCTGAATATGCTAGTCCTTTGCCGTCTTTACTGCTAAGCGAGCTGCCTCTGCTTCCGCTATGACCATTTTCCAACTTCTGACTTCTGAGTAGGTCGCAATAGATATGTATTTTCCTTTCCAATCTCGGATGGTGACTCCCAGTCCCACTTTGTTCTCAGAACAAGCTGCATCACAGTTTACCTTCAAAGTTCCATCCAGTGGTGGTTTCCAGTTCCGTTTGGCCTCGTTGTTGTCCTGCCGTAGTTGGGGCCGACATTCATTTCTTGTGGCATGGTATTCATGCAGATATAGTTTGAAAGCTTGATGAATTTGTTGAAATCTTTGTTGTCCATCCCCGAAGATAGTATTATTGCGGAATGTCCAAATGCTCCAGATAACTACTACTGCTGCGTCAAAGGAGTTGCGGGGCAAACTCTTTTCTAGATAACTGAAATTGTCTTTAAGTTCCCCTTCTTCCATGGCGTTAATGACCTGGGTGAATCCAGCGTCTCCCCACGCAGCCCGCGTCCTCGTTAAAAGAACCCTAAATTGAGGTTGTAACAGGTACCTAGTCGCACATAAGTACTACCCAAGTGAAAAGGAAAGTTGAAAAACAACTTTCAATCCTACAATCTGTGATTGGTTCTCCAGTGTAATTGTGTAATTCGTTTGTCTCTGATGTCCTGAATGAACTCAAGGCATGGAGTTGTCATCCTTTCAACGTTCATTAATATTTCTTGAACTAGAGAAGACTGTCTGAGATATGTGTGACATTAGTATCATATATTGATTCCCATGTACATACGCATGCCTTTCTTAGTCTCACTTATCAAGTGGCCTGGACATCATACTCCCTTAGGAGGGACAAATCCCATATCTATCACTCGCAGTCTAACTCATGCATCAAAGCCACGCAATCTTCACATTTATAACAACCCATGTTTTAAGACTGCGTTTGATGATGTCAAAGTATACCCAATCACATTTGACGAGTGCAATGATTTTAGGTCTAAGAATCACAATCATCACCATCACTATGAGATATGATTTTGACTACCATGCCATGGTTCCATGTGTCACTCGCACAATGGGTCTGTCATATAAACTGTTCTCCAACATGTATCTGTGTGCTTGGTTTGATATCATATATCATGACTAATGAGACATTGACATCAACCAACACACACTCTAGTCTTGATGTATTATTATTGTCTATCAACCTTCCATAATGACATCCGACTAGGGACATAACAAGAATGTAGGTACTCTAAACATTTATATCATCTCATTGTTCAAGTCACATACTAGAATACATACGTCATTGAGTATTGTCATTCCTTAGACATTCAATCTGCTCCATCATTTATCTCATAATCAATTGAGCTAGAATAAATTGGAAGCTTGCCTTTGATATTTATCAAATCAATCATGACATATGCCAATCCAATCATCATATGATTGACTCTCAGGACATACATACCAACTGACTCCCACTTGCACTTAGAGCCAATCACCTTTGAATCATATTCTTAGTGCTACATGTTATATTGCATGTTTTTGTTGCGCTAGTACTAATCCCATGAGTTAGCAACATTTTGCTTTAGTCGGTATATTGCATGTTTCACATCTCTTTGCTGTATGGCATTTCATATGATATGGAGTTGTCATAATATGCTATCTGATATTCTTTGCCTAACATTTAGCTCCATAGTTTGACTCAGTATTTTTACTTTGTCATCAATGGTTGTAATATCTATAAATTCATCTGTATGAACTTCTAGATACATATAGTATCCTCTGGTGTTCATAACACAAGGATAATCGACATTCCTTTTAGAATTAAATGATCTTTTAATTTTACTCAGAACGTTTTCATTTATCAACACATATTCACTTTTATATTTTGCGATAATTTTTCTGTCACTTTGGAAGCTTGCATCAGTGTAACTTATTTAGTTTCAACTCTTCCTTTTATTACCATAGAACTAATCCTTTAATACTTCATAAGTACTTAAATAAGTTGTCCCAGGTATTCTAGTGACTCTCACTAGAAGTAGACAAACATCCACTCATATATATTTTCTTGTCATGTCTGATACATACAAGATATTGGGATGATTACATACATGATATATGCAATTGTGAATGCACAAGTCATCTATCCATGTGTTCCTATTCTTCATAAGAATTTGAGTCACTAGGCATCTGAGAGACTAACTCCATGTAATATGGACAAATTTTCCCCCACTAAATCTGTACATACTTAACCCTTCAGCTTAGACTGCAAATGTATGCTCTCTTTATCATGTCAAGAGACTTTTGAGAACTATCTCTATAGGTCTCTATTCCTACCACATAGGACAATTCCCTAGAAGAAGGTATTTCCATACCAGTTTCATTTTATTCCTAATCATCATGTGGAATATGAATACACTCCCACTAAATCTTTGTAATCACATATCCCTTCTTTATTTTGATATATCAGTCAAACCTTTTGACTATATAATTAAAATAAAGATTCCAATTTTGAGGTGCTTGTATTTAATCAATCATATTGATGAATCTCTTGTAACTTATAGATTGAATTTGCATTAACAGAAATATATCACCCTTTAGGTTGTGTCACATACACAGCCTCATGTTATTCCTACTAGGAATGCAACTTTAATATCCATATGCCAAATTTCATAGTCTTCAAGTTCCAATAGCAAGCATGATCCTTTATGGCCTATAGCCACTGCAATTGGTTAAATAAAATCATCATGTTCAACACCTTGAACTCACTTGAATTTATCTCAACCAATTAGCTCTTCAAATGTCATCCATGTCAGTCTTAACTATTAAGACCCTGTTGCACTTATGGGTTTTATCCCTATAAATGCTACCATAAAGGTCATACCTTATTTGGTTCACATGGAAGTCATTTTTGATCTTATGGCTTCAAGCCATAACTCAAAATCTAGTTCCTCAACATCATCTAGATAGATTATTGGCTCATCATTATATGACTAATCACCTCATGATGTTTTCTACTAGATATATGAGGTGTACCTCTTACATAGGGAATTTGAGATTCCACAACACTTGTGATTCTTAATCTCATTTTGTACGTTTATTTAGTGTAAAGCATGTTCTTTAGAAGAATTCTAGAAGATTAGTTATTTATTTGATGATCATGCTCTTACTATTTAGGAATCCTCACATCCATCAAGCTAAACAATAAGAAAAGGTCCAATACATTAGCGTCCTGGCAACAACAAAAAGCTTTCAACACACTGATGCAGACAAATTGGAACTCATCCCTACATTTCGAGAATGCTCTTGATTCTATTCGCAAACCCATTATGGACTAGGATACTAGCTATCGCCGCAGTAGGGGAAAGAGGAAACATAAGCTTATATCAGCCATATCCATGCTGCAAAAAAAAACTTGAAGCAAGGCTCAATACTAAAGATGACCGTAAATGTACCGCGCTTGAACATGATCTTGAAGAGATATACCTGAAAGAGGAGGAGGAATGAAAACAAAGAAGTCATATCAACTAGTTAGTGAATGGAAACAACAACAACAAATTTTATCATTCTTATGTGAATACGCACCGCAAGCTCAATAACATTAGAAACCTCAAGAACGAGGATGGCATTTGGACGACAGACACAACTGAACTGAAAGAGCTAGTAACCAATCATTTTTGTAACCTACTCACAGAAAATAGAGCCCCTTCCAATGCTGCCATGGACAAGATTCCAGGGCAATTTAAAGCACTATCAAACTGGCAGCTCAGACAATTGGGAGTCGTGGTGACATAATATGAATTGTGGCAGATCATCAAGGAGGCAAATCCTTTCAAGGCAGCTGAGCATGATGACATAGACATATATTTCATCAAATCCAACTGGAAGATGATAAAAAACTCCCTCCTCATTACCATATGTAGCATGCTCAATGGTAATGTCATCCCAGATGCTGTCGGGAATGCTAGTATAGTACTTATTCCCAAAGTTAAACACCCTCTCAATTGCAATCAACTAAGGCCTATTACGCTTAACAATGCATGTCTAAAACTGGCATCTAATGTTATTGTTTGCAGAGTCCAGAAGTTCATCTCCAATTGGATTTTAGAAGATCAATCTAGCTTTATTCGTGGTCGAAGTATTATTGATAACATTATTATGGCACAAGAAATCATCCACAATGTCAGAAGGAAACAAGGTGATGCGTACATGGACATTAAGATTGATCTATCAAAGGCTTATGACCGAATGTCATGGAGATTCATTGAGCATACTTTAAGCAAAATGACTTGGCCTCCTCATATCAAACATTACATTCTAAACGCTCTAGGCATAGGCGAGACGAGCATTATTCTCAATGGTTGCTCTCTACCGACCTTCAAAATGTCCAGGGGCCTTAGACAAGGTGACCCAATGCCACTGTATCAGTTTGTCCTATGTATGGAAGGACTTACACAACTCATCCATCAAAAGGTTAAAGACAACAAATGGAAGCCCATCAAAATTTCTCAACAAGGCCCACACATATCACATATCATGTTTGCATATGATATCATAGTTTTTGCTAAAGATTCGATGGAACAAGTCAGCATCATCAGCAACTGCTTCTGTCGCTTTGAGGAGGCGTCATGTCAAAAAATTTCAGTTGAGAAATCCAAGATCTTCTTCTCCTCGAGTGTTAACAGAACTACTAGATCATCTATCTGCACAGCTAGTGGTATACCAGAAACTATTTATCTAGGTAAATATTTGGGCGTCCCTCTACTGCATAAGAAGGTCAATAAGCAAACCGACTCCTTTATGGTGAACAATATGGAGAATTGCATCAATGGATGGGTAGCCAAGACACTTTCCTTGGGTGGGAAAATCTGTCTGGCTAAGGTAGTTCGAACTACCCTACCCACTTATGTCATGCATACGGGAAGCATCCCTAACTCTATTTTCTCCAAGCTTGATCGAACAATTCACAAATTCATCTGGGGAGGTGGCAACAAAAACCAGCCTATGTCCCTTGTTGTGTGGTACAAGGTCAACACCAGTATGGAGAATGGAGGTCTGGGAATCAAATCTATGGAAGACTATAATAAAGCACTACTATAGAAGAACACTTGGAAGTATATGACTAATCAAAAGTCTGCCTGGGCAAGATTCCTTAATTTCAAGTACAAACATTACACGTCCAACAAAAAAGGAAGAGTTACCCCTCTCTGGAGAAGCATGCACTCCGAGATGGCTTTCATCAAGAAAAACAGCCTCAAAGTGATCAATGATGGAAATTACACCATGGTGTTGACAGATCACTGGGTTCCAGGATTCCAGGATCTCTTCAGCACAATAACCAAATCCATCAATAATGATATCTCAGACCTAACTGTAGCCAGTCTTCGAAACCTTGAAGGAGCTTCGGATGTTGATTTCTTATACACCTTCCTACATGATCACTGTATCAAAGAAATTCTCAAAATTATTGTCCCAGCTAATGAGAAAGGCAAAGACAAGTGCATTTGGCTCCAAGATGAGGGAAGGAACTACTCTACTTCTTCATCTTATAAACTAATCCACGAGGATATCCAGTACCATGTTAATAAATTGTGGATGAGTATTTGGCAGTTAGATCTTCCCAACAAAATCAAGACCATCATCTGGTTAGTAGCCCATGAAGCCATCATGACTAACTATCATAGAAAACATCGCAATCTCACTGACTGTGTGAGCTGCCTGAGATGTGATGACCAGGAGGAAGACACTCTGCACGCTTTGTATCACTGCCCGCATGCAAGAGAGGTTTGGGTGAGAATACACCCAATGCTCATGGGAAATGATCCTACCAAGACTAGTATACAAGAATGGCTCATGAGGAATCTACATGGGAAGAATTACGAAGCTACATGCTTCATGACCACCTACTGGATCATCTGGAAGGCCAGAAATGCTATGATTTTTGATAAAAAAATGGTTGGGAGTCGACAATCAAGTCTCTCAAGCTCACTCTCTCTGTGAACTTCTTTATAAGGCCAAACAAAACACTTTCAGAATCTGCAAGCAACCTAATAACCATCCAGACGATGGTTGGAAGCCTAGCACAGGTCAAAACGTCCTAGTAGTGGACGTGGGTGTGAAAGGTGGAAAAGCTGCAACTGCTATGGCGCTGCTTGATGACACAGGCAAATGGAATGGAGGTGCAGTTGTGAACATTGAGGTTCACTCCATCACTGAAGCCAAAATAAGAGTCATTGAATTTGCTCTGAAGATCTTCTCAAGAAACTTTCTGCAACCAGTCACCATTCTTACTGATAGTTATAACGCTATTAAGGCAATTGAAGGTGCGGTGGACGAGAACCCAACATTTCATCCATGTCTTATCTCTGTGAACAAGATGCTCGACGATTTGCCTGAAACTTGCATTATCAAGGTACCAAGACAAAAAAAACACATCGCTGATGTGTTGGCTAAGCATCACCTCCAAAACTAGAAGGAGAGCTATACGTACATAGTAACTTCACTCAACCGTGTGGGTCTCACTATCCCCTCATTTCTCTGTAATGGAAGGAGTCCTACCAAAATTTATTTTTATAGCTGACGATGTAGTTAATTTTGAATTTAGACCTGCAAGAGGAGGGTGGGATGAATAATAGAGCCTCCTAACTTCCGAAAAAAAAAGAGGTAACTAGTCCCTATTGTATTCCTCTTGTCTATATAAATTGGCTCTTCTTTTAGAGAAATATTTTCCTAATGCTCCCTCCATTTTATCTAGTGAGCCATATCAGCATCACCAAGTGCAAATTTAAAGTATATGTTCCAAGATACATTGACTTGAATTTCATGGATCCAACACTATCAATCTCACAAAAAAAATTGGCAATGAAAATTTATGAGGGATATCAACTATATTATTAAGCATCAACTATTTAAACATTCGTAAAGGCGAGAATTTAATCCTCTTAGGACCATAAATATAGAATTGATACCTCCATAATTTACATAGGGAATTGAATGTAAGACTAAGGTTGTGGAGTAATCAACATTATATATGAGGAATTATATACATAGGGGTCAAAAATCATAAATGTTTTGATAATGGAAGAGGAGAGAACCATGAGAACAAAAGTCCAAGGAAAATGTGCATCACCTTCACTATGACCCTTTCCGTTACATGGATCCAGCGATAAAATCCATAATGTCTCTTCCCTCCACCATCTCCACTAATCAAAATGCAACTGACTTGGTCTCCCAGTCAGAAAAAAGTCACCCTGTGTCTCAGAGGATTCAAAATATCTCTCGATCATCATGACGACCTCTTCTTGAACTGTAAGAAATGATCACAACAGGCAATTTGCAGAAGAAATAGCCGCCAATATGTTACCCAAGAACATGGTGTTGTTGGCATCACCCCCAAGACATAAACCCTAGAAACCACAAAGATATATAACCCTCTACCTAGGCGACTGACAAGGGACCAACCTTCAATGTCTACAGAATCACCCTCCTCCCCATCCAAATCTCGAACACCTATCTGTCTTGCAACATTTGATTAGGTTTCTTTCCCATACCTTGCAATACCACAATCCTAATTCCACCCATCTATCGCCCCATCCACTTATTCCTTTTCCAGAAATAGATCAGCAGGCGTCCAACCACCCAAAAATCATGATGGGTACCTGCCTTTCTTCTCAACATGAAACACCTCCCATAATCACCACCATCATAGAGAATCCACATCGCACTAACACCTCCTCACCTCCTCAACACCATCACCTAATCTAAAGATTGTAGACTCAATAGAACTATCGACGAGGATGGGCTACGACTACAGATCATTGACGAGAATGTGAGCTCACTGACCCTACTCCTGATTGCATTGCCTAGCAGGCTCCATGGTGGTTGAGACTAGCGCCGCCACAACCTCGTCCTCCTTGACACTGTGCTTTAGTCCCAAATCTATAAGAGATGACTAGATTCTCAACTCCAGCAGGCCTACAAGTCAGGCAAGGACAACTTGCAATAACATCATAACTGAGGACTTCATCACTGGATACAGTTCTGATGCACTGACATCAACCTCACAAGAAGCACACCTACAAACTTCTATGGTCAGCGGCATTCATGGTGGCAACAATCTGCAAACACCACGCCTTTGACCACCTCAGGTTCCCTTAAAGCTAGACCCCACCACTATCTCTTCCAAATCCCAGGCATCTGCCACCTCATAACTACAACATCAACCACCCTCTCTAACCTACAACTTTCCTGAGTCACCTCTTCCTTCACTGACGAGTATTATCGTCATTTGCAAAAACAACAGAACCCCATCATGCAACATCCTGGGTGATCACCTTCTTCAACTCCTGCCTCCTCAGCCTGTTGTGCGTCTGTTCTAGTTTGCAGATGACCTACACCACCTTCCTTAGTCATTGAAGCAAAGGGAAAGCCGCAGATCACCTGAGTTCAAAGAACAATCTCACACCCCTACTTCTTCCTCCCTAGTACCTGCAACACCACTGGAGACCACCGTTCTCCTACATTGATCTCTGGTGACGCCCAACAATGTCTACTGCCATCTACCAGATCCCTTGCAACCTTACAACCTCCATCACCTGCAACAATAGTCAGGAACCTATAGATGAACCAACAACAATGAAACACCCATCATCATTACCTTGTCTCCTCCTCTCCCCTTCCACCTATTGTGTCGCTGGCCTCCACAAGTTGCAACTAGTAACCATAACCCATCACCACCAACACCTACTGATACGCACCCCAACATGTTGTGACTTCCTTAGATCTTATAACTCCAGAAGTCAATGAGGATGACGACCCTAAACTCCCTGGACCTAAGTTCCATTACCATTATTGGCGTCTCCAGTTTAAGAGATGGAACTCTAAGAGATGTTGCCATGCATTTCAAAACTAAAGGATGAAAATGACCTCTTCTTTCTCTGTTTCCTATTCCATCTGTGATCTGAGAACATATTTGTGGTTCTGGGGGATAGAGACAATCTCTAAGGTGGCCTAGTGCAACACCTACAACTTCTTGGATCAATACAGACTAAGACAACCAAGAATCAGTAGGATCCATGTCGATCCATAGGTTAGAATCACTAATCTTTTCTTACTAAATATAGAAAATAAGAAGTTAATAAAAAATGAATTAGAAGATGACACAATAGATGATAATATAGATGTCTACATCAAAAAATATAATCATACTGATATACTTCATTGTTAGATCCATTACACATAGGTATATCATGTTAATGTATATGTATGTAACCTAGAATTTCAATAATAAGTAATGTTTTAGAATTTGAAAACTAAAGAATGATAACGGATGAGGACATGGAACATTAATTTATTAGGTACAACTTACATACTTGATTCACCATAAGCTGCCACATTAGGATATACAATATAATGTATTACGATCTATAAGTGGAAATATGTAATTTAGTAGTTAGTATATAACTATATTTATTATGAAATTCATTCCCTAGAAATGGATGATACAAAACTCATGCCATCCATAAGTCACTTGGATCCAAATGAACATATCCTTATCAAAAATAGAAATTGAGGAAGGAAAGTATTAATTTTAAAAATATGAATTGGAACGACTTTACTTGTTGAAGCATGAAACTAAATGAGACTTCATATAGGATAATATGTGCCATTTCTATAAGTATAAATACACCATGCTTTTTCTATGAATAGATGAGTATGGACAATAAGAAATTATGACGAGAAATATAGTAGAATTAGAATGAGTAACATTAGATACAAACCTATATTGAGAATGTTGACAATTGAATATGTAGCCATGAGAATAACATACACATCTAATCCACTATTTTATAATATCTAAATTAAATACAGATCATGGATGATTATACATGACCTTATCTTGTAATGAACATATATGTGTTATGAATAAGTGCCCACTCAATAAAATTAAGAACATAGAGAGATAGCATGATGAATTGATGAACATATAGAAAATGGTGGTTATCTATAGTATAAGATAAATGAACTAGTGAAATTAATCATATCCTTAATATAATTAGAAACCCTAAAAAGAGAGAGAACAAAAGAATCATGAAATTGTAATAACTCTAAATGGGAAAGAACACAATAATAGAAAAGATTGAAAAAGTAGTTGGTTCCAAGACAAATGATAATAAAATTGTACACCACTTTATAGATTTATTGCTCTTGGAGCCATTCTTGGTGATGGTGCAATATATGGAGTATTGGATAATTGAGGTACTAGATTCTCTATTTATATATTGGGTTATTAAATTACCTCTTGAATTCCATTTACATTGTTTAGTGGTGAATCCTATACTTTTATAATCCTTTTCTGCCTCTTTGAAAGTTCACCACTTCAGATTTATTATTGTTTGATTACAATGAATATTATAATAGCACTTGACTTGATCTAATTGGAGTTTTGACTCCCTAGACTTTAGTCCCTTTGGGATTTGGCCACTTAGATATTTGGCTCACTTGAGGTAGGGTACGTCCATCCGCCCTGTGCATAGGTTGTAATGGTTTAGTCAACCCTCAGTCGACTGGTTAACATAGTAATTAGGCTCAATGTTGTTCTCTCATAGATGATTGAACATAAGCCATTGTTTCCCTTGAATGAAATGATATGATAGTGCTCAACCTTAATATTTAAAAGTTGATCATTGCAAGTATTTTGATAATTTGAATTATTGAACTATTTTGCAGCCTTGTGAAAATGTGATCTTAAAATACAAACATTGAAATATTTTTATCCTTGATTTGACAAATTTAGTCCACCAAATATTCCTACCTATATTTGATATTACCTTGAATCATATTTAGTACCTATATCTTGTAAAAAACTTGATATAAGAATTTAGTACCAGCCATGCTGACCTTTATTTCCCATCAATGGGGTACATGTGTGGCTTTGTTCCCTATGGGAACTCGTGGGCATGTGGTAGATGGAAGAGCTTGAAGAGACATGCACTGGGTAGTCCTACGTTGAAGACAAGATAGTTGAATTTTTATTCTTAAATCATGTAATCATATTTGTAAACTTTTACGACTCTGATGTACAATCATGAATGTGATAAAGGTTGTTTATATTTCTAATATTATTTTGTAAATATTTGATCGTAAATATTGGGTCTTTACAACTATAGATTCAGCAGAGAGTGACAAATACAATAAGCTATTATACAACTCTTTTCTTCCCCTGTATAGGAAGTTACCGAATCCCAGACTGTTTGGGAAGATAGGGCAAAGTGGGACAACCCGCTAGACCATCGCCCAAGCCTATAAAAGGGCTTCTATAGAACCACTGTGTTGTACCCTACACAGTGGAGACCTTGATTTTGTGAGAGCATTGTTGTATCCTTGCAGCTCGTCACTTCTTGTTCTAGTGGACTTGTCTTTCCTTTGAGAAATTTGGGGAAATGGAGGCAAATTGCTTGGGCCAGGAAGGTGGGGTGAGTCTACAGAAAAGTTAAGATTCTTCTTGGGGAGAGAAGGAATTTGACCTACTTCATTCATGCATCCACGATAGACCTTCCTATAGGCTGGATGTCGTTGTTAGGGCCACCAACCCTGACCTCCAATCATGGTGGTGAGGAGTTAGTTGAGTCCAGGTGAAGAGGGTAGAGCTTGTGGGGCCATCATTCGTTGATTTGAAGAACTGGAGGTGGAAGTCAACCTTTAGGTTGACTGAGCCATGATGTTGGCTCATGAGTAGGAGAAGCAGAGATCACAGTAGAAGATGATCAAGAGCAAAAGGACAAATCTACCCCTGGATCTGTCACTGTAGAGGGAAGGTGAAACCGTCCTTTGTCAAGAACAAACTCGGGTCCTTGTTGAAGCCCCTTGCTAAGGTAGCACATGTTCATTAGATGTGGCATGGCCCATGTGTGACTAGGATAATTGGTAAACTTGCTGACGTGGCCTCTTTTGATTGGCCTAAATACCTTTATTTTAGAATAATCATAGAAATAAAGTGGTAGCTCAGATATGAACAAGTTATATATGAAAATTGATAAAAAAAATGCAAGGAACCCAATAAAAATAGTTTTGAAGCCTGAATCTGTTGATAATTTGAAAAGTACCTAAAGTTACTATCTTTAATGCTCTTATGAGTATGAAACCCTAATTTGATGATTAATGAAATTGAGAAAGGTCATATGAGTGTGGTATGTGAATATTAACATGTTGTTAATGAAAAGACTTTTTTAGTCAAAAAGGATAATTCATGGGCTTATTTGGTTAATTTAAGGTTTCATATGTATAATTTGCATTAATGGGATTAGAAACCCTAATCTAGGTGTTAATAGGGTTTAATGAGTTATATTTTGAGATCCTTTGTACAACATGATATAAAGTTATTCCTAATCGAAATTGACGAAATGAAGGTTTTAATGAGAATTGGTGAGTAATTTGGGTTTTGAATCTATGTTTGTTGTTTTTGGGTTTTGGGGACATAAAAGAGGAAAGTTGTAAATAGATCTAAAGGAACCCTAAGGAAACCCTAATTCAGATGTAAAACCCTAGAAATTAATCCCAAGTCAATAAAGTAAGTTCTTGATGAGTATGTAGTAATTAGGTTGTACATGCTTTTCAGGATTATGTTCTTTTGTGTGATTGGCTTGATTGCTTTCTTAGATTGCCTGATTGGATTTGACTAGACTTATTTCTTATGAAATCTCCTAATCATGTATGTGGTTATCAATGAGTACGCTCTTTAGTTTCTTGGCATTTTTTGATGTTTTACGGATTGCATGGTAATAAATTGTTTGGATGCTTTTAGTTCTACAATCTTTAAAGTGAATATGATTATCACAATTTAAGTATATATATGACTTGCCCAAACCTACATACCATCTCTAGATGTTTAATGAGATACCAAGCCCTGGAAGGAAGGTCATAGGTGGTCAAGCCCCAAAGTGAAGATCACTGGGCACCCTGAGAGGTGACCCCAAGTACCAAGCTCAGGACGAAGAAGGTAGCCTTAAAGTCCCTTTTAAGGACTAAACCCTAAGAGAGGCTATCCCAAAGTATGAATAAAAGTGGTTGGGGAGTCATATTGAAAATGGAATCTTGCATTGTTAACAAATATTTGATGTGATTAATTTGTTAGAACATATGTGTAGTATTTTGATTGTCACCACATGCTGGCTTATTCATTTATACCGACCGACATTTTGTTTGTCAGCATTTTAGGAATATTAGAAATTGGACAAATAGTAAATTGGAACTTGTAAAGATTATAAAGTGAATTCATAAAGGAGGATTTAGTTAGATAGAACACTACTGTGGGTAGAAGTTCAAGATTCCTATTTTTTAAAGGTGTGTGAAAAGTAAATTTTTATCCTATTTTAAGCTTAGTCTTTGATAGAATTTATTCATTCTTGTATATTACTTGCAAAACCATTGATCCTATTTTTAGGATAACGCCACTGATTTCTATGTCTTCCTAAACTGGGGGTTAACGAGAAGCGAGGTCATTACACATATGGATTTTACTAATCATAACAATATTTCATACAAAAAATGCTCAAGACATGGCCATGTTCTATAGGTGGTTGGGAAGGGTATGACTACAATTGGTAGATGCATCACCTATAGATGTATGTAGAACAATTAGTATCCAACACGCTCCAATAATGACTGAGAAGTTCTTTGTGTTCTGAGAGGAAAACACCACCCATTTGATTCCATGACTTTGTGGACTTCTTCCATGCCTTTGTCTTCTTTAGAACGTGTAATGCAATATATTAGTGTGATTATTTCACTATGTACAACATCCTAATACTTAAAACATATTGTGTAATACATATTGTGTCGTCATGCAATGGATCATTATTTCATCTCCTTTTGAAGTTTATACTGGAGAAGGATGACTATTCAGGAAACACTTGATTTTTAAAAAAATTCGACCATCAATTATAACTTTCAATCTATATGAACGAGTAATCCAATTTTAATAGACATTTTAGTTCAATGGAAAAGCATTTTGTGTTATGGGTGTGCACCTAAGAAGTTGGGTTTCCTAGTTTGTTGGCATAGACATTCCAGACACACCTTGTAGTGGGTGAACGTAATTTTGCTAAACTCATGTACCATCTTAAGGAGGAAGTTTTGATGTCTTGCTTTGTGTCGCATTAATTATTATTTGTAGCAAAATTGATAGAGTATATTTGATGATGTTGATCTTGAGTACTACTATCTTTTTTGAAAACTATAGGACCAATATAATTCCTCATACAAAATCACATTATTAGTGGCTATGAAATGAAGGATCTGCGATATGGTAATGTATTCTCTAACAAGGTTAATGAGAATGACACCAACACTATTTTCATTTGGTTTAAAGTACAATTGATGAAAACTTTCAATGTTTCTAGATTTAGTGACTTACCTTATGTATAAGCATCAACCATGGTGATGTCTTCACTAAGAGATTTAAAGTCTTTACCATCCCTATCTAAAATAATATTTTATATGGGTTGGTTAGCCAATTGTTTATCATTGGTGGGCTTCATGGCGGCATATATCATTTCAGTTTTTGAAACAATACTAGTGATTTTTTGTAGAATGTTACTAGACACAGACTATCAACAATTTATCAAAGAGGATCCGTTCGACTAGGTAGGACACAATATAATGACATAACTTCTTGATGAATTAAATCATACTAGCACAATTTTTTGATAATGTTTACTTGCACTAAAACTATGAAAGTTTTTGTCACATGTAATAGATATCATGTTTTTCATTATGGACTTGATGAGTTGGAACCCCAATCATAGATTTTTTTTACTATGCACGTTTGGTTTGATAACCAATACATAGAATATGTATATCATGATATTGTCGGGGGCATCTCGACATTCATCATTTTATCTATCATTACAATTTTTTTGTAGTCCATAAGAATGGGTTTGCAAACTTATTTTTAAATATTGTAAGAAAATATTTATTTATTACAATATTCCCAACAAGTCCCAAACCTTCTTATCTATTTAGGAGGGTTCAGTCAAAAAATTGATTGAGCTTTCCAAATATTGACATAAATACCCGGTTGGCTAATGATGTAGGCTAACGGGTTGGTAAAAGATGAAGGTAATTGGAGACATTTAGTTGTGGGACAAACCAATAATTGTTTTTGGAATAGCTTTTTCAAACATAGTATTTTATTTTTACATTCTTTGACTTTTTTATTATGTCATTTAAGTGGAACTTAATCTCATTGTGCACCATAGCATGGTAGAGGGAAACCATGCCTCATTGTGTAAGTCAGACATAAGTGCATGAGTTCAAATGGGATGACATAGTAGCAAAAAACTCCCAAATAATTAATTAATGTGGTTTTGTACATTTTGCACATTTTCGCAATCTTAGAGAATCTATCAATGTCATGGAGGAGTTCATATGTGGAGGTTTTGTTGATCTCCACTAATACATCAATGAGTCACAATCAATCACATTCTTTGAGATAGTATTTTTTATAACATTACAGACAAAATACATACAAAAAGATTTATGTTTCGTTGGTGTTACCACAATGTTGGGCATCTAAGTATAATATTATACCTATAGTTTTAAGTATACATCATATTCTTTTTGTACTTCTCCTAGATTATTTGACCCTTTCATGTCATAAAGACCATGGATTTTGTCGAATGGACAAATGGAGAGTATGTTTCAAAGTTAGTGTATAATGATTGACTCATTGAGTCTTTTTAGGTATGCATGGCTTCATGTCAATAAAACAATGTATTGGTGAATAAGCTCAATCAAGGATATATTCATAGTTAGAAAAATTGAAGGGTTGATCATCACATTATAGCCAAGTGTAATTATTAAAATACTAATTGATTCATGTCATGTGTGATATTGAATTGTTAATATGTATTTTTCATATATTCTAGAAGGGATTTCTTCCAAAAGTAATCCTCTTCAATGAGAATTACAACCAAATTGTGATAGATCCAAAATCCCAACCTAATGAACCAAACAAATACCAAAGACAACAAGCGAAAACATGAAATTCTTAGTAAACATGAATAGATATCAAGAAAAAAGTAGCAACATAATCACATTAGTCAACCAGTATAATTAACATAAATGTTGTCTATTACATAGTGTCAATTACAAGTTTAGAATAAAATTTTCAAGTCTACTTATGTATAGTAGCTAGGATCTTAAAATTAGTACAACTTGAACACTTTCTCACCAACCATCAACTCCCAAGTTATCTCTAAACCTAAGACACACGTGAAACAAGTGAGTCAACGCACAAGTGTTGAGTGCAGGACATAAGGATACATATATCTA
Organism: Alisma plantago-aquatica; assembly: GCA_963693085.1. Taxonomy (NCBI): domain Eukaryota; kingdom Viridiplantae; phylum Streptophyta; class Magnoliopsida; order Alismatales; family Alismataceae; genus Alisma; species Alisma plantago-aquatica. The sequence goes on along the minus strand of OY856413.1, from coordinate 898,536,516 downwards.
ATATTTGCATAATTTATAAAATATTTGCAAAATAAATGAACAACAAATAAACAAGTTCAATATTCAACAAAAGGAGAACCCATATTTTAATTATTTTACTGCATTATACCAACAATATCATACATAGTGTCAATTACAAGTTTAGAATAAAATTTTCAAGTCTTCTTATGTATAGTAGCTAGGATCTTAAAATTAGTTCAACCTGAACACTTTCTCACCAACCATCAACTTCCAAGTTATCTCTAAACCTAAGACACACGTGAAACAAGTGAGTCAATGCACAAGTGTTGAGTGCAGGACATAAGGATACATATATCTAATATTTGCATAATTTATAAAATATTTGCAAAAATAAATGAACAACAAATATGCAAGTTCAATATTCCACAAAAGGAGGACCCATATTTTAATTATTTTACTGCATTATACCAACAATATCATGTATCATAAAGACTATGACCAACTTGCCAATGGATGACGTATAAAAGGAATCTTAAAACGGAAGCAATTCACTAACCCTATTTATCGACATGATCCTCCCTAGCTTGAAAACTCGACTAGGATTCCATACCTCGTGTTCTTGCCCCAATATTATAGATAGGTGTACCCGATTTGGATTTTTATATTGTGTGTTAAAGTTATATGATCAACAAGATAAATAATCGAGTACCATCCTACAAAGTTACATGGTGAATCAACATAGATACATATCAAGGTTCAAGAAAGAAAACCATAATCATATAATTAATTAAAGCCCATTCTAGATTCAACACTTCATAACATGTCCTTCACAATCAATATCTCAAGCAATACATGATTTAGAATAAGATTACACACATGTATTATATTCTCATCATTAACCCTATATAATTCTATTTTGGGTTTTTGGGTCAAGTTAGGATCAAAATTCTAATTTGTAAATTCGATGAGGTTTTACTAAATAATGGTCTATAATGAAGGGTATTTCAAGTTTCACGTCATTTCTATGTTTTGTTTATTTTATATGTATATTTCAATCTTTAAGTCACTTACTTGAATTTTAAGGTCAAAAGACTCACAATGGAGCAATAAAGATCATTACTCATCAAGTGAATAGGTCAATAATTAAAACATGACTTAGATCAAAAAGAGACTTGGAAATAGAAGTGCATATCAAGATTAGGCGGATGTCCCCTAGAGTCAGACATCATAATTAAATATTGGTTTCAACTTTCCCACAAGAATGTACATATTAACATAGTTCTTATGGCATTAGGGGTCAAATGAAGATTTAGGTAGGTATCCACATCAAAGGGCTACAAGGATTAAAGTGGACTCATATTTGAAAGGGTAGAGCATAAGATTTAGATATTCATAAGCATTTGGTCCAAATAAAACAAACAAGCAATATGTGCCACATTAGAAGTCCAAATCGGTTTATTAGAGTCGCATACATCCTCATATAAAAAAGTGGTTGGTCTTAGCCCTTTAGGTCACTATCTATCATAATATTACTGATTTAAGAGATCAAAAATATTTTGAAGCATCAAGGGTATTGATATCATCACATTAATCAAGTATAACAAGGTATCATAAAAATGGAGTTACTTGCATAAAAAGTGAGATGGACAAAACAAGAGAAAAAGGTTTTAGGGTTGATTTTAGTGTCAAAGTGAAGCATAAATTTAATTATTTCAAGGTTAGGGTGAGTGTAGATGTCATCTAGAAACAAGATTAACACTATCAGGAAATGTTTATCGTATATATCGAACACAAGTTACATATTTACATTGAGTTAACCATTGAGCAAGAAGTCTAATTAGGACCATGATTTGGATAAACATACATAAGTGTTATTGATTTCATAATTAGGAGTTTGAATAACCATTAAATGACCTAGATTAGTCATAGACATGCATCAACTATACTCAAAAAGATCAAATTTAGAATCTTTAAGGGAAATTGATAATAAACAGTAGAGTTAAGGTCTAAAATCTTGCTCATGGATATTTTTTAGATGATCAAAATGTAATATACGCTCGTTTATTTTGGCCTTAAGATTTTGGAGTTTTTCTTTTTTAGGAATCAACATAAAAACTATAAGAAATTTGGGGTGAGGTGGGGGTGGGTGTGCATGTGTTACATTGTTTCATTTGTATATTTAGTGATTACAGAGGGCCACAAGATGAATAACCACCAAATGAATTATACTAGTTATCACGCTCCTAGAGTGAGGCTACCCAGGCCAAGTAGCACACCATGTTTCACTCCCTTCCATCTGATCTATGTCATTAGGATGCTCTCCGGAAGTCTGACTGCCATTCTATAGTTGTGTGCCTCTCGCCACCTCTATAGGTTAGCCCTCTGTAGTGGCTCACGTATGTGCAAGATACCAATTATACAACTTCCTACAACTTTTGAACCATAATGCGAAATTTCAAGGAGGCTAGTCCAACCCCAATAAATCAGCCATCTACCTGTACCAAGATCACACAAGGTGGATGGTGGCTTGAAATGGTTCGAGTTGTGGTAGGGAGGTGAGCTCCCAAGATTGGAATCAATGGTGGCATTTAGGGTTTGGTTGCAAGAAGAAAAAGATGAAGAGGTGGATATAAGTGTGCCAAAAGTTTAGAAAAGAGAGGGGAAATGAAGAGTAAAGAGAGACAAAGAGCATTGGCTAGAAAAATGCTCAAAAGCATCAAGAAATTAGAGGATTGGTTTCTATAAAAGCACCCATGCTATTGTTGTAAGGAGAAAGGTAGAAGTTGAATGAGGGTTGTTAGATCTAGAATCCCCGATCTAACAAATAGGAAAGGGGCACACATTAGGGTTTGAGGAGTTTGGGTGGTTGATGGGTTGCATCCCCATTTTTTCTTAGTTGTATTTTTAATTATCTCCTCCACAACTTGCTATATGCTAGTGACAAAGATCATATTTATGAGGTTCAATATTGGTTGCAAAATGATTATTCACTAAAGCATGACACTTAGTTCAAATTATTGTCATGTATTATACAATTATTCATTAATGTGACCAAGTTGGAGTGTCACAACACTCAAACAATGAAATTGATATTCAATGGAGCACAATGGTCACTACATGAGTGAGAATTATGTCATAATAACAGAGAGAAAGTCAAGTTTTCACAAACACCTTTAATAGTTAGTGGGGTTTCTTGTGTTGATCAAACATATCTAAATTGATTTTGTTGGTCTTGTGTCAGAGGATAAGTCAAACTTGATGATGTGTCTACTATGGGCCCTAGGAGAATCCTAACATGAGATCCAAAATTGGACCTCCTCACCTGTCATCTAATTTTCATTAGTGTGTAGCATTGGGCTTCCTGATAACGGTCTCACTTACATGAGTTTGCTACTATGTATTTTGACAACATTCAACTTGATGATGGTATTTTCAATAGTGTAATATGGCACACCAAAACAAAGTGTGAAAATACATATGAAAATAAATCAAGTAATAAAGGGATGAAAGAGTTGAGGAATATCATGGAGTTGGATCACTATAAATTATTACTAACTAAATGCAACCGTTCAAGCTATGAACTAGTTTTGATTTGGATTTTATATTGATTAAGATATTCCTTACAGTTTTTTTAAATAAAAATATGAGAGTATCTAGAGCACTATTTAATGACAACAATACATTACTATAAACAAATCAAATTGATCACATTTTGTTACTACATTTTCTAATACACATTGAAAATAAGTTCTATGTCCTTTCACATTATTATGTAATATATATTATCAATGAATACTAGTTAAGTGGTATCCAAACACCACAAAATCCATTACTTCAAAGTCTAAAAAAACAAAAGATTCACAGTCATAACAATGCTTCCATGCTATTGTGCACATGTGTTCATGGGGGAAATTAGACAATACTAGAATCTTTAGAAAAAACATTATAGCTAAGATATTAAATAAATTAGATAGCCATATTTGTTGCTTTTTGTGGAGGCAATGGGTACAACAAAAGTAATAAAATTTTTGTCATGTACCCTACAAGAAGATCTCATTGACAATGGCATATTCATAAAAAGGGTGCAGGGATATACCTCATCCCGGATAAGTCCTATGACGTCCCTTCACCCGGTGTTGTGTATTACTCCTAGCGTGCATATATTGTCTTTGTATATCCTCCGAACATAAGTAAATCATCTTCTACATCTCTACTTTGTCAATGTGGATGGACTGGAACTCCACATCTCACTTCCTAAGTTGGCAGGAAGGAGTAGCTTTCTAGGTTGATGATGTGCTAGCATTAGTTTATCTCCTTTTTGCTCAGTTGGGGACAATGACGGCTAGCGTTTACATACAAGTGCATAACATCGAGCGTCTGAGCATGTAAGAATTAATGAAAACATCTAGTCGTCATCCCCCTATAAATAGTAGAGGAAAGGAAGAAGGGTTTCCCAAAACCCTAGGGTAAACAAAAGGGTTGTGGCTGCATTTCAAATGAGCCACTCGTAGACCAGAAAAAGAATGGAATCCAATAATTAACCAATTAATCATATTAATTGATTAACTAATTCTCATCACCCAACTCTAGTCAATCCTCTCAGGAATAGCATGTCATCTCAACAATTTAAATCTATTTAATTAGCTTATACACTTTAACCAATTAACGTAGATTTTATTCCAATATTATTCTAGTGGATTACCTAAATGATTTAGTAATCAACTTGATTTGGAAAATTTCCAATCACATCCACAATAATACTTCTATTCCAATCACATCCTATGTGTGTGACCCAATAGGCTCCACATTACGTAGGAAGTTATATTAATAATTGAATAATGGTTTCACAAGCAATGATTGGTACCTAAAAGACTTCATTGCAACCCAAGTAACTGGAGAAGTTGGAGAACAACTTAACTTATCATCTATGACTATTGTTATAGTGATTTTATAGTTCCTTTGTGTTTGATATCCATATTGAACTCGAGGCATGTAATTGTCATCCTTTTCACCATTCATTCTATGTTCCTTGAACAAGAGAAGACTGTCTAAGATATGTGTAAGCTCAATTTCACATATTGACTCACATCTTCATGGTATTGTATTTCTCATTCTCGCATATCAAGTGACAGGGATACCATACTCTTATAGGAGGGATTGATCCAATCTACATCACTCACAATCATCCCCATGTGTCACAGTGCACCCAAGCACCTCCTTTATGGTAACCCTTATTTAGGATCATGTTGGATGATGTCAAAGCACACCTAACGACATGTGATGAGTCTAGTGATTTCAAGTCTAAGAACCACAATCAGCACCATCACTATGCGAAATGACTCTGACTACCGATCATGGTTTCCATGTATCACTCTCAAGGTGGGTCTGTCTGATACAATGTTCTCTAACAAGTATATATGTTCTTGGATAGATATCACATATCATGCCTAATGAAATTCTATAATAAACCGACACATGTTCTAGGCTTAAGTGTAATTGTTTTCTATTATCCTTGCACAATAACATTTGACTAGGGACATAACACGAATTCATATACTCTTGGCATCTGTATGATCTCATTGTTTAAGTCCTTAACCTGAAGACATGCATCACTGAGTGATATCAGTCTTTAGATATGTATTATGTTATATCATTGTCTCAGAACTGAATAACTAAACAAACTAAAAGTTTTCCTTTATTGTTAATCAAATTTCTTACAACATATGCCACTACAATAATCATATGATTGGAAATATGGGCATACATATCAATAATATCCAATGTGATTACACCTTCCATCCATTAATTTTCAAGAAAAAATAACATTGAATCATTAGGCATCCAATTTAGTAGTTTCATGTTAGGCTAACACCGCCTAAAGTATAGAAATTTAGCTCCTTAGAAAAAAAGTTTCTTCATACAATCAATGCAAAAGATAACATATTATATAGTTAATGTAGAAAAGAAAGGGAAATGGTAGTACAGAACATGTGGAGATAGGTACTCAATGTCTCTAGGTGACCTTCATTGATTAAACATACCTTTGCTACTTCGTGGGTGTCAAGTTAGCATTATCATCTTCACTCCATGCTCTATGGAATTCAACACACTTGTTAAATGAGATGGGGCAACTTCACCTCATAATTTTATTATAAGGTACTTAAATTTTGGTGAGGGGGGATGTACATGTAAAATTTGAATGCATAAATTCTAAAAAAATCGAAAGTAGTTAGGTGGATGATAATGCATTGAAGTCAAGTTTGGTCGATGGGGGTCCAACATAGAACTTGAGATCTGATGCGAACAATCAACCAAAACATGGACTACATCTGCACTCACTTGGATGACATACTTTTGCCAGTATTGGGTCAGTGAGGAAATGGAAACATCAACTTAAGCCATTAGGTTTTATGAAATTTTCCACCACTCAAAAAAATACCCAAATTGAAATGCATCCATTTAGTTAGTGGGTTTTGTGAGTGACACATGGGTACATATGTGGGACCCAATTGACTAAATTTATTACATTAAAATAAATGTAATTTCTACTACATCTTGAATAAATATAATGATGTTTTAATATCAATCAAATATTAAGGATTTCTAGTCTAAAATCAAACATTCCCAATAAGAATTGATATTTGAGAAAGTGATAGGGAATTGAATCTTTGTCCATGTCTACTGCAATTTTCTAAACATGGATTTGCATTAAAAGTTGTTAACTATGGTTCATTGAATAAAATTAGATATTATTAGGAATGGAAACCATCTACATAACAACCAAACGTGACTCTACACTCTTCAAATTAGATTTTGTGGATAACAATCTAACACAATTCAAATGATGATAATTAACCATGACATATGGTATTGGGGAAGATTCACCATACAATATGAAAAAACCTAATGCTGCTTTATAACAAAAACTCACAAAAAAAGATTTCCCCATAATGTTGTCATATTTGTCAATAATATGTAGAATACAATAAATATCCACTAACTTTTCGGAACAACCATATCTATTGACGTGGATTTGCATGTTAAATGAAAATGTACCAAACCCTTATCATATACATGAATTAATTAGTGAGACATTCAGTCTATTGCATAGTGTTACTGACCTTGCATCTCACTTCTTGCCGAAAATAACAAATACATCCTTGAACAACTTGCATGTAATCATGACACTCAAAAATTCTATACATACGCCAGAGAAATTTACACAAACAATGCCACGTCTTGGTATTAAAAAATGAACAACAAAATTACTATTTAATATGAAACAATATATAGTAGTTGGTTTCTTTTTGTTTATGCTATATTTTATGTAAAAATACTAGAGAGGCTTTCTTTTTTATTTTATTTTAGAGAAATGTCTTACAAATATAAATTTATAAACACATATTATACGGGAACCCATGTGTCGACACACAATGTGTTGGGTTGGATTTGGATTATTATTTGCTTAACCTATCAAAATTAGCTATTTTTTACTTGCACCTCTTTGGCTAAAACCCACAATGAGCCTACTCACCCACCCATTTTATTGGTCTACCATCCCCATATCTTTTATAGTTTTCTCATTTGATGAGATGTCTTTGCACTGTTGTTACTCTAGAGGGTTTGAAGAACATTAGGAACCTAAGTGATGAGGGTGATTTCATCTAGTGTTGAGAATTGGATGTGGATGGTGGATTTGATTTTGTATAAATCACTGTTATCGAATGTGACAGTGTAGGAGTAGTAGGGTGGGGACCCTTCCCTAGAGGAAAAGGTCACACTTGTATAAAATCCCTTGTTGAGGCTCTTCAACATGGTATCTTGTTGGGCTTCTCTACATAGATTCTTAAGAGGTGCTTGGTAGGTCATGCAGCCTTGGCTTGTGAGATCCTCTACAATAGGCCAGAGTGGATCTGACCTATAATTTTCAATCCACCTTGGTGAAGCACAAATGACCATAAGATGGGTTGATAAACTCGAGGCTCGTATGTCTTGGTTGATGTTAGATTCTTATGAGAATGTGACATTGTTTTCTTGAGACCGATATTTGGGTGGATGCCATATCTAGCCACATTTGAGTAAACTATAGTGGGTTCTATAGTAAGTGATTTGTTCTACCTCTTTAAAGGGGTATGTTGTTGGTAGTTTTAGTGTGAAGTCAGTCAAATCTTAGCCATAGTTCACCTTCTTTTATGAATGCTATATGCCACTCAGTAATTTTTTATTTATTTACAAGAGAACCGACCCCTTAGAAGCGCCACAATCGTGACCCCCCCAGACAGTGTAAACTCTCGGGGCATGAGAGGGTGTGGTCCGGTCACCCCCCTCCCACGCCTAATCAAATTAGTGTTACTTTTCATAGAGTGCCTTCCACATGATTTGAACCCGGGTCCTTCACCTGGAGTTACCGAGCCGTAAATATTTTTCACATCATGTATTTGAGATAGTGATTTACTGATTACATGATCACATTGTTCTCATGAAACTATAGCCATCCTAGGAGAACATGGAGTATATGTTGAGTTTTCTGACTATATATTGTTTTTACAATGTTTGATATCTAAGTTGGAGTTCAAGTTTAACGTCTCCCAGAGAATATTTGAGTGCACCATCAGAAGAGGTGGAATTATTTGTATTTATCTAGAATTTAGTGGTGTCTCTTTCCAGACTGTTGAGTGTCTTGAGGAGACACATAATGAGACATGTTCCATTGTCAATGAATCATGAAAGGAACTTTAGGTCTCTGTGTATAGCATTGATGAGCAAGTACCTATTCTGGCCCAATCATCTAATATTTCCTTCATAGAGAATGGAATAAAATTTAGGTTTGTGATGAGGGAATGGTGAAAGTGAGTGCTTCTATCTTAACTTATTTGAAGACAAAGGCTTCTTTAAGGGTCTTCATCTCAGCTTCATCATGTCATGTAGAATTATACATCATCATCACTAGTGATACTCTCATTCTGGTTCACTTGGTAAGTAAATGATCTCTTCTTCCTCAAGATTTGTACCTATGCAAAGCTTGGGAGTAGAAGGTGAATTCTTTAGGTTGACTATTGGGATAATAACCACTCTAGTTTTTTTTTCTTTTGTGGGTTCTTCCAGAGCATCATTAGAGACCTCCTCAATGTATGATATTCTTCATATTTCCCTTGTATAGGGGTGAAGAAGCCTTGATCTAAGTGGACTGGGTTATGGTCATTGCTGGTGAAGGGATGGAAAACTTTGGCCCATTCATTCTTCCTAAATTTTGTAATATAGCTGCATACATAGTTGATCTGGATTTGATTGACCATGGTATGATGATTGATGTATTATGGATGGTGTGAGTGTTAGATTAGGTATCCATACAAGCCAATGATTTTAATGGGGTTTCACCCTTGATATAATGATTAGCCTTTGGACAACTTGAGGGATCACTATCCTCTATTTTTGATTATTACCAATAATGTATTCTCTTTGGGGTCCATTGTCAAGGGTCTTTCTTAAGGACAAATGGGTTATATATTAGGATCTTGAATGGTAGTGATAGACACTACATGAAATGATGATGGTGTATCATTGGCATAATACACTTCGACTTAATTGGACTCAATCAAGTCCTCAAGATCATGTTTGGGAGATAACCGTGTGTCTCTTTATGGATCTTGATATTATGAAAATCAAAATGATTAAGATCAAATCCTCTTGGTAAGAAATTTGGAATGTTTATTATATATGAAACTTTAGGAGATGTTGAATTGTTTGTAGAATGGTGATAAGTGAGGCTCCAATAGGAATAAAACTTCCTCTTAGTCTTTGTAGGTTCTTTTATAGAGGAAACAATTCCTTGTTTAACTCCTTTATGTAGTGTATTAGTTGTAATCGGTTGTTATCATAGTGACTGGAAGGGAGGCAGTGCATATGCATCGAACTTATAAGGATAATTCAAACATTATAATGGCATGTATTATAGTTGAGATTGGAAATACTACCCATTATGTTCCATCATAAATGTTTGATGCATGTGACGTGATGCAATCGCATAACTGTTACCAATTAGAGTTCATTGAACAATATATCCCTATATAAGAATTAATGTTCTTTGCATTGGCCATCTTTGTCCATCTCAGCTTCCAGTTTGTCATTGAATATTGTAGCAAAGATAGAAAATAGGCCTATGTTTGTCCAGATATACACCTCTTTTAATGAAACCTAGATTAAATCAACTCAATAAAGGTATTGAAGCTTTGCAAATAGGAACATAATTAGTGTGGAAAGAAGGTTGTTGTTACATATATCTTTTCTTTTTTATTTAAATTCTAGTTATGTTGCTAGTTCGTGCTATCTTTCTACACAATATGAGAAACTCTCTCATGTGTTTTGTTGTAGTTCTTCCAAATTCTCCTTGGTTGGGTCCTTCTCGGGTTTCCAAGCATATTGTTCAATTACTATTTTGTCTAGTTGTGTCCTCATAATGAGGGATACCAAGTCTTTCTTACTATATCATGCCATGCAGGGTTCAATGGATGTATCTGATCATAATCTTGTCATCATCTTATATCTCCACCATATTAATGTAGTACAATTTCACATGAGCGAGTGAGATGCCTTTATCTAGTTTCAAATATTTTCAAGTATTTCAATCAAGAGGAACTAGCAAATATATCTGAAATAATTGGTCTCTCCTTTCTTCTTCTCCTATAATTTAAGTTTTCACATAATCTACAACATGATATGTTCAATTGTAGAAGTGTATTTGTGCATGCATATTTTCATCTTTTATGATTAGTGGTGTACTTGGTGGATTTATTATCAATGGTTACATCATGTACACCTATGGTGGGAAGCCATAACCCCACACCCCATGTAGGGACTGTACTGCATAGAAGGTGGTGGGTAAAGACCTGACTATGGACATGGGAATAACTCACTCTTCAATTATGGACATGGCTATGGTGGTTGTAAGTACTTCTTCTTGGATTTCGTCCATCTTCAATAACCTTGAATTCCTTAGTCTTGGATCTTTCTTTAGGATCTTGTATGTGTATGATGATAGGTTCTTTATCTTATATGAAGGCTATACCAAACTATTATGTGATCCAATATATGGAGGCTATTGATATGGTGCTAACTAGAAGAGGATCAGTTAGTGCAAATATGGATTCCATGAATTGTAAGGGAATGGTATAGAGTAGACTAACATTGGATGACAATCCGGATCGATACAGGACTGACATGTCAATGTATTTGAATGGATGCATGAAAGTAGTACGAGAAACTATTATGAAGAAGTTTGATGTGAGGCTTTTAGTATGGTTAAAGCAGTCTATGGTACTTGAGGGTTAGATTTAGTAATATTTGGTAACTGAGGGTTGCATTTTGCAATCTTTGGCGGTCCAACAACTTTTTCCCTATCATCATCAAAAGAGATTCCTACCATAGGGTTCCCACTGTTCTACTTGTTGGGTGTTCTCAAATAGCTTGTGTAAAATAATCTCTTATAAGATCGATTAAAATAAAGACTCTTGGAATGACTCAGGATGACCTACAAGTCAGACATACCTATATAAAACACATGCTTTAGTTCAATATTACAAGAATGCACCACTTTAAATTATTCCCTTAGATCATTGTTACATTGTGAAAAATTAATTTCTCCCTCCTTCCCATTAGGTATTAATAAGGATAGGCTTTGTCTTCCATATCACTTTAATTGGGTGGATCCAACAAGGGATTTTTCTTTGGGAATCAGGGGGTTTGTGACATACCATTAGATACTTGCCCCAGTCTTAGATAAAATTGTAGGTATTTCCAACTTGTCATCGAAAATTATGAAAACACCATGGGGGTGGATAACATAGGCCAGAACCTTTCCCTAGAAAGATAATTAGGTGAAACTACTATTCTTTGAAAGCATAAGGTTGGGAACCAACTTGTATAAAGGTTAAAAATAACTTATTTAACTCTATTGATTGTGCCTGGCTAACCATGTGCCCCTTGGGCATTGTTGTGATTTCATGAGGTTGTATCCCTATTGGAGTGCTCCTATTTTCAAACATAGCATGGCATCATTGCATCCCTTAGACAATATATGTCTGGATTTATTACTAATTCATATCTAGATGGGGAGAGATGGATTTGGAGGTGTATGGACAAGATTTTTATCATGGTATAGAACAATCAAATATGGATGTGTAAGAAGAGGGTTCATGTAGTTTTTGGCCACAGTTTGGGAATTCTAGCATTGTCTTCTTAGTATAGTGTGGTTTAGTTCTAGGTCATGGTTGGGGCCTTCTAATGGTAGGTGAAGATGGAAGGACCATCATGCTATTATGTGATGTCATATTCAATATGGAAGATCTATTAGACTGGATAGACCTAGTGTGTAAGGAGAACAAGATGGAAAATATCCTTGATTTGGATGTTATATCAAAGTTGGATGAGTGAGTCATAGTATCAATATTTGATGTGATCAAGATGACTAGAAGACTCTTTCGAACTGGTAACCATCATAACTACATGATTGAAACCAAACATGCAAACATGTATGGAACAAGGATACCATATGTGGTGGAATATCATGAAATGGAATATGGTTTGTAGAAATGAAGTCACATAGCTTCCCAAATAGCATTAGGCGGACTTTCGAGATGGGTCCTGCCAGAAGATATTTGGAAAGGGTTTCCAAAGAATGAGGTACTTTGAAAGTCAATTCAAACATCCATCCAACACAATTTAGAAGGCCAAGAAGATAATATTTAATGCTTAAAGTGATAGAGGTGTGGGGGTAAATGTTAGTAAACTTATGACACATTTTAAGGTATGGAATTTGTTATGGTATGATTGCTAGACTTCCTATAATATTGTTAATAGAGGTTGTGATTATTGTTTTATATATTTAAAGATGTTAGTAAGAACTATATAACCTATGCAATATGATTAACAAAAAAAATCTCAAGACATTAGAAAAAAGGGAACTTGTAATGCAAAGTGAGAAATAATTGTAGAAGATAAGCATTCACCCTTTAGACCACAATCTTAGATGTGAATTCTTTCTTCACTCAAGAATGACCTTTATAAGAGGGGTTTTACGAAACCCGTCCACCCATAATCCCCATTAATGGTGTAACAAAGAGGAAAGGGCCATTATCAAATACTTCTAGGATCCAGATTAAAATAATAACTCCTAGCACTCAACAATTTCAATCAAAAGTAATGTTTACAATAATGGGATAGAAAGATCTCCTCTACAGATTTACATTATTTTAGGAGAGGGAAACACTAGTTGTTCTAATGAAAGACTCCGAGAACAAAAATATTCATTCTTACATGCATTTCATCTTCCTTGTGAATTATTTCTCTTCGAGTCCAATTCTTCCCTTTTCAAAATATGAAGCTAACCTAAAACACAAACAAACAAAACAAAGGTCAATATAAAACTATTTTGTACACCGACACAAAATGAGTACATGTAATATTAAATACATATATAACGATAAAGGTTTAATAATCTTCATGTAATGAACTTTTCATATTAAATTTATATTTCCAATCCATAATCATTCCATCTCATTAGGTGTAATAATTTTTAGTCCAACCACAAACTTTATGGAGTTTGTTTTAGCAATGGATTCTACGGTGATGGTTCTAATAATGGACTCTTATCACCTTATCTCATTGGTATACTCACTCTCTTAGTGATAATCCATTAAATTTTGAGAGTGATTAACTCCCTAATCCCTCTTATTTGAATCATTATTACATTTAAATATCAAGTAACCAAATTATGTGATACTTAGAGTACTTTATAAATTACAGAAAATGAAATAAATAAGGAAGTTAGTATAATGAATATATTTGAGTAAACCATGAATCTTAAAAAAAGCATTATTATGAAATGTTACTCGAAGCTACCCACCATACCTTATTCAGGGGAAATATTATGTTCAATCAACTCAAGACTTACGTCAAAACAAGGTTCTCAAGAGTCCATGTTTATGATTTTTAGTTTATGGAAGGATTTTTGGTTTTAGGTTTTATTTGATCCAAGGTTTAGTTTGACAATTAGGGGTTACCTTTGTAAGATCTGTTCATCATGTATAACCCTAAAAGTTTTCATTTAGCTAAGTATACTACATGTTCACATTTACAACAGGGAAAACATATATCATAAAGGATGCAATTATTTTTCCACATGGTTAGTCCTAATTGGATTTATATTATATTTCATTATTAGATCCAAATTTGATAATAATCATAGTCTCACAAAGTTATCAAAAATAGGGTTTAGATCATAATGATCGGTATTAGGTTATTATACCTTCTGTTACACATTTTGTCAAACTTAATGGTATCCTTAGTTTAATCACAAGAAAAAGAAACTAGACTGGAACTAGGATTTCCACAGACAATAGAATACATTAAAGTTACTGATATTATCATATCTAGGGTCATAGATTCATATCCAACACTCTTAGGTCATTCATCAAACTCTAATAATCAAAATATGGATATTTATGCTAGTCATGGGACTATGATTTGAATTACTGCCTATAAATATTTGTATTGGACTACTTGTGATTTTTTTGGTTAATTTAGAGGGCTCATACTGATATTGTGTCAAATTCAATATTTCATATGACTTCATTAATATCTGGTATATATTTCTGATATTGGGAAGAAATAGAGGGATACATATCCATAATGTTGGAAAACCACATTCCATCTGAGTAGGTTTTGGTCAACCCTTAACCAATATCTGGTATATGTGATAGCTTCTATCAACTAAGTCAATTTGTGGGAGATGAGAATCAAGTTGGTGACACTAGATGGTGAATCTAGTCTCCAATGACTATGATTGACATCCAATTTTTTATCTATGCCTACCCCCATACAATTAGTAACAATGGCAACAACAGATATGCATGCTGGCCAGAAAAGAGGAAATTTCAAATGAAACCTCAAGAAGATTAGAAGAGGTGGTGCGGAAACAAGTCTTAGCCTCTTGAACTCGGATGGAGACTTTTCTCCCACTAAGGCTCTTCAAGGGTGAAACCTATAGAAGGGGTCTCACAACAGAGTTACTGAAATAGGTTGAAGAAGGCTTGAGGGTTTGAGAGGGTTTTGATTTATTAAAAAAATGTCAAAAATGCATGGGTCAAATGTAGAGGAGACAAAGGGGTAGATTTTATAGGCTATATGGGGCTCATTTAGAGTTAAACAAGGTTGAGAGATTTTTCTCTGCACTAGAGAGAGAGAAAGGGATATATAGGGAGCCTGAGTCTCCCTGCAAACCCCACCTTTTGACCTCAAATAAAGGGGAGGTTGTTTGAGAGAGTAAGAATTAGGAAAGGGAGGGAAATTCGGAGGTGAGGATGTTGGGAGAGGGAGTTTTCATGGTTGGTTTTTGTCTTACAACTCTCACTTATTATGAGAGGAAGGAGACAATCCCTAGATTGTTGATCCATGATCATACAAAGTCCATGTCGTGTGATAGGGTTAAGTGGCCAAATGTATGCCCCCTAAATTTTGAGTGTCGTGAAATATGACCAGATGTATTTGATACATACTAACCCTAAATCCTGATTTAAATAAACACTTTAAGCTTACAAAAAATCGCTACACCACTAAGATTGTCATATTAACTTAAAATTTTAAATAATAATCCTATTATCAAAATGTTGTTAGAATAAAATATGAAAATGAAATTTGTGGGTTAAATATCATTTCCTTGACCTTCAGTTCACCCTTCCATTCCATTTTGATAAAAGTCTTCAATATCACATATGGCCTAATAATGTGTTCAAAATTTGAATAAATATTTCTAAAGAAGTATCATAACAAAAAAGGATTATAACTTTTTGTATTTAGACTATTAAACAAATACTTATTACATTATTGTCCTAAAGGACTAAATGAAAAGATGTGACCACAAATATTTTTAGAGGATTATATATAAAACATTTTCAATTACAAATTCTACAAGAAAAGGAGGGAAAAACTAATTCCTCACATCCTATCCCACTTATATGAATTATCCTTAGACAATTCATCTCAAGTAGTAAAGGATGTGGGTGAGATTTTTCTATGTCAATTTCTTAGCACTCACGTGGCCTCATCTTGTCCATGTTGTTTGTAGAAACCTTAAAAATTTTGGTCTCTTTGTTTTTGGTCTCCTTCACCTACTCATCTAAGACCCTCAAAGGTGCCTTTAGGTGGGACAAACTGTTGGGAAATATGGCATTAGGTAGGAAGAGAAAAAAAATATTGTCATATTTCCCACTAAACCAATGGATCACATCTACAACTATAAAATGGAAAGGATGGTCTTGAGGTTATACCTAGTCCTGGAGCAAGTCTACCGACAATCTCCTCATTGTATTTGTGCAACTTTCTTCTAGTTTCACTTGAACAGTGTCCGCGTCTGCGTCATCCTCTTAGTTGACCACCATAGATAGCAGGTTGACATTATCCTCATAGTGGGAAAATGATCCACTCCTCTAGATAATTACACTCGGACCACCTAGAACTCTTGTCATTCTTTTAGAACAGATTGGAAGGAGTTGTCCCTCCCATTGGTGTACTAGTCACTGACTTTGTCTCCCACAATTGTTCTGCTTTGCTATCCCTACCTTTATCAGTTAGGACTAGCTTAGATTGTTTTGGTTACCACAATTGGAGGAAAAAAATTGGCAGGGGAAACGGATGTGTTTGAGAAGCCCCCAATACCCATCTATCTATAGGAGGGTCAGGGTCAGGGTTCCCAGTCTGTGTGGTAGTGCAAGGGACTAGAATCTAAAAAAAATCACAACATGCAATAGGAAAAATAGTCAGTTTTTTTAGTGAACCGATTGGTCATCATGCAAGCCAATCAGTTAACCTAGTGAACCGATCATTTCATCATGTGATTAATGCATGACATGGCATCAACACCAATCCTTGATGCAATTGAATTGATCCATGAACTGACTGTCTTGCTCCATGAAATGGTCATGTCGTGGCCTCAATTCATTCGATTCACTTGATGAATCGATCGCTTTGCTCCCCAACTCATCTAGAATTCAACCAGTGCAATATATAATTAACCTGACACTTCAAATGGTTGGTTTAATACTTGAACCAGTACCATGTGACTTTAGTCAGTTAATTTGTTGCTTGAATTGAATACATAAATAGATTCGCAATGAATTCAATCAACATTCATGATTAAACCCCTCTTCTAGGTGTTTCCTATGAGTGTGACCCTATATGTCCCAATTTACGTTGGCAGTGAATGTCCATAACTAGTTTATGACATCACAAGAAAAGAGTAGTGCCTAGTCAGATATCATTGCTACCCAAATATATGGAAATTTAGAGAACAACTTCAACCTAGAATATGTGATTGGTTTACATTTTTTGTATAGTTCCTATGTCACTGATATCTGATATTGAAGTAGAGGCTTGGAATCACCATCCTCTTCAATCGTTCAATCCATGTTCCTTGAAGCAGAGTAGACTATTTAAGATATTTATAAGCTCAAAATAACATATTGACTCACATGTGTATAGCCATAAATTTTCTCAGTCTCTCTAATCAAGTGTCCATGATATCATACTCCTATAGGAGGGACAAATCCCATCTACATCACTCAAGTCATCCCCATGTGTCACAGTGTATACAATCATCACCTTCATGAAAACCCTTATTCAACGTTATGATGGATAATGTCAAAGCACATCGAACAATGTGTGATGAGTGTAGTGACTTTATGTATAAGAACCGCAATCACTACCAAGACTATAAGATATCACTCTGACTACCAATTATGGTTTCCATGTATCACTGTTATGGTGGGTCTTTCTAATACACTATTCTGTAATTAGTATTTATATGCTTGGTTTGATACCACATATCATGATTGATGAGATTTTGTCATCAAACAACACACACTTGACTCTTATGTGTTATTGTTGTCTATCATCTTTCCATAATAGCATCTAACTAGGGACATAATAAGAACGTATATACTCTTAACATCCCTATGATATCATTATTTAGGTCAAGCAGCTGAAGACATACGTCATTGTATAAAATCATTCTTTAAATGTTTATAATGTTACTTCATTATATCATAATAAATAAAATAGAATAAATTTAAAGCTTTCCTTTATTATTTATCAAATAATTTACAAGTTATGCAATTACAATTATCATATGATTGTCTCTCTGGGCATACATACCAACACAAACTAAATTGGAGATCTAAAAGATGGATGTTCAACTCATGAGTAGTTGTGACAATCTGATTTTCTCTCTCTTTTATAGACCATTATACATAGTTTTACATTAATTACATTGTTTGAGTGATTTGATCCTTAACTATAGTCACACTACTCTTATGTTCCAATATGTGATAGTGATTATAAACTAAAACTGAAGTATCATGCTCTAATACCTAACCCTCTTGTAAGTTAAATTGAACATTTTTAATGTGTTATACTTGCTCTTTTATGTAAATCATACTACAGGGAATTAAATTATGCATCCAATGGCCTAAAAATCACCTTTCTCAAACCTTTAAATAAAAAATTGTGATGATTTGAATTTGCCACTCTCTTAATTTGATTTAATTGTTTTTATCTCTTATTGAGCCTAATTCTATGTCACCGGCCCAGTGGAACCCAGTTCACTTGGACACCTCAGGTGTCAACAACTTTCTCATTTCAATCAACCTCAACCCTTGGATCCCGACACATAGATCTCACCACCACAAAATCTAGCACTTTTTGGTCATCTTCAAGCTTGGTCTACACATTGGAGCAGTGCATGACCTACATTCAAAGAAAGCACCTTTTGTCTCCTCTTTTAAAACAATTGAAGCTTGCTTTATTAATATTTATTTCGTCCCATTCATTTTCCCTTCTTTTCTTGTGGTTTTACACACCATACCCTCTCTTCTCTTCTTCTTCTACTACCTTTTGCCCATGGCACTGTCAGCTATGGTGGTCGTTGGGATCTCATTCCTAACAACTTCCAAGACCAAGGTAGGAGGAAAATCACACTTGTGAGGTCTAGCTAGGTTGGCACATCTCTTTTCGAGCTCCCATGAACCTTGTTGGGACCTATTCTCTTCCCCCTCATCCTCTTTTCCCACCAGTAATGTTGATGTTGGGTAGCATGGGACACAACAACGCCAATGTATAGTGGTGACCCACATCTACTATTATATCGTTGGGGTCTAGTGTGGTCCTCAATGCAACTATTGAAGATGATGGTGCCCACCCATGGATGTCTCCTACTTGCTGAGCTAGGGAGTAAGGTCTGGCCCAATCCACAGTGGTTGTTGACCTTTGACTGGGCTCTCTTCCATGTGGTTGTTTGAGAGGAGGACTCAATGATGGTGTTTGATCCCAAATTAAGGGTCCCAAATAATCAAATTATAATTTTGGTGATGCCCTATCTCAATTATCTATAATTCTTGATGCTAATTGATTAATGCATATTGATATGTTCTATGGCATCTTTAAAGATCATTTCTAAGGGGAATCACATGGTTATTTCCTAGTTTTAGGATATAATTTCGTTAATTTTTCTTTTGTCACATGAATTAGAGTTTTCGTTAGACTTGCTTGTTTATTGCGGGAAAATAGAAATATTGTAGCCAGTCACTCCAAAGTTCAATAACCCCAAACTTACTCAAGAGTTAAAAGATTATGGAGGATTCATGTGCATATTTCATTCTCCCAAAATTCAAATTGGTATACTAACATCACATTGTATAGACTCACAAGCAAGAATCGTCAGCCGGTTGACTGGCCACCCACTCAACTGACTTGACATGAAAAAATGGGAACTTATATAGTAGACAAATTGATGATTCACCTCAAACCAATCAAATGACCTACATATGAGCCCGACCATTAACTCATCCAGTCAATCGATTGAGCCTCCAACTGATTTACAAACCTACATATGAGCACGAGCATCGACTTAACTTGGTAGAATGATTGGATCCCCAACCGATTGACTAGCATAGTCGACCCAATCTTTGTATTTGTTCCCAATATGCATTTTAGGGAGTTTTCACCACATTCCTTCCCTATAAAAGGTGGGGTAGTCCAAACACAGAGGGGTCATACCCTATCATCTTAGATCCTCCTTTGGGTGCACGAAGCAAGGAAATGAGAGAAGTAGTCATCTTCTTTCACATAGAGAGTACCATATTGCTTCTAGAATCTAGCAACATGACTCCTATATCTATGTATACCTTTGTATTTATTATGACTATAAGTAAATATGTTTTATTATTGGGGCATGGGGTTTAGCCCCTTATCTCATACCTTGTTTTAGTTGATATCGACTTGAAGAGATTTGTTGTTAGATGTGTTTCTTTTTATATACAAACTTGTTCTATGTTCAATCAATTGTATTCTTGTTTTTATAATCTACGGTGAAGAGATCATGAATCCTAATAGAATGCCAAATGAACACATAGAAATTTGGATGAGATCTAAAATTGATTTCTAATATTGATCTATCATTTTTTTATAATTCTTGGTGATGATATCCTGGAACATAGGATAGGAACACCAAATGAAATCAATAGAACATGGATAGAGATCACGAGTGGAGTTCTACTAGACCATTAAACAATGAACCATAAACAATGAGATCCCATGTTTGTGGGGAGTTTGATCCTTGTGACATCTGTGTTCCTTAAGGACACAAACCTACTTAGTTTAAATGTAACATACTTACAAAGAGTTGAATCCGTTAGAATAAGTACAAAGTCTATGGTGGTGAATTGCAGACCCAATATCATTTAGTTGTTAAAATAAATGTTTAACATAATCGATTTTACTATTACAATCTTTGTTCCAATTTTGGTGATAATCTTTCTCAAACAAATATATTTAAATATTTTTCTTAGTAATTGGTTTGAAACAATTCCTAATCATGTTGTCTAATGGTTTTGAGCAGTTTCTATACTACACTTGACTCATTCACTTATTGGGGAGTTATTTGCCATTATTGATGGTAAACACTAGGGAATCATCTTTCTGAGTGAATTTGTGTGTGCAAACTAATAACATCAAATTTGGTACTATTGTCTGGGAAAATGGAGTTGCTTTTGAGTCTATGTGCTTCATATAATTAGGATTTTTTTCTTTTTAATTGATAATCACTCTTATATTGTTGAAATTACTTTTCCTTGACTCTTAATGTTTTTTATCTCTTTTAAGGTAAAAATGATTTTGTGACATTAACAAAGTGTCAACTATAGATTATTTGTATTCAATATAGATATTGATAGAACTTATCATTGCCTGTATTGGCTCGATTAGAACATGATGGATGAGGAAGAAGTCAATGTTGCGTGGAAGTGGCCCTTGCCGTATCAAGAGAGGCGAAGAGGGTCAAGACAAGGGTAGTTTTGGCTGTCAATAGTGAATCTTGATACAATGAAACACAAGAATAGAGTGATAGAATCACCATAAGCACTTCTTAGACGCTAATTCTAGTGGTGCACTACATACCATCATGCTTCCTGCTATCCTCACCCCACAATTAAAAATTCACATGTAGTGGATCACCATACTTCTGAGAAGTGCACATGTTGGTAGAATAGGTGATAATTATCAAGACCATCTTCATTACTTCTCTAACCTTTCTTCTATGCATAATATACTAGGCATCTCTAAAGATGCCATCAAATTGTGACTATTCAATTATTCATTGACTGATCAGTCTAGTAGTTGGCATAATGTTATGAAGATAGACCACATCACCACCTATGAAGGTCTCCAGTTCAAGTTCATTGAGAATTTTTATCACCCATTCGTCACCTATTATATCAGGGGATAAATCATGTAATTCTCTATGATCTCAGGAGAAACCTTGGTTGAAGCTTGGGAGCAATTTAAAGAGTTATATTGCCTTTGACCATATCACGAAATATCAAAAGTATAGTTGATCAAGACATTCTATAGTTTCTTGATACAACACCAAGACCTTTCTTGACACCTCATATAGGGGTAACTTTATGTTCCATAATTTTAACAATGGTTGGGAAGTTGTTAAAAGAAGTTCTAAAACCCAAGCCCGACCTAATCAAGGACAAGCAGTACCCGAAGTAGCGATGTCTGAGGTCAGCTAAAATAATAGATCCATTTTTGAAATCATCAAGATTCTCATCTTGAAGCAAGACTCTATAGAGTCCTCCTTCAATGCTTATTAAAGAAAATAATAGGCAAAAAGTCTACAATACATAAAATGTGCACATATCTTCTGCCAGGCTTTCAAGGGCCATGACCACTCTACTTTACAATGTCAACTCTTATATAATGTCATGGGGAACAACAATCTTGTACAACATGAAAATGGACCACATATGAGGATGAAAAATCCATCCACAACATACCTATCCAAGCCTACTATAACTCAAATTGTACTTGAAATCATCATGGTTTCCAGTATGGAGATCCATCCAGTGTATAGAAAGTGTCACAACAATGTCCTTATCAAGTGAACAACCAAGGTAGTGCCCCCCATGGATTAAATATGATAATTAACACGGCTTCAGGAGCCAAGGTAACTACTGGGTGCAACGGTTCCAAAATCTTATCAAGTGACAAAGATGTATAACATAATCCTCCATCTAGAAATGACATAATTTTTGTCCTATAGTAGATAATTCTATCTCAGAAAGCTCTTCAAAAGGGAACAAAATCTTTGTTATCCCAGCTCATGGCATGCCAACATCTTCTTGTAGGTTCTTTTTTTTTATGATTGGAACCTAATACAAAGAGCATGGAATGATTTACAATTGTGACAACTCACTCTGGGTTTACCCTCTAGAGAAGGTAAGTGATTCTACTATGACGGAGAACCAAGTTCATGGTTGTAAGACCCCCCCCCCCCATTTTGAGTTTTGGCTATTCCTGCTTTCTACTCATAATTTATTGCTTAAAACCATAATCATACCATATGATGTGATTTCATGACATGTTATGAGCTTATGTTTAATGTTTGGTCCAGTTTGGATGTTGTTTGATCTAGTTATGCTTATATGTGCTTGTTTTGGACCTAATTGCAATTTACCCACTTCTAGGGTTTATCTTGCAATTTTTCACATTCCTGTTGTCATTTTGGAGAGAGTGGTGCTTCAGGGTGCCTTGCTATACCATGGTTTGATGTGGTGACTTCTCATGTTGAGTATTAGGGTTTGTTTGGATGACCAAAGTGGATAGTTGACCTTGAAGTATTTTTGACCGATGAGCTTGTGTTTTAGAGGTCGCCAAGGATCTTAATCCATGATTATTGGATTTTGATGATTTTAGAGTGTATCCACCCTAGGTCTTGATGGTCAATGAGGCCACGACCCCTCTAGGTCACCAAGAAACCCTAGGGTTTGGCTTTGGCGAAGGTTGAGTTTCGATCACGTTGGTCACTGAAACTTTTCAGAGGTTGTTTTGTTTTGTCATATCCTTGGTTTCCAAGAATCCCCATTGGTAAACAAGTTTCTTAGATCAAGTTTATTGTTGATTTTTCTTGGTTTTAACACCCTATGTTATATGCTTGATGTGGTGTTTGCATGGGCAATGTTACAACCCCAATTTTTTGGTTCTTTTGGTAAGAAATGTAATTTCTCATATTAAAGATATTTGAACAAATAGTTATATAATTTGTTTTCAATAAATGTATTTCATCTACAATAGCCTTGTTGATTGTTTTGTGGGCTTTATTGGCTATTGGGCCCAATAAGAAGGAAAAGACAAAAGAAACTCCATTATTAAATGAGTAAAAAAGAATTTGAGGAAAAGAAAGATGTAGAAACATCTAGAAGATTAAGGAATTATATCCAAAGTTGGATTTCTTGCCTCTTTGGTTCCTTGCAAAGATAATGCAACAAGAAAAGAAAAGATCAATTAAATATTTCATTATTAAGAAAGAAATTGAAAACAATGATAAAATGTGGGAAATAAGTGGAAAGGGGTATAATTGAGTTATCTTTGATGGATTTTCATATCCATAAGGTTTATAATGTTAAAAGGAATTCCAATAAGGAAAATAAAAAGAGAGGTAAAGAGAGATCCTCAAAAGAGATATTTTAATAAGAAATAAACAAGATAATGAGAAATAATGAATATAGATGCATCTAGAAGGGTAATAAGTATCCTTAAAATGAAATTTTGAATTCTTAGAGTTTCTTGCGGTCCAAGGAGCCCCAATGAAGAAAAAGAAAGGGAAAATACCAATAATAGAAAATAAGAGGATATTGTGATACATAATTAATGGATTTTGTGGTATTGTTAAAAAGGAGGTATTTTCTATTAAAAGAAAATATAATTTCGTGACAAAGGATTAAAGTCAAGAATAAAAGAGAATAAGTGAGAGGATTTTCGAATTTCTAATTATCCAAAGAATATAGCTATCTAAGAAGCTAATTAAGAAAGAGAAGGTTGCTTCTTCATGAAGGAATATGGTTTCCTAGTAGGAAAGATGCTTAGATCTCATGGATATGCATCCTAGGGCACTCCTATCCTCCCCTATATAAGGGTTGGAGCCTTAGCCTGAGCCCAAGGTAATCACATACATCTCTCTCTATTGTCCTTCTTGTTCTTTGTTCAAACCCTAACCAAGAGGGTGTAGTCCTAAACCCTATCAATCCCTCCTCTCTTCCCTGTTACCTAGCAAATAGGAACCCTCTCTACAACCTTTCTCTACTCAACTCCGACCGTCTGCGAGTTCTCTCTCAGGTCAGAAGGAGAGGCAAAGCTGCTCCGACCTTGTTGTAGCCTCGCTGTCCCAGGGCCTAACAGGAGGAGCTCACGTACGCCCAACCGACGATGAGCGACCGGCGCTCCGCGAGGTAGGAGACGGGTTGGGGTCAAAAGACCTAGATGCCCTGACCTAACACATTAAGCATGAAGGGTATTCCTATCATTTCAGACTGTTTAAAGGGCTGATTTAATTATAATTATTTTATTTGTTTCTTGTAGACATGTCACCTTGTGATTGGCTCAAGTTGTAATAAAATTATAAAAAATGTAGAAATTGCTAGGAAGGTCAGATGAAGGAACTTAATATATGGAAATTGACCAGGAGAAAATGAGGAATGCAATAAAAATGTAATGAAATCCTAATTCCTCTTGCAATTCGAAAAGTAGTTGTAGTTATCAACTTTAATGCATTATTGAGTAAGAAACCCTAATCTATGATGATTAACTAATTGGGAAGGGTTATATTGATGTTTAAAGTTGGTTTTAACCTGTTGTTTATAAAAGGACACATTAGATTTAAAAAGGATGATCTTTATGCATAATTTTATTAATTTAGGGTTCCATGTACATGCATATGCTTTAATGGGCCTTGAAACCCTAACTTTGGTAATTATGACCCTTAATGGCTTTAATTATTCAAATCCATGAATAAAATTGAGATATGATGAATCTACACTATTTTGAGTATAAAAGTTGCTAATTGTGAATAAATATATTTAATATGGTAATTAGGGTTTTCTAATGGATAAAATGTGGAATTAGTAATAAATGGAGTTCATAGGTGAATTAGATCATAATGAACTATGAGTTGTTAATTCAGAAGGAACCAAAGATGATAATTAGGCCTAATGATCTTGTCATGAATTAAAAGGATAAAAATGGTAGTTTTAATGTAATTGAGGCTTAATGGACTTAATTGATGGATAATGATCCCTTTAATCTGAAATTAAGGTTATAAGATGTTAAACGGTAACATTAATATCTTTCATGAAGAATAGATGAGATAATTAGGGAAAATTAGGGTTTAAAATAGTAAAAATGAAGTTAAACCCTAATTGCAATGGAAACCCTAGGAAGCAAACTAGGTTTAATAGATCTTGATGGAAAGATCAATAATATGAAATTGTATGCATATTTCATGATCTCATTGTGTGCTTTCTTGGCTATTTGGAATTCTTGATTGATTGGATTATTCTATCTCAAATCAGCCTGACAGGTATGTGGTTGCGCTTATGGATAATCACTTTAGTTTCACGGCAATTCCCAGAAGTTTTATCAGTTGCCTAAAAATAACTTCTTCGATGACTTTTATTACATGCAACTATAAAGTGACTATGATTATCACTATAAATTTGTATATATAACGATCTTAGATTCAGATCCTCTTCTATGGCTTTGCAAATGCTAAAAAGTGTAACCTAGAGCAATGTCTAGGCTATCATGAGTTAGAAATTGGGCTACCCACGTGTAGTGCCATGAGACTCTCTAGCACACCATGAGTTAAGGATTGGGATACCTACGAGTAGTTCCACGTGACTCAACCCTAGAAATTGATTCACCTATTAGGTAGGATCATGAGGGGTTTAATGGAGATCTACCATATGGAAGGTAGCATCTAGGTCCATTGCAGGGACAATGCAGAGGATAGGATATGTATGGATTGCGTAGTTATATTTAAAACGTAAAGTTGTTTGTTAAATCATAGTTCACTACAATATGTTGTTACAGTTAATTGCACAATTATTATTTCCCCCACATACCAACATAATTCATTTATGCTGACCGACATTTTGATTGTTGGCATTTTAGGTTCAAGTGAAAAGAACAAACAGTAAAGTGGCATATGTGGAATTAAATGAGAATTAAAGTACAAAGGAGGATTAGTTAGAATATACTCTAGATGTGGATAAAAGTAGATATCCATGTTTTTGAAAAGGTATGCAAAGTTAATTTTGATTACAACCTCTCCATTTAATTTAGTAGAATTTGATAATTATTATTGATTATTTGTTGAACCTTTGATCTGGAAATTGGGATAACAGCTCTGACCTATTTGTCTCCCTTAATTGGGGGTTACTGGGAGGCGGCGTCATTACTGACAAGATTTGGTGGACACATGGAATGCTTAGCATGACACCTAACCCTCTTCTCTCTCTCCAACCCAATACTATAGAAACCTCTCTCCTTGCATGCAACTAAACCCTTTACACCCTATTCCTCTCTTCCATCCTTTGGATCTCATTCCCTTGTTCTTAGTGGTGAAGGTGGGGCTCAAGCTTCGAGAAGGTGGTTGATTCCCTTTGCACGTTGATTTATGGTTTCAAACAACCATCCTTGGTGATAATTTGGTGATCCTTTGATCTTATCTTTTGTATTGTTAAGTGATCTCCCTCCTCATTTTCATTTTCCCTTATCCTACCCCTTCGTCTTTCTATTCTTCACGGAATCCATGGTGTTCCATAATTGTTCTTGACCTGAGCTTGAAGAACTTATCTTCTTTGCCTTTATGCCTAGGGTTTTCTCTCTTTCTTGGTTCATTGAGCTAGGGTTTTTTCCTTCTTGGATGTGGAGTTATGTTTGCCATGATTGGTGATCAAGCTAGGGCTTTCTCTCTCTTTCCTTAGATCTTGTTTGCTGATTGGAGTTTCTACATCAACTTTAAGGTGAGTTATATAACTTTCTACGTTGTTATTGCTTACACTTACCTTACATGCAAATAATCTACCCTGAAAACGTGATATAAGTAAAAATGTGGTATTTATGATCTAGGCATTGTGCTAACATGATAATGTTGAATCGATATCTCCCTTTGGTTGAACACAATCTTTGTGCACATATTTCTCTCTTACATGATGAATGTTTTAATCCATGCATGTTGTGGAAATTGTGGTTTTACTTTCTCATATGATGGTTTTTAATTAGGGTTTTGAAGTTGGACATTCTTCTTATGATTTACACCTTGATTGTTTTCAATTTTATGGTGACGATCAACCTGTAGCACCTTTGTGGTTGATGGGGTTACTGGTCGTCAATTTTTCTCTCTATTCTACCGAAGTCACCAAGAATGTTGAAGTTTGGTTGTCTCTACGATTGATTACATGTTTTGGTTGTGAAAGATTTCCTTGTTAGGGATCTATGAGTTTTTCCATCTTCTTGGTCGCTGAATGATAGACCTTAGTGGTTGTTTGGGTCTTGTATTCTATAGGTCGATGAAAGTGGTAGACCTAGACTTGACAGTCTCCAACCTTGCTCCATTTTCATCGGTCAATTAAATCTTTTTCCCTAAGTTGTCACTAAGGTGGTGTGACCTCGATGGAGCGGTCTATGGGACCACTAATCCTATGAGACTAATGATGTTTTCTAGTCTATATGGTCATGATGTTTTGTTGACTTTATGATAAAAATGTTTGACCTGATTACTTCCATGACTATTAGAGATGAATGTAATTAGGGTTTAACTTCAATTTTTGTTTTAAAATACTAATTTGGTTACCTTGTTGAGCATGAACCTAATGCAAGTACATGATGATGTTATTTAGATTTCCTGATTAATTAGTATGATGATGAAGTTATTTTTCTCTCCTAATGTTGCAAACCTAATTTTTTGTTAGATAAACATCATAGATAATGAACAATTATCATCTCACTTATGTATCACATGTATGACGATGAGCCTTTATGAGGCATGGAGAAATGATCATGTTCTTGCAGGGAACAATGTGAATGGTCTTATGAGTTTGGACAGGGTTGATTACTATAATTAAGGTGGTATCCCATGATGGTATAATGTTGATGTCGAACTCATGTACAGAAGTAAATGGTACAATGTGATGATGCGACAAGTTTATAATTCTAATGTTTTGCATCTTCTAAAGTTGCAATCTACCCTTATCTTTGTAGAATTATTATGGGTTTCATATGTAACATAATTAATGTAGTCTTAAATCACCTGAAGGAACATAACTAATTAAGTGAAACCCTAATCATGTGGTTTCCCTATGCCATAGATCAATTCCAGTGTTTGGACTTGCTGGATGGTGAAATGAGTTTTCCGTTAGTGGAATCTCAGAGACGTGACTGTTGAATATATGCATGTTTAAAAGGAGGGATGCATTCATACCTTGGTAGGAGAATAGTCGAGGCAATATCTCAGATGATGATGAAGCAATATATATTATGTGATTGAGGATAGTTATGTTTGTACCTCTGATGATGGGTTTTATACCCTAGTTTCAGTAGTACCATGACCTTTTAAGGTTGGACTAGGTTGTTTACTAGTGTCATGACTTATATACCAAGGAAGAAGTAGGTTGTTTTGTAGTTGAACTAATATGTCATTGTGGCAGACTCCTAGAAACTGAGGGAAGATGAGATCTTATGATTTTGAATCTCCTACATATCTTGTATGACGGTGATTTTGACTTAGAAGTGGTCATTTGGAATTTAGTGGTGTACCTCAATTCCTTAGGGCATTAATAAAAGACATAATATATTCGTGTAGTATATCTATTTATGGTTAAACATGATTTAGAGTGGATGTTACCCTTGCCTTGTTTGTTGTATTGTTTAGTTGTTATGTAATGCGATAAGAGAAATAAACTTTATAGAAAGTGGTAGTTTTACTTTTTTCCTAATATATTGTGCCAATCTTATTTTATTTGATTTAATCATTTAGTTAAATCTACTTTTCCTATTTAATAATAATATATTTTGTTGTAATCAATAAATGTTGGTTGAGAGTTATATCTCTTGATGGGACATAGGTCCCATCTTGTGGGTCATCACATCTTTTTAGGTGGTCTTCTGTGATGTGGTCAAGATCATGTTGTTGAGAAGGAGCAATTTTAAGATGAGTAGAAGCACAAGGTTGAATAGTTGCTAGTTTTTGTAGTAGAGTCCTAGTGTCATCTCTATACTCTCAATAATAGGAAGGGAATGTCTTGTAGATGATGTATATTGACATGTGGTTTTACAAGTATGCATATGTTTGTATAGATCGTATATATATGTGAAACAATATCTTTTGTACACAGTTTATGGATGATGCCACTAAACAAAAATGTATATACCTGCTATGGCATGTGTTGAGATATAGGTTGTTGGACATTGATGTAATATATTCCTGAATATGATGGCTATGTTTAATCGGTTTAGTTTACCCATTTTTTCTAGTAATATGAAAGTTTATCTATTTATTGTGCTTTTTGGTTTGAGTAATCTCGTTGGTGTGGCATTGGGCACCACAGTTTGGTTGGTATCATAGCTCTAGGTATACTGAATAGGGACATAGGACTAGGGTTTGTGTTTTTTCATATACAATCCAAAATATCAAATTATAGAAAATGCTTAGGCATATATGTCTGGAGAGCATGATGTACATGTTGAGAGTACTTTTGTTGTGCTAGGAGGTGTCACATTAAGGCAGGAAGGGGAAGATAGAGTGTCAGAGACAAGGCCGAAGCATCCCACAATGCCTTAATTCGACTAAACAACCATGGCTAACATAGTGTTCCAGTCCATGTTTGGATAGTTCATATCCACGATTTCACATATGGCGGATAAAGCACATGTACTTCAAGCTAGGGTTGTTGTCCCAAATGTGGAAACTAGTGTTCTGGGAAAACATTTGAACGATTGAGACACATCAAAGTGATAGACTATGTGGGTACAACAGACCCGACAGATGCAGATATGTGGTGGATGGAGCTTGAGAAGGCTATACAGATCCTCAATATCCCAGAAGAGGACAAGGTGAAGCATGTTATATACCTATTGAGGAGCAGTCATGGTCATTCATGGGCCATTAAGGAGGAGAGGAGACCTAGAGTAGTGATCACTTGGAAAAAGTTTTGACATGGTACTTTGAGTGGATACTTCTTTGGAGGCATATTCTTATGAGAAGACAATCTAGTTTGAGATTATCCAATAGGGCTCAATGAATATCAATGAGTATGAGGTGAAGATTATGGAGCTTTTGAGCATCCATCCTCTTATGGTGGTGATGGATAAGGAGAGGATCTGATGGTTTGACAAGGGTTTGATTATAGAGTTGTGGAGGATGGCATCTGATTTGGAGAATAGGGAGATGTTATCTACTTTCATGGAGTTTGTGGAGAGGATCGAGTGGTATGCTTTCAATAAGCATGAAGCTAACACTAAGAAGAGGCCAATTCAATCTCAGGGACAGTCATCTAGAGGCTTTAAGAAGACAAGGTTTTCTTCACCTCAGTCGCAACAATGTTCAATTTTCTCTAATCTGAGATCATTCATGCTATGACAGTGGTCCCGAGCAAGGGAAGAGGTTGTATTTTTCTGACAGCTGGATCTCCCAGCACAACATTTGTGTTAGTGACAGGGTCATCTAGGCCACAATATGACTCAAGAACTTTTCATAAGTGTGAAAATGTAGGGCATATAAGGTGCTCTTGCCCAATGAAGGATGAGGAAGTGACACAACAACCGAGGTAAAGTCAATGAGTTTCTCAATAGCAACAACTCAATAGTAGTGGTGGTAGAGGATGCAGTGAGGCATTGCAGGCATGATCCTCTAGACAAGCTAGCAGAGGATGTGGACTTCAACAAGTGGTGACTCAATTCTTTGTTATGAGTCAGCTGGAAGGAGTGGTCAATCCACGGGTCATGATAGGTTAGATATAACTTTTTCACTATTTAGGTGATAAATAGTTGTTATCTTCCTATTTGTCATAGGTCTGATAGTATTCAGTTAGAAACCCCTCTTGTTGGTTCCACCAAGTTGTAGGAGGTATGTCCCTCTTGTGTTCTTTATTTATCTGGACACAACACTCAATTGGATTTTATGCCACTTGGCATGCATGGATTCGACGTAATCCTTGGGATGGATACCTTGAGGAAGTACATGGTTGTCTTGGATTGTGGTTCCAAGATAGAGAATTTCTATATGGTGATGTTTTGTCGATCTTCCAAGGAGATAGCAAGATTCTTCCCACATATTTGGTGTCAGATTAGATAGTAGAGAGGTTGATGAGATAGAGGTCTGAGACTTTCTTGGCACATGTGGTGGATACCAAGGTGAGGAGTCCTAGTATCTAGGAGGTAATTATAGTGCGAGAGTTTGAGGAACATCTATACCTGGCGTTGATGTTGTTGAGGCAACACATGTATGCCAAGTTCAGCAAGTGTGAGTTCTGGTCGACAGAGGTGTGCGATGGACAACCCAAATGGCATAACCACAAACTCATTGTGGCCATAAAGGGTTTGGAAAGACGTCTTAGGGATGTCATCACTCTTGACTTATACCTGGTGGTACCCAGAGCTCAAATCGATCTTGGAAAAGACTCGTGCATATTTAAGTTGGTCAAAAAGGTCATCTATCTTAGGTAAGGGATACTTGTTCTTAATGCTAGCCTAATTGATCTCCCTGTACTCGATACACATCCTGAGTGATCCACCCTTCTTCTTCACAAAAAGGACTGGTGCTCCCCATGGTGATGTACTAGGTCTAATGAAACCTTTATTTAGCAATTCCTACAATTGTTTCTTCAACTTGAGCAACTTAGTAGGGGCCATCCTGTAAGGTGCCTTAGATATAGGGTTTGTCCCGAGAGCTAGCTCTATCGAGAAGTCCACCTCTCTCTGAGGGGGAATTCCAAGAAAATCATCTGGAAAAACATCCACATACTTCCTGACTACCTCTATTTCCTTAAGAGATTGCACCTTAGGCTCTGCATCGGTGACTACTACTAGGAAAGCTTGACAACCTTTGGATATCATCTACTCAAAGTTCAGAGCCAACACATATAGGCTGGTGGTCTCATCTCTCCTTCCTCAAATGGTAAAGTGTGGGTGACCAGGTTTCCTAATAAGGATCTTCTTTTCCCTATAGTAAATATGTGCTCTATAGGTGTAAGGCCAATCCATACCAATGATTACATCAAAATCATTCATATTGAGGAGGATGAAGTCAGTAGGAAGCTCGTGACTTAGGTACTTAACTAGCAAGATGATTTTTTTTAAAAGAGACATATATCTAACCACTCGGGGTTATGACATCCAAAACATAACCTAAATCCTTGATGTCCAAACAAAGCGTACTTGCCAAATTTCTCAAATTGAAAGTATTAGTAGAACCAAAAATCAAAAAGAGATTTTGTTTGTCCCATGAATTTAAGCATGCCTACATAGTTTCATAATGTATCAGACTACTATTCATGATCAAAATAAGCTGAAAGGGAAACTCTACAGGTTATTATCCTCTATCAACCTATTAGCATTTGCTTGAGCTTCTTCATTGTCGATGGTGAACACTCTAGCTTGTCTCCACTCTCCAATAGGTGGACCTCCAACTAGTGATCCTCTTCCTACTAGCGGTGATGCTACCACCTGTTGCGCTGCTAGCAGACCCGGACCTCTCAGATCAGATAGAGGATAGTTGGTGATGAAGTGGTCCTCCTTCTCATAATGGAAGCACACCCTCTTCTCAAAGAAACACTTATGAGGATGTGTCTGTGCACATGTACATCACTTCTCAAACTGTGTAACGACCCCACCTCCCAGTAACCCCCAATTAAGGTAGACTAAGAGGTTAGAGCCATTATCCCAATTTCCGGATCAAAGGTTTGACAAATAATCAATAATAATTATCAAATTATACCAACTAAACTGAAAGGTTGTAATAAAATTAAACTTTGAATACCTTTTTCAAAGACTTGGATATCTACTTCTAACTAATCCTCCTTTGTACTTTAACTCTTATTTAATTCCACATATGCCACTTTACTATTTGTCCTTTTCAATCTTGTCCCTAAAACGTCGACAAACAAAATGTCAGTCAGCATATTGAAATATGGTGGTAAGTGGGAACAACCAAAATTTCACAAATATGGCTGAAAATCTAAATATCATAATCAAGTTAATTAACAAACCAATTTACACTTTCCATGTGACATTCTCCACCGCTTTTTTCCAAACCATGACATACCCTCCTTAGGGTTTCTCTTTTGCCAATGACTTAAGGACACCTTCTCATTCCCGAGCTTGGTGCCTGGGGTCACCTCTCATGGTGCCCATTAGTCATTCTATAAAGACCACCTTCTCAATCCCGAGCTTGGTGTCTGGGGTCACCACTCATGGTGCCCATTAGTCTTCCGACTTGGGCTTGACCTTTTGGCATCATCCATCAAGGTGGCATGTAGGTGCGAGAATACACACTTGTATTATTATTGTAATAATCATAGTGACTTTATGATTTGCAAGTATGAACATCCAAACTGATAGGTTGCATTCGATATAATGAATTATCTGGGAAACTCTTTGGGAAACTAATGCGATTAACCATAATTAACTACACACCTGTCAGCCTGATTCGAGACAGAATTAATCCAATCATTGCAAGAAATCCATTAGGCAAGCAAGCACACAAAGAGAGCCTGAAATATGAATACAATTTCCTATCATTGATCATGCCATCAAGATCTATTAAACTTAGCTCACTTCCTAGGGTTTCTAGTCCACTTTTAGGGTTTCTATTGCAATTAGGGTTTCACTTCTTTTATACTATTTTAAACCCCAATTTTATACAATTACTCACAAATACTAATTTTCTCATCTATTCTTCACAAAAGATATGAAGGTTACCTTTTAACAACATATAACCATAATTTCGAATTAAAGGCATAATTAACCATCAAATAAGTCCATTATGCACTTTTACATTTATCCTTTCAATTCATGACATGATCATTAGGCCTAATTATCTTCATTGGTTCCTTTTGGATTAACAAGTCATAGTTCATTATGATCTCCTTTGTATCCTATGACCTTTAGGCCAAGAGAAAAGAGTAAGCGAACCAGGTCCCTAATTTCCAAATTTTAATCAAATCGTGGCATCAAACGATATCCTACTCACTTTAGGAAATATTATAAAAATCATATCTCCTAAACCGCTTAACCGTTGTATCCCAAATTTTAAAGTAAAGTCCATAATTACTTAATCCACTTGTGTAGCAGTTTTGGGACTCAAATTCCAAAGTATGAGAGACGTTTCTTCATACACAATTTATCACTTAATAAGGCATATTTTACACATATTTTCTCTCTCTTACTCTTTTATTCTCCCTTATTTGGATTCCTTTTACCATTACAAACCATGTGGACCCAAAATCTCATCCATGATGATCAATCATACATGTTTCCACATATTTCTTATATTTTCATCATTATCTCAAATTTCCTTTTTAATAATGCATGTTTTTATATTTTTTTATTTCTTCTTTTTCTTTCAATCATATTGGACTCATTAAAATATTGTGATCCACAAAATCACATATTTAAAGGAAATATTATCAAAGACATCCACTAATTATACAATTTAGTAATCATACATTTTATTGGAGAAATTGAATTTCAAACCATTCAATCCCAAAAATTGGGGTTGTAATATCCTTCCCCTCTTATAGGAATTTTTCCATCAAAATTCCACCAAACATACAAACAATCAGGATAAGACTTTTCCATGTCCATCATCAGCTTCCATGTGGCCTCATCCTCTCCATGGTGCTTCCAAAGAACCTTTATCATCATATATTCTTACATATGAGATATTTCACCTTTGATATCTAGAATACTCATAGGTGACTCAAGATATATCAGCCTCCCTTGAAGCTTACTAGGTTCAATGCTCAGCACATGGCTTGGGTACATCACATAGTGGTCTAGATTGGACACACGGAACACATCCTACATCATATTATCCTGAGGGGTAAGGCTAAACATAAGCAACTCCACCAAACCATCTCAAATGGACCCAGGTATCGGTGACTCAACTTTCTGAGCTATACCTTGGAGGGGTTGGGTTTTCATACCCATGTTGACCCACAATGTACTACATGATAGTTTGATTCACATCCTCTCACGACTCCTATCGATCCTGGGTTTTCTCAGCCATTTCTTTATCAAAGGAACTTCATCTGCATACATTGTGGTCTCTCTGACCTTCCGAAGGTCCTCTCACCGACATCATTCTAATGAAGCGGTGACCAACACGACCTCCCTTACAGAGCTTATTACATCCTGATACTGGCTATGGTGGCTATCATAACAAGCAAACTCTGCTAGGGGTAGGAATTGCTCCCATGTATCACCCTAAATGAGCATGTATGCTCTCATTAGACCCTCTAATGTTTGGATCATACTCTCTTGACAGCCCATTAGTCAGGGGTGATAGTGTAATGGCCCCGCCTCCCAGTAACCCCCCATTAACGGAGATCGAAAGGTTAGAGTCCTTATCCCAATATTTCAGGATCGATGGTTTGACATTTAATCAAAAATAATTATCAAATTGTACTATTATTAAACTAGAAAGCTGGAATAAAATAAATATCTTGCATACCTTATAAATTTTTTTGGATTTCTAGACTTATATCCAAAGATGGTGTCTATCTATATAATCCTCCATGAATTAATTATTTGTACATTCACAATGTTTCAATTTAATGTTTGTCTTTTTCAATGATTGTACCTAAAACATCGACAATCAAAGCGTCGATCATTATATTTCTATACATGTATGTGAAGCACAATCACAATTTCACAAATAATTATTAAAAACCTAATTATCACAAATAAGTTATTGACAATCCAAAGTTACATTTTTGATGTGTCATTCTCAACCGCTTTTGCCCTGACCTTAGATTGCTCTATCTAGGTTTTGTCCTTGCAAGAGACAAAAGGCCACCTTCTCCATCCTAAGCTTGGTGTCTGGGGTCACCTCTCAGTGCCCAATGGTCTTCCCTCTGGGGCTTGACTAAATAGACCTTCTTTCTAGGGCTTGGTCATGCAACATACATCAGGGTGGCATGTAGGTTTGACAATGCATACATATACTTAATTGTGATAATCATAGTGACTTTATAGGATTGCATAAATAAACACTCAACAATTTAGGTTGCATCCAATCAATCAAACGTTCGAGAAAACATCATGAAACTACATAGATTATTCATAAATGACCACATACATGTTCAGTCGATTCAACAAGCTAACAATAATCTAAGTAAGGAAATATCCAAGCAAGCAGTTCACACACGTAATAATCCTAAAATAATCATATAATTTAATTACTATTCACTTCCTCAGATTTCACTCATATGAACTTGCTTCCTAGGGTTTCCTACTTCCTTTTAGGGTTTCATTAGGGTACATCCTCATTATTGACACTATAAACCCTAATTCAGCAAATCTAAGTATAAAACCTAATTAACTTGTCATAATCCTCTTAACATGCTTAGGATCAATAGATAACAACATTATTCCAATTAGTTCAAATTATTCAAGTTAATTTCCTTCTTTATCCTAGATTAGGGTTTATGCATGTATGATCATAGATTCATGGATTACAACCCTAAACAAGCCAATTATAGTCTAATTTCATATTCCAACCTTACTTTTCTTTTCAACGGGTTATTAATACATGAATTAACCCATTAAGCATCTCAAATTTGATCTCTAATCATCATTAGGGATTTTAACCTAATTTTAATGTACTTTATGATCAACTCAAGGTACTTTTGCAATTAGAAATGAAATTCGATGCTAAAACTATCTTTATTAGATTAATCGTATTTTTGATCATTTTGCATATATAACGTTTCTTCATTTGACTTTCCTATTAATTACTATGATTTTTGCAAAGAATAGTACTTTTCTAGATTTTCTAGTATACTAAGAAATTGTAAAAAAAAACATTTAGCCGTTCGATCTGTGGTCCATTGGACTACTCGGGATCTAACGATCCTCAGATGCGTGCCTCACCCACGATCAAAAGAAATAAATGATGTGAGTGCCCTTACCTGGTCTGAAGACGTGAGAGGGTGGATTAGTAATTCGACCAAATGTCGTCTTCAACCTCACGTGAGCTTCCTGTTGCTAGCTGAGGTCAACTCTGAGGTTGACTTTGAGCTTTCGTCCACTCGCGATTGATCGAATTGCTCCGAGAGCTTCGTCTCCTCCTTGCAAACTTGCCCAATCCTTCGATTGTTGGATGGCTTCGCTCCTTCACCACCAAAAAGCCATCGGTGCTCTGACGAGAGTTGTTGCAAGACGGGGCAAAGATCATGGACAACGACTCAATTGAAGGCATGAATCCACTCATCTCCGCACTCCGGTCATGAGGGTACAACTTGCGAGATGTCTCATGATGAATAGAATTGCCCCCTACATATAGGGTTGACCAAGGTACCTGGTGATTTAGGGATTCTTTCGATCCCCCTCCAAACCCCACCGACCTTAGGGTGGTTAGGTACGGAATGATCTCTAGAAGGAGATGGACTCCTCCACAACCTTGCAGGTTGCCTCAATTATGAGGAATCTCATATCAAAAGTCCACGCAACAGGGACTTTGTGTCCCAGTCCTCCCCAGAGCATGACTTAACTCAAGTTGTGGATCGTGGATCCAACGGTCTTGAGTTCATGTCTAAGAACCAATTTTCAGGTTTTTAATTCAAATTAAATCGTGACTCAAAATCCTTTCCACTTTAGGATAACTTAAAAAAACCATAACTTATTATTTCGTTATCCGTTTGCAACCAAATTTTAATGGAAGCTCTGAATTGGTATTATCTACTCGTGCACCAAATGTGATACCCAAATTCCAAAGGAAAATGGTATTTCCTTCATAAGCAAGTTATCTTTTAATAAAGACAATTTAATAGGTATTTCCTCTTTTCTTTCTTATTATTTTGGCAACATGGGCTCTCTGGTACACAAGAAATCACAAAGATATGAATTTCACATTTGGAGGTTACCTCCTTGCCTTCTAGAGGCCTCTACCTCTTTTTGTTCTCCTTTTCTTAATTATCATTTTATTAACAGAAATATTTTTTCTTTTTTTTCTTGTTATTTGACCCAATAGTCAATAAGGCCTATGAAATCACACAAGCAAGGCTATTTGTTAATGAAATCCTTACATTCCAATCAATTCAAACAATTACATGCTCATATGTATTTAAAAGGAGAAATTATATTTAAATTCTGAATTAGAAAAATTGAGGTTATAACATCCTCCCCTCCTTGTAAAAAAATTTTCCCTCAAAATTCAACAATCAAACAAACAAGTCAGGATATGCTTTTTCCATGTCCATCTTCAGTTCCCATGTGGCCTCATCCTCTCCATGGTGCTTCCAAAGAACCTTTACCATCTCTATATTCTTACATATAAGTTCTTTCACCTTGGTATCTAGAATCTGCACAGGTAACTCAGGATAGGTTAGCTTCCCTTGAAGCTCAATAGGCTCAATGCTCAGTACATGGCTCAGATGTTACACATATCGCTTCAGATTAGACACGTGATACACATCATGCCTCATACTATACTGAGGGGGTAACACCAAATGGTATTCAACTTCACCAATCTTTTCAAACACCTCAAACAGACTCATGTATCAGGGACTCAACTATAACATCCCTGACCTGAGTTATGCTCTAACCCTAGATGTTTTGCTTAATAATGTTGATTAGATGCTTGTTCATATTTTTGGAAAGTAATTAAGGATCAATATGAACTTATATTTCAATTTTAGTCCTTTTTGGAATAATGTTGACACATTGTTTTGTTTTTTTGGACTAAAGTGCAAATTACCCAAGTTGAGGGGTTAACTTGCAAAATGTACAAGCTTGAGTGCCAAAATAAAGCTTGCTGAACAATCCTTGTGCATTAAAACCTAATTTTGGTGTAATGTGCAAATTACCCAAAGCCTAGGGGTCAATATGCAAAATACCACTTCTAGAGGGTCCCCCATGTTTCTTGGCATTAAGTAGAGAAACGAAAATGAGAGGGGAGCCTCATTTGAATTATTTTTGGAGGAGAGAGAATCTTGATATTAAAATAATCAAGATTTAAGAAAAAAAGGAACTTTGCTTTAATTTAATGCAAAAAGAAATATATTAATTGAAGACCCCTTCAACCAAAGGTTGAGGGATGAATTTGCAAAGGGTTGGACGTTCTTTGTGCCTTGTAATGGCAACAAAAATATCCAAGGGAATGGATAACTCACTCCCATTATTAAAGGAAAAAGTAATATCCACTAAAAAGGGGATATTAGTATAATATGTTTAAGGTGCTTAATTCCTTTTCTTTTAATTCTTGGATAATGAAGAGGTTTTCCAAATGGATAAAGATGGCTTTTTGGCCAAGGAATCAAGGGGAAGAGGCAGCACAAATTTTGGAATTAAAAGAATTTTATAAGACCTTTCTCTGTCATTGATTTTCTTATAAAAACACCTTTTTAAACACAAATCAAAAGCTTTTTCCGAACCCACTTCTTCTCATTGCTTGAAAACTGACCAAAGGATCTAGGAGCAACTGGAGGATGACCCCCAACCTATTGGTAAGTTCATGATCTTCTTTCACCTCGATTTCATGGTGCAAATCACAAAACAATGCATAATTTCTTCTCTATTTCACTCCCTCTTAAATCCTAGCCAATCCTTTCATCCAAAAAGCTTGAGAATGGACCTTGAGCAGTTGCAAAAGCTTCCTCCACCATTGTTGACGTGAAGCTCCAAGCTTTGAAGCTCAATTGGAGGCGGGTTATATAACTCAAACCTTTAAATATTGTTATTGCTTTAAAATCTCCATTACTTGTTGAACGTTTTGTGCTATTTTGCAATTCCCTTTATCCAGTGTTGTAATTACCATGAAAATGGAAGTAATCTTTGAAGGAATGAAGGTATATGACGATAACATCATCTTGAGCACGCAATCCAATAAGTTTTCCTTGCAAACGGTTTTGAAGTTTTTATCCAAATGGTTTCACCAAACCGTTTGGAGACTAAACAGTTTGCAAACCATTTGGAGCCTTGAACCCCCAAACCGTTTAAGATGGTTGACTATTTGGTTGGGTTGACCATTTGAGGTTAGAACCCTAGTACTTGTTGAATAAGGATCCAATGACTCTAATTAATTGAATTAATATGTGGACAATCATCTAACTTGAAACCCTAATCAGGCTGAGTGCTGATTTTGCAATTATTTAATTTAATTTGTTTGGGTTGATTAACCCAAACGGTCTCAAGACCGTTTGGAGATCACCCCAATGGTCTCAAGACCATTTGGGGGTCAACTAAGACCGTTTGTATATCTAGGGTTAAGTATGGTGAAGTAATTGAAGACCCAAAGATATCAAATGCTAATGTAATCAATAGCTAGTTTGTTGATCAATCTAATGATCCAAACCCTAATTGAACTTCACCAATTTTGATGATAATTGGGGAAAACAATCTCAAGACCATTTGGAGGTCATCGAAATGACCTCAAGAACGTTTGAGGTCAGGTCATACCCAATTTGATTGGTGGTCCAATGATTTCAAAGAAATTAGTTTCACAATGACTAATATTGAAGGTTCATCGATTTCAAACCCTAACTCAATTGGATTCAAAACCCTAATTGATGATTAATTGATATTGAAATCAATTGAGGGATGAATTATTAATCTCGCTTGAAGCATGGTTCTTAGGTTCAATTGATGAGTAATTGTATGAATTCAATTGATGAGGGGACTAACCTTCAAAACCCTAAATCAATTTGAGTGGTTTAGACCATCTTTGGTCCAATTGGTTTTGAGGAGGTTTGGACCAAACAGTCTCAAGACCGTTTGGGTCCAAACGGTCTC
Organism: Alisma plantago-aquatica; assembly: GCA_963693085.1. Lineage (NCBI taxonomy): Eukaryota > Viridiplantae > Streptophyta > Magnoliopsida > Alismatales > Alismataceae > Alisma > Alisma plantago-aquatica. Next base: position 898,495,161 of record OY856413.1, on the reverse strand, counting down.
AAGACTGTTTGGGTCCAAACGGTCTCAAGACCATTTGGGACCAAACGGTCTCAAGACCGTTTGGGACCAAACGATCCCAAACCGATTGAGACTCAAACGGTTTCAAGTATTTACTTTAGCAAACAGTTTCAAGTACTTACTGTAGAAAATGGTTTCAAGTACCTACTTTTGCTAAACGGTTTCAATTGTTAGACTTATACCGTTTGAAGGTTATCCATGCAAGATCATTTGAGGTCTGGTTGGTCAAGACCATTTGAGGTCTAAGTGACCAAGACTGTTTGAGGAATAATTAATCAAAACTGTATGTACATTTAAGGTGATTAAAGGTCAATTGTTTAATTGAACATTATATGATGCAACTCAAGGATGATTATGGTAATTGTACCCTTAATAAGATAGAATGATTAATACCTGGTGAATAATTCATCCTTAATGATTATGGAAGCAATGAAACGATACATGTGTCAACCTTTCAACCAAGTTGAGTTGACCTAATACTATCAAGTCTGATGTATATATCATTCTATAAAGGATGAAAAAGAAAGAGAACTTCTTACATGAATGATTATCATGTAGTGATTAAGTCTTAACACTTCCACCATGAATGAATGTGTAATTAGGGTATGATCCTTGATAAAGAGATCATGAACCCTAATTAAGAAGGTCAATGGGCCAAATCCTAGTTGAGGGCAATGATAAGTGAAACCCTAATCCATGGTGAATAGTAAACCATAATATGGGGTAATGACATGAGAAACCCTAATTTAGGGTATTCCAATATTAAACCCTGATTCAATGTGAATAGTTAACCCTAATTTGGGGTAATGACATGAGAAACCCTAATTCAGGGTATTTCAATAATAAATCCTGATTTAATGTGAATAATAAACCCTAATTGAGGATGCTGTTATGATGAACCCTAATCAAGGGTAAAGCCTGAAACCCTAAGTAAGGGTGATGTTAAGACAAGGGTGATATCAAAATGGAATCATAATAATGTGATATAACTTTTAATTCAAGGCAATGTCATATACTGGTTTGTGACTCTTTGATATGAAATCTTGTACTGATATAGGATAAAGACATGTGGAACCCAAATCTTGGGTTGTAATGTATGAAACCCTAGTTTTGGGTAGTATGATGATAAATCATAACCCAAATCTGGGACATGAGATAAAGTATTCCTAATTGATATAAATTGGGAAATCTTAACTTAAATGATGCAGGTTACATGAGACGGTGTACATAGCCAGGTATGAGCTATGATGTTCTACTAATGAAATTTATTTATGGGCTATTTGAGCCATAATATACTATGTTGCCTAGTGAGAGGTAACAAGAGTCATTATTGGTCTTTAAGAGCCATGTGAAATACCTGCACTACAATTATTATATTTATAATGATCAGTTAACCTGAAGGCATTAAGTTACCTGATAAATGGGTAACAAATGTTTGATGACTTGAGGGTTTTAAATACCCATGTATCATAATCATGATGATGAGATGATAATGGATGAGATTACCCTGATGAGATAAGTGATTGAGATCCCAATATGTAACAAAGCTTTGAAAAGAACTTGATAGAAACTATATTCAATCTTTATAGCAATTGTTATAATGTTCTATGTGTGTAAACATGTTTTATGCTAAAAGAATATTGTAATGTACTTAAATAATCAAGTGAAATAGTATCATGTAGATCCCTGACCATAGATCCATCATCGTCAGTAGTTTGGTGATGGTGAAACAAGTTTTCCTAAGGGAACTCCTGGAGGGCTTACTTTTGAGTATGTGGGGGTTATGGGCGCAAATATCCTTACGCCCTAATGGAGGAATTGATGTGAGATAAACATTAAATATATCAATCCTTCATTATATGTGACGTGATGGATGTATCACTAATCTCCCGAATACCGGGATGGATGTACCATTAATCTCCCGATGATCTTAATGATAGATCGATGTGAGATAATTATAATATCTCTCGACTGCAAAGAGAGTACAACATGCCACTATAACTCTAATAACAGAGTTTCTTATATTCCCTGGAAAGCTATTTGGTAGAGACATAAGATGTCCTGCAATTGGTCCTCACACTGACTGAGGAAGATGAGGTCATGGAAATCTGGCTCTTCTATTGACCTATGTATGGTACCGATTTTGATTTCGCAATGGTCGGTTGGAGTATGAGCGGTATACCTCATCTCCTCAGGGCATTAAGTATGATTGTAAAATGTAATCAGCTGCATAGCATATTTGCTTAAGGTTGAAATACGAGAATCATTGGTTGATTCTATTTTGTATAATATTATTATAAACATATAAATGTTATTTATGCTCTTAAATTCCTTATTGGACAAGTAATATGTTGCTTTATCAAATTATAAGTGAAATACTTTGAATAGACAATATTGTTCTAATCTGTTATTTACTGAATTTCCTGTTGTTAATCACTTATGATTCTTCTGCTCAGTTTTATTCTATTATCTGCAATAATAATGTTTCTGGCGGAGAGTTATATCTCTCATAGGGACAATTTTCAATTGTCTCACCCCTGTGGGATTCAACTTTTTAGGTAGATTCTGAGGAAGTGGCAGAAACCCTACAATAAGGGAAGAGCAGCAGCAACAATAGAACCAAGGACAATAGTGAATTCTCAAGTGGAGACACCAGTTGTCATGTCATGTATATAGAGAGTCCTATGTGTCGTCTCTGTACTCTCAGGTCCTAGGAGTCAGTAGTTAGTTTTATATCGATCTGAGATTTTGGCTTCATGCCTTGAGAATTTTATACTGCCTTTGTATAGTCTAACAGGGCAGTAAATGGTTGTAACTCTCGAGAAGAAAGGGTACAAGAGATGTACTAAGTAAACCAGCATGTATTTGAAATACTTTGGTTCTTTTATGAAAGAGTTTATCATCTTATGGATCTCTTTGTAAAAAAGTTTTAATTTTTAAGTGATTTTCAGTAATTCCACTGCTAACAATATGCTTCCGCTTAGTTAATCCTATTTTCATGTGTTGGATGCCACAATATAGTGGTATCAGAGCTCTAGGTTCGTTGAGTCTAGCGAGACATAGGATTAAGGTTGTTGAGTCTGTTCTAGTGTCTTCAAGTTTATCTGATAGTGTCTTCTGCTCATATAGGAGGAGAAGAAAAACTAAAGATGTCTGGATCACACGATGAATATGCTGCCGAGAGCAGTGTTGCTGCACTAGGAGGAGGTGCAAGAGACCATGATAGGGAGGAGCTCGTACCTGAACAACCCCAATTCAATCAAGTTGATATGGGGAACCCAACCTTCCACGCCATGTTTGGACAGTTTATAGCAGCTATGACCCATATGACGAATAGGATTGTTGGCTAAATGGACATATATAAATCCCTTTGTTTTGATTATGACAAACATTTCATTCTTATTAATCTAACAAGCTACTTGAGTGTGCAGGATGACAAAGCAACAAGGGAAAATCTACAAGCTTACATATTTATATTTTCATGCAATGTAATCACTGTTGTAAAAACTTGTCCAAAAATATAATGTACAAGTACTTAGAATTGCATGTAAATCAAGCGTTAGATTCTCCCTAGCTAAACACCACAGTTAGACAAGTCATCCCATTCAAATAGGATTACTTATGCACACTCACACACATAATTAGTGCCTAAATTGAAACCTTGAAACAGGATCAATATCGGTCGACAAACTCCTCGACCGAGACACTCTCGGTCAAAAATCTTCTCGACCGAGAAAGATCCAAAGTAGCCGTTAGACACAACAGACAAGTTAGTTGGCAGTTGAAGAAAGACGTTGCAAATCACTTGTTCCAGAGAGCCTGTCGGTCGACAAAAGTTCGACCGAGTAGGTGTCTCGGTCGACCATTTGTCGACCGAGATGGTCTCTGACAGCAACTGCATAATTAATTAATTAGCCGTTGTTAAAGCAACAACTTTGTACCTAACGGCTAGTTAAGCACTTAGAAACCCCTAGAAGTTGTCTAGAACGTCCTTAAGCATCCTTAGGCCATTCCTATAAATAGGACAAGCCATAGGACACCTAAACTCACTTGTTACACTTGCTACACTTGAGAAACCTTTGAGTATACTTTGTGCAATCTGTTTATGAGCAATTTGAGCATTGTGACAATTGGCCATTTCATTCCTTAGCTCATAATTCGTGTCCTATAGTCTAGTATCTCCTACCCACTGCAATAACAAGTTCACATACTTGGTTAGGAGATCTATACGCTTGATCTAGGCAAATCAAGCCTTGGGCTATAAAGGATAAGTTGTAATTTCTATTTCCTTTCTTGTTCCCTATTATTGTTTGTACTCTCCTTGCTACTCCTAGGTTGGAGGTTGCGGATTGGAGAGGGTGAAGATCTTCTTGGCGAAGAAGGAGACTTTGAGCTACTTCAGAAGGCTGGTGCAACGGGAGGTTACTTCTAGAGAGGAAGGCTACTTCAAGGGGGAGCTTGGAGTTACTTCATAGAAGGCTACCTCAAAGTTGGTGCACCTACTTCAGGGTGAAGGCTGTTCAAAGGGTGTAAAGGAAAGTATTGTATTTTGTATAAATCCTCGAGAGGTAATAAAATAAATACTATCAAATCCCGGTTGGGTAAGCAACCGGGTAGTGGACTGACAACTATAGTATTTGCTATAGTTGGAACCACTCTAAACACCTGTCTCTTTCTTCTAATTTCAATTGTGGTTGTTTGAATTCAATAAATTGTTAAAATAATTCAAAAAACTCTATTCACCCCCCCTCTAGTAGTTTTTCAATTGGTATCAGAGCGAGGCTTCAAGGAACCCTAACAAGGTCTTGAAGAAATGGGTGATGGAGTACTCAACAACCTCAACATTGAAGGGACACTTGTTGCTAGGCCCCCAACGTTCGATGGAACAAACTACCAATATTGGAAGAGAAGGATGCAATTCTACTTCCAAGGCATCAACTGGGATTTATGGAGAATGGTGTCTACTCCATATGTGCTTCCTCAAAATGAATTTGCGGAATGGGATGCAAACACGGTAAAGCTGGCCCAAATGAATGCAAAAGCTGTAAGCATTTTATATTGTCTATTTGGGTAGGAGAATTTAATAGAATATCTAATTGTGACACAGCATATGATATTTGGCATAGACTGTCCATAACCTATGAAGGTACAGTCCAAGTCAAAAATTCCAAGATTAGCATGTTTAAACAAAAATTTGAACACTTTCGTATGGATACTAATGAATCAATTAGTGAAATGTTTGCAAAATTCTCTACTATTGTTAATGGTTTAAGTGCTTTAGAAAAACCTATTCCTGAAGAAGATCAGGTATCAAAGATCCTTCGTTCACTTCCTCCAAAATATAAGCCAAAGGTGACAGCCATTGAAGAAGGAAACGACCTCACTCAACTGAAAATGGAGCAACTTATTGGCAACTTAGAAGCTCATGAAGCAACTCTAGAAGAGGAAGAAAGAAGAGCACGTGAACTTCAGCAAGGAAAAAAGAAGGATGTGGCTCTAAAAGCTTCAAAAGCTGTCACACAAGAAAGTGAGGAGTCAAGTGAAGAAGAGGGAGAAGAAGCCTTGATAGTAAATGGTAAGAAATACAAAAGATTTAAATCTAACAAAATTTCCATCTCTTCTTCTACCCCTCCCAGGTGCTTTGAATGTGGAAAGAAAGGGCATTTCAAGAATGAATGTCCTAAAGCAAAGAAAGGAAAGAAAATCTCACACAAGAAGAAGGGAGAAAAAGCCTATAAAGCTGCATGGGACGAATCAAGTGACAGTGAAAGCGGAGAAGAAACCGTGGATTGTCTAATGGCAAGAGAAGATGATGAAAACTCTCAAGAGGTAAGCCTACTTGATCTTTCTAAAGAAGAGTTAGTCACTAGTCTACAAGAAATTCATGACAAGTATGTTGATGTCAAGAAGAAACTAAATAAGGCTATAAAATCAAATGATGAGCAAATTGCTAAATTAGATAATCTTTCTTCTGAAAAGAATAACATTGATCTTGAGAATTTATCTTTAAAAACATATTTAGATGATTACACTAGAAAGCTACTCACTCTAGAAACAAATGTTGATCTCCTTTCTAAAGAAAAGACTGATTTGTTAGCTAAACTAAAAGATTTTCAGACTCAACCTATTTTGTGTAACCATCTAGACTATGAAAATGTTATAAAAGAAAGAGATTCATTGCTATCTGATTTAGATCAAGCAATAAAAGATTTACACAAGAAAATGAATAATATTGCTCAGCTGCAAAGAGAACTTCATGAGTTAAGAAGAAAAGATATACTTGATAACATTCTAAGCATTGGTACTGTTTTCAACAGAAGAAAAGGTTTTGGATATGCTCCAAAGAAAAATCAACCTAAAAGAACTCAAACTAGGTTTGTACCCAAGAACACAATGGATAGAAAGAGAAATGAAGTTGACACTATTACCTGCCATTTTTGTTTACGTCTTGGACACTATTCCTTTTCATGACCTTATAAAACTAAGGATTCCGAATTAGTTTGGGTCCCAAGACCTCAAACTTAGTAGAGTCAAATAAAATTTAGTTGAGATATGACCAAAAAGCTCAATCTTGCTATTTATATTGTCTTATCTCAACTAAACAAAAGATTTTATGCTCATTGGTAATTTTCTGCATTATTGTACTAAAACAGAAACTTAGTCGGTCAAAGAATTGTCGACCGAACCATTAATCGGTCGAAGTATTGTCGACCGACCGAATGTCTGTAACATATCAAAATTTACAGCAATTATTTCGGTCGAAAATTGTTCAACCGAGCTACATTTCTGTGTTTTCTGGTTTTGTATTACAGTAATCTTCTCGATCGACAAATTGTCGACCGAGACATATGTCGGTCGAACAATTGTCGACCGACTGGACTTCTGATTCAGAACTTTTATACAAATCTATATTTAAATGATTCTAACCATATCAGACCATCACATGGGTACCAAAATCTACATTTTAATGCAGGAATGGGTGGTTGACAATGGATGTTCCAAACATATGACCGGAAACAAGGATGCATTCCAAACTTTTGAAGAAAAGAAAAGTGGAACAGTCACTTTTGGAGACAATGGTAAGGGCAAAATCGTTGGAATAGGTAATGTTGGTACAAACCTCGAAATTAAGAATGTTCTACTTGTTGATGGTTTGCACCATAACTTGATAAGTGTTAGCCAATTATGTGATAGTGGTTATGATGTGTTATTTAACAAAACCTGCTGCAAGTTATTAATAGAAAATACTACAAATGTTGTTTATGAAGGAAATAGAGTTGGAAATCTTTATATTCTTAAACCTAACTCTATGAAAACAGTAGTGGGAAAATGCTTGCTTGCAAATGACAATACCTTACAAATATGGCATAAAAAGCTAGGACATGCTAGTTCACATGTTATCAAAAAGTTAGTGAAATATGATCTTGTTCGTGGATTGCCTACTTTATCTTTTGATCAAGTTGAAAACTGTGAACCATGCACAATGGGAAAGCAAACCAAAACATCTTTCAAATCAAAACATGTACTTAGCACCAGTAGATCATTAGAATTAATTCATATGGATTTATTTGGACCAATGAGGACACAATCAATCGGTGGTAAGAGATACTGTTTTGTTATTGTTGATGATTATAGTAGATATACATGGGTACATTTTATTGCAACTAAAGATGATACTATTCATGTTTTTATGCAATTTTGTTCCAAGATTGAAAATCTCTTACAAAATAAAATATGTACCATTAGAAGTGATCATGGTGGGGAATTTGAAAATCATACATTTGAAGAGTTTTGTACATCTCAAGGATACACTCATAATTTTTCTGCTCCACGCACCCCACAGCAAAATGGTATAGTTGAAAGGAAAAATCGATCACTACAAGAAATGGCTAGAACTATGATGCTTGAACATAACACACCCAAAACCTTTTGGGCTGAAGCTGTAAACACTACATGCTATGTGCTAAATAGAGTAACTGTTCACTCTCATTTAAAGAAAACTCCATATGAACTAATACATTCTAAGAAACCTAGAGTTGATTATTTTCATACCTTTGGCTCCACATGCTATATCTTAAATACCAAAGACGATAGAGATAAGTTTGACTCAAAATCACACAAAGCATTCTTTTTGGGATATTCCACTTCTAGCAAAGCTTTTAGAGTATATAACACTATATCTAGAAAAGTTGAGGAATCTATTCATGTTTCTTTTCATGAAGAATCCCCATCTGAAAATCTAGAAATCATAGATCTCACTAATCAATTCGAAAATTTAAACATACCAAACGATAGTGAGAAAGGTGCTACAAATAATCACCAAACTGAACCACAACCTACACCTAGACTTATTAAAGATCATCCTCAAGAATTAATTATTGGAGATCCTAATGATAAAGTCAAAACTCATTCTTCCTTTAAAGATGTTGCAAACATGGCTTTTGTTTCTATCATTGAACCTAAAAAGATATCTGAAGCTCTTAAAGATGACTATTGGATAATAGCCATGCAAGAAGAATTGAATCAATTCACTAAAAATGATGTATGGGATTTAGTTCCTAAACCACAAGATAAAACCATAATAGGAACTAAATGGGTTTTTAGGAACAAGCTAAATGAGTCAGGAGAAGTAATAAGGAATAAATCTCGGTTAGTAGCACAAGGATATAATCAACAAGAAGGAATAGATTTTGATGAAACATATGCACCCGTAGCTAGACTTGAAGCCATTAGAATGTTACTAGCTATTGCTGCCCATAAAAACATCAAACTCTATCAAATGGATGTCAAAAGTGCTTTACTAAATGGCATCATTCAAGAAGAAGTTTATGTTGCCCAACCACCTGGTTTTGAAATTCTAGAAAAAGGTGACTATGTTTATAAACTTAAGAAAGCACTTTATGGTTTAAAACAAGCACCTAGAAATTGGTATGAAAGGCTCAAGAAATATCTTTTTGATAATGGTTTTTCTATTGGAAATTCAGATTCTACTTTATTTTTCAAAACATATACATCTGATTTCCTAGTTGTGCAAATATATGTTGATGACATTATTTTTGGAGCTTCAAATGATTCATTGTGCACACAATTCAGTGATATTATGCAAAAAGAATTTGAAATGAGCCTCATGGGTGAACTAACTTTCTTTCTTGGTTTTCAAATTAAGCAAACATCTGCCGGAATATTCATAATCCAAGAAAAATATACTAAAGAACTCTTAAAACTTTTTGGGATGGATCAATGCAAACATGGTACTACTCCTATGGCTACTTCTATCAAAATTGATAAGGGTGAAAATGGGGAACCTATTGATGATTCCTTATATAGAGCCATGATTGGTAGTTTGCTTTACTTAACGGCTTCTAGACCGGACATTATGTTTTCCGTTGGTCTTTGTGCTCGATTTCAATCACAACCTATGCATTCTCATTTTCTAGCAGTTAAACGAATTCTTCGTTACCTAGCCGGTACTACTTGCTTTGGTTTATGGTATCCAAAAGGACAATCCTTGGATTTCAAAGCTTATACTGATGCGGATTATGCTGGTTGTCGACTTGATCGCAAGAGTACTAGTGGTGGCTGTTTCTTATTAGGGAGAGCTTTAGTATCTTGGTTTAGCAAGAAACAAAATACGGTTGCCCTATCTACAACTGAAGCTGAATATATGGCAGCCGGGTCTTGTTGTGCTCAAGTGCTTTATATGCAACAAGTGTTAAGCGATTATGGTTTTAATCTTTCATCTACGCCTATTTTTTGTGACAACACGAGCGCCATAAACTTAGCACACAATCCTATTTTACACAGCCGAGCTAAACATATTGAAATCCGTCATCATTTTTTAAGGGATCACATCTCCAAAAATCATGTTTCCCTTCATCATGTTGATACGGAAGATCAATTGGATGATATTTTTACAAAACCGCTTCCACTAGATCAATTTAACAAAATTAGGAAGCAATTGCTTATCACTCCTTTGGAAGATGTTTTCTTTGATATTTGTGCTACTTAAACAAAAACTCTTATTTCGCATCATGATACTTTGGTTTTAAATGGACATCTTTTTCATTAGATTTGATGGGATATCTAATTAAGGGGGAGTTTTTATTCTTAACGGTTATCTTTTTGAAATGACAAAGGGGGAGAGATAAATATAAAACTAAAACTTAGTAATTATGTAAAACCCAATTAATGAGTTTCATCAATAAACTCTTGGCTTTACATTGAAAGTTGCTATATTCCCAAATGATCTGGATTTCATGTTCCATAATTCATGGGGAATAATAAGCACACATTTTATACACAAGAGAAAAAGCTACAAAAGGTAATCTAAAGGTATGAAACTCATATGTTTTATATTTCCTTTATTTATATTTTGGAAATGTTTGTCATCTTCAAAAAGGGGGAGATTGTTGGCTAAATGGACATCTATAAATCCCTTTGTTTTGATTATGACAAACATTTCATTCTTATTAATCTAACGAGCTACTTGAGTGTGCATGATGACAAAGCAACAAGGGAAAATCTACAAGCTTACATATTTATATTTTCATGCAATGTAATCACTGTTGTAAAAACTTGTACAAAAATATAATGTACAAGTACTTAGAATTGCATGTAAATCAAGCGTTAGATTCTCCCTAGCTAAACACCATAGTTAGACAAGTCATCGCATTCAAATAGGATTACTTATGCACACTCACACACATAATTAGTGCCTAAATTGAAACTTTGAAACAGGATCAATCTCGGTCGACAAACTCCTCGACCGAGACACTCTCGGTCGACAATCTTCTCGACCGAGAAAGATCCAAAGTAGCCGTTAGACACAACATACAAGTTAGTTGGCAGTTGAAGAAAGACGTTGCAAATCACTTGTTCCAGAGAGCCTGTCGGTCGACAAAAGTTCGACCGAGTAGGTGTCTCGGTCGACCATTTGTCGACCGAGATGGTCTCTGACAGCAACTGCAGAATTAATTAATTAGCCGTTGTTAAAGCAACAACTTTGTACCTAACGGCTAGTTAAGCACTTAGAAACCCCTAGAAGTTGTCTAGAACGTCCTTAAGCATCCTTAGGCCATTCCTATAAATAGGACAAGCCATAGGACACCTAAACTCACTTGTTACACTTGCTACACTTGAGAAACCTTTGAGTATACTTTGTGCAATCTGTTTATGAGCAATTTGAGCATTGTGACAATTGGCCATTTCATTCCTTAGCTCATAATTCGTGTCCTATAGGCTAGTATCTCCTACCCACTGCAATCACAAGTTCACATACTTGGTTAGGAGATCTATACGCTTGATCTAGGCAAATCAAGCCTTGGGCTATAAAGGATAAGTTGTAATTTCTATTTCCTTTCTGGTTCCCTATTATTGTTTATACTCTCCTTGCTACTCCTAGGTTGGAGGTTGCAGATTGGAGAGGGTGAAGATCTTCTTGGCGAAGAAGGAGACTTTGAGCTACTTCAGAAGGCTGGTGCAACAGGAGGTTACTTCTAGAGAGGAAGGCTACTTCAAGGGGGAGCTTGGAGTTACTTCATATAAGGCTACCTCAAAGTTGGTGCACCTACTTCAGGGTGAAGGTTGTTCAAAGGGTGTAAAGGAAAGTATTGTATTTTGTATAAATCCTCGAGAGGTAATAAAATAAATACTTTCAAATCCCGGTTGGGTAAGCAACCGGGTAGTGGACTGAAAACTATAGTATTTGCTATAGTTGGAACCACTCTAAACACCTGTCTCTTTCTTCTAATTTCAATTGTGGTTGTTTGAATTCAATAAATTGTTAAAATAATTCAAAAAACTCTATTCACCCCCCCTCTAGTAGTTTTTCAAGGATGCCATTACCTACACCTAGGGCACCTACCCACCATGAAGGACAGGGAGCCGGAAAGACATTTGAATGACTTCGCCGGGTTGGAGCCACAGAGTATGCTGGCACAACTGACCTAGCAGATGCAGACATGTGGCTGACCGAGCTTGAGAAAGCCTTTAGAATCCTTAACATCCCAGAAGTTGAGAAGGTTAGACATGCAGTGTACCTTCTTAAGGGGAGTGCTAGTCACTGGTGGACCATAGAAGAAGGAAAGAGGTCGGGTGTGGAGATCGAATGGGAAGTATTCTGACGAGAATTCGTCAATAGATACTTTCCTAAGACGTTCCTAGATGAGAAGATCTCTCAGTTTGAGAGATTAAGGCAAGGACCAATGAACATTAGCGAGTATGAGGCTAAGTTCATGAGGCTTTTACAGTTTTATCTGCATATGGCTGCTATAGATGAAGAAAGGATTTGGCATTTTGAGAAGGGGTTGAACGCTGATTTGACCACTCTTGTGTCTGCTATGGAGAACAAGGAGAGGTTTACAACTTTTGTGGAGTCCGTTAGACGGATAGAGAGGTCTGTGACTGAGAAGTGACAGACTAAGAGTAAGAAAGTGTACTCCCAATTTCAAGGACCCTTGTCCAAAAGCTTTAAGAAACCGAGGTTTTCTGCACCAATAGCACCACTAAGGTTCAATATCCAGAAGCAATGGACGTCTAAGAGGGGTAGAGGTCGTAGTTTACCACCACAAGGAGCCCACAACGTAGCATCAGTGTCGGTAACAGGACCATCCAGACCACAGCCAGGGAACAAAGGATGCTTTATATGTGGAAAGATGGGGCATCTGATGAAGGATTGTCGAGCTATAGATGCAAGTGTGACTAAACCTCAGAGGCAGAGTCAACAAGGATCTCAGAGGTGATAGTTTCCAAGTGGAGCTAGAGGACGTCGACAAGCGTCCCAAGCTGGATCGTCAGCACCCAGTAATTGAGCATTGAGTCAACCACAGGAGAATGTGAGATTCTATGCGATGAATCAGCCTAATGCAGTAGTCAACCCTCGGGTTGTGGCAGGACATATGGAACTATTTTACTCTGATATGTCTATATCATGCGTTGTATCTGTTTTAATTGATCCGGGTGCTACACATTCTTTCATCACTAGAAGAGTGATTCTTGATTCTAATATGACAGTTGGTCATAGGGTAGAGAGTTTGAAGTTAGAAACTCCTTTGATGGGATCTACAGTGTTGCGGGAGGTGTGTTCTTCCTGCACTCTTTTCTTCTCTGAACATCACATTCAAGTGGATCTTATACCACTTAAGATGCACGGGTTTGATATAATTCTTTGAATGGACACCTTAGAAAAGTACAAGGTTGTCTTGGATTGTGAGTCCAAGCAGGCTGTGTTCACAGATGATAGTGACACATGGATCTTTCAAAGAAACAAAAAGATTCTTCCAACCTGTCTTGTGTCATCTATGGTAGCTGAAAAGTTGATGAGGCAAGGATGTTGTGCATTCTTGGCTCATGCGGTAGATACCACCATGGAGATACCTCATCCTTCTGAAGTTCTGATAGTCAGGGAATTTGAAGATGTATTTCCTGAAGAACTTCCAGGTGTTCCTCCACCCCGAGAGATTGATTTTGAAATTAATCTGGTTTCGAGCACACAACCTATAGCACAAACATTGTATAGAATGGCACTTGCTGAGATGGCAAAGCTTAAGAAACAACTGCAGGAGTTGCTTGAGAAGGTATTTATCTGACTGAGTACTTCACCATGGGGTGCTCCAGTCCTCTTTGTTAAGAAGAAAGATGGATCGATGCGATTATGCATTGATTACAGACAATTGAATAAGGTAACTATAAAGAACAAGTATCCCTTGCCAAGGATTGATGACTTGTTTGACCAGTTGTGTGGTGCAACTATCTTTTCTAAGATAGATCTAAGATCGGGATATCATCAGTTGCGTATCAAGGAGAGTGACATACCTAAGTCTACTTTTAGGAGAAGGTATGGTCACTATGAGTTCATAATTATGTCGTTTGGACTAACTAATGCACCAACTGCATTCATGGAACTCATGAATATAATCTTTCGACCTTTTCTTGATTAGTGTGTAGTCGTCTTCATAGATGACATCTTGATCTACAATAGAGATGCTCAACAGCATGAGCAGCATCTCTGTTATGCCCTGACTTTGCTAAGAAAGCATAAGTTGTATGCTAACTTTAGCAAATGTGAGTTTTGTCTATTAGACATTTCTTTTCTTGGACACGTAATATCTGCCTCAGGTATTCATGTTGATCCTAAGAAGATAGAATCTGTCCTGCAATGGGAACAGCCAAAAACACCAACAGAGATACGTAGTTTCTTAGGGTTGGCAGGATATTACAAGAGGTTCCTTAAGAACTTCAGTTCAATATATTTACCCCTAACCAAGTTCACCAGGAAGGAAGTTCCTTTTGTTTGGAATGACAAGTGTCAACAATCTTTCCAATTGTTGAAAGAAAGGCTGACAAGTGCAACTCTGCTGGTGCAACCTGAGCAAGGGAAAGGGTACATAGTTTTCTGTGATGCATCTAAGAATGTCTTAGGATGTGTGTTGATGCAGGATAAGCAAGTGATTTCTTTCGCTTCTCGACAGCTTAAGAAACATGAGGAGAATTATCCAACACATTATCTAGAGCTAGCTGTTGTGGTCCATTCTTTGAAAATATGGAGATATTATCTCTATGGAGAAACTCCAGATTTTCATAGACCATAAGAACCTAAAGTATATCTTCTCTCAGCATGAGCTAAACATGAGGCAATGCCACTGGATGGAGTTAATCAAGGACTACGATTGTAGAATTGATTATCATCCAGGAAAGGCTAATGTGGTTGCTGATGCACTAAGTAGAAAATTAGCAACACTAGCCTTAGATAAAGCACAGTTGAACTCCTTAGTGTGATCTAAGAGAGATATGCTTATCTCCTTGAGGCAAAACAATGTACAGTTTAAAGTATCATTGTTAGTCGGGTTGTTAGCTGAGATGCACAAAAAACCAACTCTAAGACAGCAGATTAAAGAAGCACAACAAGATGATGTTGTAGTTCAATAGATTAGGTCAGAGTTTGGTAGTGAGAAATGAGATGGCTTTCATGAGTCAGAGGATCAGGTAGTCTGTTACCATGGTAGGATGGTAGTACCTGATGCCAGTGACTTGAGAAAGTTAGTTCTTGAAGAATCTCATTCTTCGATGTATGTTATGCATCCGGGAAGCACCAAGATGTATAATAACTTAAAAGACATGTATTGGTGGCCTGGACTGAAGAAAGATGTGGTTGAGTTTGTTATGCGGTGTCCGGTGTGTCAGAAGGTTAAAGTTGAACATCAAAAGCCCGCAGGAACAGTGCAACCTTTGCCTACACCACAATGGAAATGGGATCATGTAACCATGGACATTGTGGTTGGTTTCCCTAGAACAACCAAAGGTCACGATTCCATATGGGTGATAGTTGATAGGGTGATAAATACATCACATTTCTTACCTATCAAAACAACCTACAATGTTGAGAAGCTGGCATAGTTATATGTAGATTAGATAGTGTGGTTGCACGGGATTCCAGCCACTATCGTTTCTGATAGAGGCCCTCAGTTCATGAGTCATTTTCTGGAACGACTTCATAAAGCTTTTGGTACGCAATTAAAGTTTAGTACAACCTTTCACCCTCAAACGGATGGACAATTTGAAAGGACCATACAAACTTTGGAGGATTTGCTTAGAGCCTGTGTCCTTCAGTTTGTAGGAAGTTGGGATCTACATCTGAGCTTGATAGAATTTGCTTACAATAATAGCTATCAGCATAGTATCAACATGGCATCATATGAAGCATTATATGGTAGACGTTGTAGATCTCCCTTATGTTGGTATAAAACAGGAGAAAATCAACTTTTGGGTCCTGATCTAGTGCAGCAGACAACAGAGAAGATTAAAGTAATACATCAACAGTTAAAGACTGTACAAGATAGACAGAAATCATACACCGACAAACGGAGAAGACCTTTAGAATTCTAAGATGGAGAAGGAGTATATCTCAAGGTCTCACCTTGGAAAGGAGTTCTTAGATTTGGGAGAAAGGGAAAGTTAGCTCCTAGATTTATGGGGCCTTATCCAATCATTGAACATATTGGAAAGGTAGCTTATAAGCTGGAGTTACAACCTAAGTTGCATAAGTTGAACCCAATGTTCCATATCTCTATGTTGAGGAAGTATCATCCTGACACAGAAATAGTTCTACAACCTATGGAGATATAATTAAATGATGATATATCATATGTTGAAGGACCTATAACGATCCTTGATAAAAGAATTAAAAAGCTGAAAAAGAAAGACATCTATCCTACAAAAGTCCTCTGGAACCACCGTGGCATTGAAGAAGCTACATGGGAACTAGAGGAAGAGATGAGGAGGAAATGCCCTACTCTTTTCTCTTAAAAGTTTTTGTTGATGGTTTCGGGGACGAAATCCTTGTAAGGGGTGGATAATTTGTTGTTGGATTTTGGAGGAGGCAGAGAAGCAGCGGAAACAAAAAAAATTCTCCCCAAACCCAGAACAAAAGGAATCGCGTCAACATCTATATAATAGGAAAGATGGTTTGTGAAACATACCTTGTCCCGAGGCTTGCTCGGCGACAGTACCATGCGCCTTGCATGGTCTTCACCTCCGGTCTTGGACGGTGTCTGTGCAGCTCCTGGTCGCACCGGGACTAAAGACTCCTCCTCCTACCGGACTGTCGGATGACAGTTGTCCTCCTGAGCGGCAGTGACCTCCCGCCTCTGAAGTAGTCCACACGGACCACCTGGAACTCCACTCTCCTTGTCCCACAAGGAAGTGGAAGGAGTCTCACCCTCCTGTTGACGTACTAGTCGCCAACACACTCTCCTGCTGTCAATTGCAACTGCAGTTGTCCTTCCCTTGCTGCACCTCCCTTTGCGGGAAGTACTTGCTCGGGCTCTCTCTCGGTTACCAAAACCAGAGAAAACGACAACTTTGCAGAGAAATCAACTTGCACTGAGTTGTACTTTGAGAAGCCCCCAATACCCCTATATATATAGGCGGGTCATGGGACAGGGTTCTATGTGCCCGGCAATACGGGACTAAAGCAGGAGTAGAAGGGTTCGGGATTCTCCACAAAAAGCAACCATCTCGCAACCTTAAATGATCGGTTCACAACTGAACCGATCGGTTCGGCCATTGAGACGATCGGTTGGACCTGAGCCGATCATTTGGGGAACTCCAACCGATCGGTTGGTGCCCTGAACCGATCGGTTCATAGTCCTAATCCGGCTCAAAAAGACTTTCTTTGTTTCATTCCCAATTGGTATCGAATACCAATGTTATTCCCAATCGAATTGGGCAATTTGAAACCAAAGGAAAATTCTTGCCGACATGACTTTTCCCAACTGGTCGGTTGCACCAGTTGAGCCGATCGGTTCAACCCTTGAACCGGTCATTTCAACCTGGGCATGAGCCGATCGGCCTGGACACTCCAGCCGACCGGTTCAGCAACCTCAGCCGACCGGTTCATCACATGAACCGATCGGTTGGGAGCACTGGTTGGGCAAAATCAGTCAATTGCGATTTCAATCAATCCGATACTCCAATCAATGCGTCCAACACCTTGAACATTATGATATTGAGCTATTGATTAATTGAGTGTTTAATTGAACTACTAAACTCCTTTAGTAATCAATCTAAACATTGCTTGTGGACAAAACTCCTCTTCCAGGTTAAATCCTATGTGTGTGACCCTGCAGGTCCATTTCACGTTGGCAGTGAAAGTCCATAACACTTATGACTTCACAAGCAAAGAGTGGTGCCTAGTCACACATCATTGCTACCCAAGTGAAAGTAGAAAGTTGGAGAACAACTTTCATCCTACAATCCGTGAATGGTGTTACAGTGAATGTATAATTCCTTTGTCACTGATATCCAGAATGAACTCGAGGCATGGAACAGTCATCCTGTCAATGTTCATTCATTTCCTTGATCTCAGAGTAGACCGAGTGAGATGTGTATGACATCAATATCACATATTGATTCACACGTGCATGTGCATGCCTTTCTCAATCCTACTCATCAAGTGGCCAAGGATATCAAACTCCCTTAGGAGGGACAAATCCCATATCTATCACTCACCCCTCAAAAGCCCCATGTGTCAAAGCCACCCAATCATCACCTTTATAACAACCCATGTTTCAGGACTGCGTTTGATGATGTCAAAGTGTACCCAACGACATGTGTTGAGTGCAGTGATTTCAGGTCTAAGAATCACACTCACCACCATCACTGTGAGAGCTGACTGGGACTACCATGTCATGGTTCCATGTATCACTCTCACGGTGGGTCTGTCCGGTACCTTGTTCTCTAACAAGTACCTATGTGCTTGGTTTGATATCGCCATATCATGACTAATGAAATTTTGTCATCAACCAACACACAATCTAGTCTTTAGTGTTATTTATGTCTATGGTTATTTCCACAATAACAACTGACTAGGGACTATACAAGAATGTATACTCTTAACATCCGTATGATCTCATCATTTTAGGTCCTTAACCTAAAAGCATATGTCATTGAGTAAAACAATCTTTAGACATCTATCATGTTACACCATCATCTCAGAAACAGTTTAAACATATAGATTGGAAATTGCCTTTATTATTATTCAAATCATTTACAAAGTATCCCATTACAATCATCATATGACTTGCTCTATGGGCATACATACCAACAGACTCCCACTTGCACTTAGAGCCAGTCACCAAGGAAACGCAGTCCTTGTGACCTAGCATGACCATCATGCTTCTGCTGAGAAAGGGCGTTAGTCAGTGGATCAGCTATGTTGTCTTCAGTTGGTATTTTGCAAATCTTCACATCTCCTTGCTATACGATCTCTCGTATGAGATGGAAGCGCCGCAGTATGTGCTTGGACCGCTGATGTGATCTGGGATCCTTAGCTTGTGCAATAGCTCCATTATTGTCACAATGAAGCTCAATTGCATCACAGCTACTGGGAACTACACCAAGTTCAGAAATGAACTTCCTGATCCACACAGCCTCCTTTGCTGCATGCGAAGCAACAATATACTCGGCCTCTGTAGTAGAATCGACAACTGTTTCTTTCTTGGAACTCTTCCAGCTCACAGCTCCATTATTAAGGCAAAACACAAATCCTGACTACGATCTGTAATCATCTTTATCGGTTTGGAAGCTTGCATCGGTGTAACCCTTTACAACCAGCTCTTCCTCGCCGCCGTACACAAGAAATTGATCCTTAGTCCTTCACAAGTACTTGAGGATGTTCTTCACAGCTGTCCAGTGAGCATCCCCGGGATCTGACTGGTACCTGCTCATCATGCTTAGAGCAAACGAGACATCTGGGCGTGTGCACAACATAGCGTACATGATGGATCTGATGGCTGATGCATATGGGATCCCATTCATACGCTCCCTCTCTTCACAAGATTGGGGACATTGAGCTCTAGAGACGGTAACTCCATGTAGCATAAGGACGTTGCCTCTCTTTGAGTTCTCCATGCTGAACCTCTTCAGCACCTTGTCAATGTACGTGCTCTGACTTAGTCTGAGAAGCCTTCTAGATCTATCTCTATAGATCTTAATTCCTAGAATATAGGATGCTTCTCCTAAGTCCTTCATTGAGAAAGTTTTCCCAAGCCAAGTCTTTACCTTCTCTAAGGCTAAGACATCATTCCCCATCAAAAGTATGTCATCCACATACAATATGAGAAATGTGGTCGAGCTCCCACTAACCTTATTGTACACACAAGGTTCATCTTCATTTTGAATAAAGCCAAACACTTTGACTTTTTCATCAAATCAAAGATTCCAACTCCGAGATGCTTGCTTCAATCCATAGATTGACCATTGCAGTTTACAGACTTTATTGGCATTCTTTGGATCTACAAAACCTTCAGGCTGTGTCATGTACACATCCTCATGAATATTCCCGTTAAGGAATGAGGTTTTAACATCCATCTGCCAAATCTCATAATCATAATAAGCTGCAATAGCAAGCATGATCCTGATGGACTTAATCATGGCAACTGCAGAAAAGGTTTCGTCATAGTCAACACCTTGAATTTGTCGAAAACCCTTTGCAACCAATCTACCTTTATAAGTTTGCACATTGCCATCCATGTCGGTCT
This sequence comes from Alisma plantago-aquatica, assembly GCA_963693085.1. Taxonomy (NCBI): domain Eukaryota; kingdom Viridiplantae; phylum Streptophyta; class Magnoliopsida; order Alismatales; family Alismataceae; genus Alisma; species Alisma plantago-aquatica. The sequence goes on along the minus strand of OY856413.1, from coordinate 898,475,107 downwards.
TTTTCTTGAAGACCCACTTGCACCCTATGGGTTTTACCCCTTCGGGTGGTTCCACCAAACTCTATACTTTGTTGGAGTACATGGATTCCATCTCGGATCTCATGGCTTCTAGCCATTTCTCAGAATCTGGTCCCTCCATAGCCTCTACGTAGGTAGTTGGATCATCATCTATGATCAACACTCCACCTTCCTGAGTTACAAGGTATCCAAACCTCTCAGGTTCAAGGCGAGTCCTACTAGATCTACGAGGTCCTTGTGTTACCTGAGGAGACTGAGATTCCACAACACCTTGTGAATCTCCATTTTCCTCTAGTACATCTACCGGTTCAATGTTTTCTTATTGGGCTTGAACCTCTTCAAGCTCTACTTTCCTCCCACAGTTTCCTTTGGAAATAAATTCCTTCTCTAGGAACACAGCTGTCCTGGCAACAAACACTTTGTTGTCAGTAGGGTGGTATAAATAGTATCCCCTCGTTTCCTTGGGGTATCCAACAAAATAACATTTATCGGATTTGGGTCCAAGCTTATCAGGAAACATTTTCCTAACGTAAGCCTCACAACCCCAAATCTTCAGAAAAGACAAATCGGGACGCTTCCCAGTCCATATCTCATATGGTGTCTTTTTAACCGATTTAGATGGCACACAGTTAAGAGTAAACGCGGCGGTTTCAAGAGCATGACCCCAGAAGGAAATCGGAAGATCAGCAAAACTCATCATTGATCGCACCATATCTAACAATGTGCGATTCCTTCTTTCAGACACACCATTATGCTGTGGTGTTCTAGGCGGAGTCCATTGTGATACAATACTACGGGCTTGCAGAAGGTCCTCAAACTCCTGGCTCAAGTATTCTCCACCTCGATCGGAACGAAGTGCCTTAATACTTTTACCAAGCTGGTTCTGTACTTCATTCATGAAATCCTTGAACCATTCAAGGGTTTCTGACTTATGTTTCATCAGGTACACATAGCCATACCTACTGAAGTCATCAGTAAAGGTAATGAAGTACTGATACCCACCTCTGGCATTAGTTCTAAAAGGCCCACATACATCAGTATGTATGAGTCCTAATAGATCACTAGCTCTCTCACCTTTACCTGAAAAGGGAGTCTTGGTCATCTTGCCCAACAAACAAGATTCACATTTCTCTATTGATTCATAATCAAAAGAGTCTAGATAACCATCTTTATGGAGTCTAGAAATGCGCTTCTCATTTATGTGCCCTAGACGACAATGCCAGAGATATGTTTTGTTTGAGTCATTGAGTTTTTGCTTTTTGGTGTTTACGTTGTATACACTTGTCTCCAAGTCTATCATGTATAGACCATAAGACATAGGGGCACTGCCATAAAAGATCCCATCTTTAGAAATGGATACTTTCCATTCTTAATAAGAAATTCAAATCCATCTTTGTCCAAACAAGAGACGGAAATGATATTCCTATTTATGGCAGGTACATAATAGCAGTTCTTCAACTCTATTATTAGCCCACTGGGTAGAGTTAACTCATAGGTTCCTACGGCACTGGCGGCAACTCTTTCCCCATTAGCAACACGTAGTTCAACCTCGCCTTTCCCCAAAGGCCTACTTCTCTTAAGATCCTTCACATTTGAACAAATGTGAGATCCGCATCCGGTATCAAGTACCCATGACGAAGAAGTAGTAAAGTTAATCTCTATCACGTATACACCAGAAGTAGAGATCTCTATCTCCGACTTCTTCTTCCATTGTTCCTTCCATCCTCTCCATGTAGAAGAAATTGGTTTGGCGAGAGAACACTTCTCTACCTTACCTACTTTCTTCTTCACCAACGCATTAAGCGTACATAGAGTGGATTCTAAGGCTCCTGGTATATCTGGATTGTGCAGAACACTTCTCACAGTCCTCAACCAGTTATGGAATTTATTCTCAATTAATTTGCCCATTTTAAAAGATGATTCTTTTGCCATTCTACAAGAGAAAATTTGCATTTGTCAAAACCTTTTTGATTTGATTTGAATAAAAATTGACGATAGTTAATTAGGCCTTTAATTAATTACCGCTCCCACTATTTTGACTCAAATTGATAGCCCTCATCATCAATTCAGAAGATTGCAGCGTACAATCTTCTAGTGGGTCAAGATCCTGAAATCCTCTGAGCCATGGACCAGCTTGGGCTGTCACCCACAACTCAGATCTTCCAGGTAGGCAACTCTTGCCAATTGCATCATATGCAACTCTTGAAAGATGTCATATGCAACTCCTTGCAATGAACATCTCCATGCCTCAAGGCGCTAGATCCTATCTAGATCACCTTGTTAAGTCCAACCCAAAGCCAACACGATGAACATGCACCCTGCTTGGGCAGACCCACATATTCATCCTTCACACTTCCACGAGATAGACGGTGCACCACGCTTGGGCGTGCCCACACTTGGTCGATCAAGCTTTTCATGTGTCTAGCATTTGGAAGGCATCTAAAACTTAATATTTAATGAGGGATTTTGTTTTATATACATATACATATCCAATCACCACAATATATAGTATGTATCATATACATGCTATATCCCACAGAAAACATGCATAAATGATAAAAAGCAATGATTATGGCCATCCTATTTGTGATTCCTCGAGCCAAGAGGAATCACGGTCATCTAGGTCTACATCACATGCAACCTGTACAAGATGAAATTTTTGCCTGCCTTTCTGGGTTTGATCAGCTCATCTCCATGACTGATCGGCTCGCCATCAGGTAGGTTGTTCGGGTGCCACCAGCCGATCGACTGGCGCCTCCAGTCGATCGGTTCACCGGTCATCGTGCATCTCCTCAGGTCGCCACCTGCTCATCTTGTTCCTTGAACCGGCCGTCTGGATCACCAACCGATCATCTTCAGGCTGTCCGCCGTTCTTTGACATAACAGGAAATAAAATCTATCCTATTTACAATTGAATTGTGAAACCCCGAGTTACATTCGGGGGGAGAAAAGGTAGGAAAAGAATTCTCGAATTATTTCGAGTTACATCAGGAATATGAGAAAGGGAATCGGTGCGCAGACCGAGATGCATGCAACCACGCAAACAACCATACACAGATATAGGGGTTTATAGGCCATAATCATGCTACACATCCACCACAAAACTCGTTTAAGGGCGACGCGTATCGAGTGCATTAATATTACATATCATATATGTATATTAGGGATTTGTGGATTTGACATGTATAAAGTCGATATTATTCGCATCGCATGCAATAAATAAAGGCGACAAACCAAAATCGATCATATCGATAATCCTAAAATATAGAGCGGTTAACCTCGCTCTGATACCACTGTTGGATTTTGGAGGAGGCAGAGAAGCAGCGGAAACAAAAAAAAATTCTCCCCAAACCCGGAACAAAAGGAATCGCGTCAACATCTATATAATAGGAAAGATGGTTTGTGAAACATACCTTGTCCCGAGGCTTGCACGGCGACAGTACCACGCGCCTTGCACGATCTTCACCTCCGATCTTGGACGGTGTCTGTGCAGCTCCTGGTCGCACCGGGACTGAAGACTCCTCCTCCTACCGGACTGTCGGATGACAGTTGTCCTCCTGAGCGGCAGTGACCTCCCGCCTTTGAAGTAGTCCACACGGACCACCTGGAACTCCACTCTCCTTGTCCCACAAGGAAGTGGAAGGAGTCGCACCCTCCTGTTGACGTACTAGTCGCCAACACACTCTCCTGTTGTCAATTGCAACTGCAGTTGTCCTTCCCTTGCTGCACCTCCCTTTACGGGAAGCACTTGCTCGGGCTCTCTCTCGGTTACCAAAACCAGAGAAAACGACAACTTTGCAGAGCAATCAACTTGCACTGAGTTGTACTTTGAGAATCCCCCAATACCCCTATATATATAGGCAGGTCATGGGACAGGGTTCTCTGTGCCCGACAATACAGGACTAAAGCAGGAGTAGAAGGGTTCGGGATTTTCCACAAAAAGCAACCATCTCGCAACCTGAAATGATCGGTTCACAACTGAACTGATCGGTTCGGCCATTGAGCCGATCAGTTGGACCTGAGCCGATCATTTGGGGCACTCCAACTGATCGGTTGGTGCCCTGAACCGATCGGTTCATAGTCCTAATCCGGCTCAAAAAGACTTTCTTTATTTCGTTCCCAATTGGTATTGAATACCAATGTTATTCCCAATCGAATTGGGCAATTTGAAACCAAAGGAAAATTCTTGTCGACATGACTTTTCCCAACTGGTCGGTTGCACCAGTTGAGCCGATCAGTTCAACCCTTGAACTGGTCATTTCAACCTGGGCATGAGCCGATCGGCCTGGACACTCCAGCCGACCGGTTCAGCAACCTCAGCCGACCGGTTCATCACATGAACCAATCGGTTGGGAGCACAGGTTGGGCAAAATCAGTCAATTGCGATTTCAATCAATCCGATACTCCAATCAATGCATCCAACACCTTGAACATTATGATATTGAGCTATCGATTAATTGAGTGTTTAATTGAACTACTAAACTCCTTTAGTAATCAATCTAAACATTGCTTGTGGACAAAACTCCTCTTCCAGGTTAAATCCTATGTGTGTGACCCTGCAGGTCCATTTCACGTTGGTAGTGAAAGTCCATAACACTTATGACTTCACAAGCAAAGAGCGGTGCCTAGTCACACATCATTGCTACCCAAGTGAAAGTAGAAAGTTGGAGAACAACTTTCATCCTACAATCCGTGAATGGTGTTACAGTGAATGTATAATTCCTTTGTCACTGATATCCAGAATGAACTCGAGGCATGGAACAGTCATCCTGTCAATGTTCATTCATTTCCTTGATCTCAGAGTAGACCGAGTGAGATGTGTATGAGATCAATATCACATATTGATTCACACGTGCATGCGCATGCCTTTCTCAATCCTACTCATCAAGTGGCCAAGGATATCAAACTCCCTTAGGAGGGACAAATCCCATATCTATCACTCACCCCTCAAAAGCCCCATGTGTCAAAGCCACCCAATCATCACCTTTATAACAACCCATGTTTCAGGACTGCGTTTGATGATGTCAAAGTGTACCCAACGACATGTGTTGAGTGCAGTGATTTCAGGTCTAAGAATCACACTCACCACCATCACTGTGAGAGCTGACTGTGACTACCATGTCATGGTTCCATGTGTCACTCTCACGGTGGGTCTGTCCGGTACCTTGTTCTCTAACAAGTACCTATGTGCTTGGTTTGATATCACCATATCATGACTAATGAGATTCTGTCATCAACCAACACACAATCTAGTCTTTAGTGTTATTTATGTCTATGGTTATTTCCACAATAACAACCGACTAGGGACTATACAAGAATGTATACTCTTAACATCCGTATGATCTCATCATTTTAGGTCCTTAACCTAAAAGCATACGTCATTGAGTAAAACAATCTTTATACATCTATCATGTTACACCATCATCTTAGAAACAGTTTAGACATATAGATTGGAAATTGCCTTTATTATTATTCAAATCATTTATAAAGTATCCCATTACAATCATCATATGACTTGCTCTATGGGCATACATACCAACATTTGTAACATCCCTGACCTAGGTTATGCTCTAACCCTAGATGTTTTGCTTAATTTTGTTGATTAGATGCTTGTTCATATTTCTTGGAAAGTAATTAAGGCTCAAGAGGAACTTATATTTCAATTTTAGTTCTTTTTGGAATAATGTTGAAACATTATTTTGTTTGTTTTGGACTAAAGTGCAAATTACCCAAGTTGAGGGGTTAAATTGCAAATTGTACATGATATAATGTTCCTCAGATGTTGAGGCATCATCAGAATGAGAATGAGAATGATATAGTGATATGGTTTCTACAAGCTTGAGCACCAAAATAAAGCTTGTTGAACAATCCTTGTGCATTACAACCTAGTTTTGGTGTAATGTGCAAATTACCCAAAACATAGGGGTCAATATGCAAAATACCACTTCTAGAGGGTCCCCCATGTTTCTTTGAATCAAGTAGAGAAAAGAAAATGAGAGGGGCGCCTCATTTGAATTATTTTTGGAGGAGAGAGAATCTTGATATTAAAATAATCAAGATTTAAGAAAAAAAGGAACTTTACTTTAATTTAATGCAAAAAGAAATATATTAATTGAAGAGCCCTTCAACCAAAGGATGAAGGAAGAATTTGAAAAGGGTTGGACGTTCTTTGAGCCTTGAAAAGGCAACAAAAATATCCAAGGGAATGGATAACTCACTCTCATTATTAAAGGAAAAAGTAATATCCACTAAAAAGGGGATATTAGTATAATATGTATAAGGTGCTTAATTCATTTTCTTTTAATTCTTGGATAATGAAGAGGTTTTGCAAATGTATGAAGATGGCTTCGTGGCCAAGGAATCAAGGGGAAGAGGCGGCACTAATTTTGGAATTAAAAGAATTTTATAAGACCTTTCTCTCTCATTGATTTTCTTATAAAAACACCTTTTACAACCCAAATCAAAAGATTTTTCCAAACCCACTTCTTCTCTTTCCCTGCAAACCAACCAAAGGAGCTACGAGCATATGGAAGACGACCCCCAACCTGTTGGTAAGTTCTTGATCTTCTTTCACCTCGATTTCATGGTGAAAATCATAAAATAATGCATAATTTCTTCTCTATTTCACTCCCTCTTCAATTCTAGCCAATCCTTTCATCCAAAAAGCTTGAGAATAGACCTTGAGCAGTTGCAAAAGCTTCCTCCACCATTTTTGACGTCAAGCTCCAAGCTTTGAAGATCAATTGGAGGTGGGCTATATAACTCAAACCCTTAAATATTGTTATTGCTTTCAAATCTCCATTATGTGTTGAACGTTTTGTGCTATTTTCCAATTCACTTTATCCATTGTTGTAATTACCACGAAAAAAATAGTAATCTTTGAAGGAATGAAGGTATATGACGATAACATCATCTTGAGCACGCAATCCAATAAGTTTTCCTTGCAAACAGTTTTGAAGTTTTGATCCAAACAGTTTCACCAAATCGTTTGGAGACTAAACGGTTTGCAAACCGTTTAGAGCCTTGAACCCAGAAACTGTTTAAGATGGTTGACCACTTGGTTGGGTTGATCGTTTGAGGTATTAACCCTAGTACTCGTTGAATAAGGATCCAATGACTCTAATTAATTGAATTAATATGTGGACAATCATCTAACTTGAAACCCTAATCGGGTTGAGTGTTGACTTTGCAATTGTTTAATTTAATTCTTTGGGAGATCACCCAAATGGTCTCAAGACCATTTGGAGGTCAACCAAGAACTTCTGGAGATCTAGGGTTAAGTATGGTGAAGTAATTGAATACCCAAAGATATCAAATGCAAATGTAATCAATAGCTAGTTTGTTGATCAATCTAATGATCCAAACCCTAATTGAACTTCAACAATTTTGATGATAATTGGGGCAAATGGTCTCGAGACCATTTGGAGGTCATTCAAATGACCTCAAGACTGTTTGAGGTCAGGTGATACCCAATTTTATTGGTGGTCCAATGATTTCAAAGAAATTAGTTTCACAATGACTAACATTGAAGGTTCATCGATTTCAAATGCTAACTCAATTGGATTCAAGACCCTAATTGATGATTAATTTATAGTTAAATCAATTGAGGGATGAATTATTAATCTCACTTGAAGCATGGTGCTTAGGTTCAATTGATGAGTAATTGTATGAATTCAATTGATGAGGGGACTAACCTTGGAAACTCTAAATGAATTTGAGTGGTTGAGACCATCTTTGGTCCACAGTTTTGAGGAGGTTTGGACCAAACAGTCTCAAGACCGTTTGGGACCAAATGATCCCGAATCGATTGAGACTCAAATGGTTTCAAGTATTTACTTTAGCAAATAGTTTCAAGTACTTACTTTAGCAAACAGTTTCAAGTACCTACTTTCCTAAACGATTTCAATTGTTAGACTTAGACCATTTGAAGGTTATCCATGCAAGACCGTTTGAGGTCTAAGTGACCAAGACCGTTTGAGGAATAATTAATCAAAACTGTATGTACATTTAAGGTGATTAAAGGTCAATTGTTTAATTGAACAATACATGATGCAACTCAAGGATGATTATGGTAATTATACCCTTAATAAGATAGGGTGATTAATACCTTGTAAATAATTGAACCTTAATGATTATGGAAGAAATGACACGATACATGTGTCAACCCTTCAACCAAGTTGAGTTGACCTAATACAATCAAGTCTGATGTATATATCATTCTATAACGGATGAAAGAGAAAGAGAACTGCTTACATGAATGATTGTCATGTACTGATTAAGTCTTAACACTTCCAACATGAATGAATGTATAATTAGGATATGATCCTTGATAAAGAGATCATGAACCCTAATTAGGAAGGTCAATGGGCCAAACCCTAGTTGAGGGCAATGATAAGTGAAACTCTAATCCATGGTGAACAGTAAACCCTAATATGGGGTAATGACATGAGAAACCCTAATTCAGGGTATCCCAATAATAAATCCTGATTTAATGTGAATTGTAAACCCTAATTTGGGGTAATGACATGAGAAACCATAATTTAGGGTATTTCAATAATAAATCCTGATTTAATGTGAATAGTAAGTCCTAATTGAGGATGGTGTTATGAGGAACCCTAATCAAGGGTAAAGTCATATGAAACCCTAAGTAAGGGTGATGTTAAGACAAGGGTGATATCAAAATGGAATTATAATAATGTTATATAACTTTTAATTCAAGGTAAAGCCATATAATGGTATGTGACTCTTTGATATGAAATCCTATACTGATATAGGATAAAGACATGTGAAACCCAAATCTTTGGTTGTAATGTATGAAACCCTACTTTTGGGTAGAATGATGATAAATCATAACCCAAATCCGGGACATGAGATAAAGTATTTCTAATTGATATAAATTGGGAAATCTTAACTTAAATGATGAAATAGTGATGTTATTCTTATAATGCATAGTGTTGATTTGTAATTGATATAATTGTTATCATGTGCACTAATTATGCAGGTTACATGAGACGGTCGACATAGCCAGGTATGAGCTATGATGTTCTACTAATGAAATTGCTTTATGGGCTATTTGAGCCATAATATACTATGTTTCCTAGTGAGAGGTAACAAGAGACATTATTGGTATTTAAGAGCCATGTGAATTACCTACACTGCAATTATTATTTTTATAATGATCAGTTAACCTGAAGGCATTAAGTTGCATGATAAATGGGTAACAAGTGTTTGATGACTTGAGGGGTTTAAATACACATGTATCATAATCATGATTATGAGATGATAAGGGATGATATTACCCTGATGAGATAAGGGATTGAGATCCCAATATGTAACAAAGCTTTGAAAAGAACTTGATAGAAATAGTATTCAATCTATTTAGAAATTGTTATAATGTTCTGTGTGTAAACATGTTTGACGCTAAAAGAATATTGTAATGTACTTAACTAATCAAGCGAAATAGTATCATGTAGAGCCCTGACCATAGATCCATCATCGTCAGCAGTTTGGTGATGGTGAAATTGGTTTTCCTAAGCGAACTCCTGGAGGGCATACTTTTGAGTATGTGGGGTTTATGGGTGCGAATATCCTTACGCCATAATGGAAGAATTGTTGTGAGCTAAACATTAAATCTCTCAATCATTCATTATATGTGACGAGATTGATGTATCACTAATCTCTAGAATACCAGGATGGATGTACCATTAATCTCCTGATGATCTTAATGTCGGAACGATGTGAGATAATTATAGTATCTCTCGATTGGGAAGAGAGTACACCATGCCACTGCAACTCTAATAGTGAAGTTGCCAGTATACCCTGGAAAGCTATTTGGCAGAGACACAAGATGTCCTGCAATTGGTCCTCACACTGACTGAGGAAGATGAGGTCATGGAAATCCGACTCTTCTATTGACCTATGTATGGTACCAATTTCGATTTCGCAATGGTCGGTTGGAGTATGAGCGGTATACCTCATCTCCTCAGGGAATTAAGTATGATTGTAAAATGTAATCATCTGCGTAGCGTATTTGCTTAAGGTTGAAATATGAGAATCATTGGTTGATGCTATTTTGCATAGTATGATTATAAACGGATAAATGTTATTTATTCTCTTAAATTCCTTATTGGATAAGTAATATGTTGCTTTATCAAATTATAAGTGAAATACTTTGAATAGACAACACTGTTCTAATATGTTATTTACTGAATTTCCTATTGTTAATCACTTATGATTCTTCTACTCAGTTTTATTCTATTATCTGCAATAATAATGTTTCTGGCAGAGAGTTATATCTCTCTCTGGGACAATTTTCAATTGTCTCACCCCTGTGGGATTCAACTTTTTAGGTAGACGTCGAGGAAGTGGCAGAAACCCTATAGTAAGGGGAGAACATCAACAGCAACAGAACCAAGGACAATAGTAAATTCTCTGGTGGAGACACTGGTTGTCATGTCATGTATATAGAGAGTCCTATGTGTTGTCTCTGTACTCTCAGGTCCTAGTAGTCAGTAGTTAGTTTTATATCGATCTGATATTATGGCTTCATGCCTCGAGAATTTTATACTGCCTTTGTATAGTCTAATATGGTAGTAAATGGTTGTAACTCTCGAAAAGAAATGGTACAAGAGATGTACTAAGTAAACCAGCATGTATTTGAAATACTTTGGTTCTTTTATGAAAGAGTTTATCAGCTTATGGATCTCTTTGTAAAAAGTTTTAATTTTTAAGTGATTTTCTGTAATTCCTCTACTAACAATACACTTCCACTTAGTTAATCCTATTTTCATGATTTGAATGCTACATCAACTTCACTCTGTTCTTGGATATAGCTTGGAGCATTCAGATTTTCAAGAATACATGCTCTCCCACAGTGAACTGCACGTCAGTCCGCTTTACATCAGCATACGACTTCTGTCGATCCTGGGCTCTCTTCAGCCTCTGCTTGATCAAAGCAAATTTATCTGCATACACTTGGATCTCATCTGACCTCAACAAGGTCCTCTCACCAACATCATCCCAGTGAAATGGTGACCGACACAGTCTCCCATAAAGAGCTTAATATAGAGACATCCCGATATTGGCTTGGTAGTTGTTGTTGTAGGAAAACTCGGCTAAAGGTAAGTATTGCTCCCATGATCCACCCCAATCGAGCAGACAAGCTCTCAACAGATCCCCTAATGTCTGAATCATCCTCTCTGACTAACCATCCGTCTGGGGGTGATAAGAAGTATTGAACTTCAACCTTGTACCAAGTTCCTCTTGTACCTACTTCCACAACTAGGAAGTGAACTTTGGGTCCCTATCGGAGATGATGGAACCAGGTACACCATTAAAACATACTATCTCCCTGATATACAACTCAGCTAGGTTTGACACTTTGGCAGTGGTTTTTAGGGTAAGGAAGTGTGCTGACTTGGTAAGGCAATCTACCACAACCCATATCGCATCATGACATCTCTTGGTCTGGGGTAGACCCACCACGAAATCCATGGTGATCTGCTCCAATTTCCACTCTGGAATAGTCCATCGGGTCATTGGTGTTCAACCTTCACAATCTGGCACGTATGACAGTTGGCTACATATGTCGTAATGTCTCTCTTCATTCTTGGCCACCAGAAATACCTCTACAAATCATTAAACATCTTTTTAGTACTCAGGTGTATCGTATACTTAGATCCATGATCCTCTTACAAGATACGTCCCTTCAATGGTGAATCTTTAGGAACCCAAATATGGTTCTCAAATTTGATCCCTCCATCTACTCCCACTGAGAGATGGGTCTGTGGCTTCTTTATCAAGCCTTTCATTCTCCTGAGCTCTGAATTGGTCAATTGTGCAACCACTATCTCGTTCAACAACTCTGACTGAATCTCAATATTGGGCAATCGAACTCAGTCCTCTAACAGTTGTAGAGTCCACTCCACGATCTCTTCTAAGCTCTTCCATTGACTGGACAAAATAGTTGCACACCTGAGCTATTTCCGACTCAATGCATCGGCTACGACTGTAACATCCCAGGATTTGAGGCCTCGGATAACATGATCTTAAAAGGAATGATTGGACTACCCATATCACCAAGGTGCACCTCCTTTTCCAGGAGCCCATCACTAAAGAACTCCATAGTTAAGCGTGCTCAGCTTGGAGTAGTACTAGGATGGGTGACCAGTCGGGAAGTTGATCCTGGTTTGCACGTCAGTGTGGACAAAGTGTGCTGTTAAGGCTAGTGGTGGTTTGTGCGGCCAGTCGTCATTCCTAAAACTCTACTAGAGCCTTGGGCAGTGGGCTCGGGCGTTACAAATGGTATCAGAGCCAATTCCCCTCCAGTAGGTGGGGCTCACATGGGCATGGCATGCCAGTCTTGAGTCGTGCGGTCCAGGCATGTAGGAAAGGGATGTCCATGGTTGACGTAGCCACCCTTGCGCTGGTATTCCGTGATTGGGAGCTGGGTGTCCATGGACCATTGTGGGTCTGCACTGAAATGGGGAAGAGATTATGAGGCCTTATAGTTGATCCTTGATGAGGACGTCAAGAGTCTAAGTGGGGGAGATTGTAACATCTCCGGATTTGAGGCCTCGAATAACATGATCTTAAAATGAATGATTGGACTACCCATATCACCAAGGTGCACCTCCTTTTCCGGGAGCCCATCACTAAAGAACTGCATAGTTAATAATTCTCAGCTAGGATTAGTACTAGGATGGGTGACCGGTCAGGAAGTTGATCCTGGCTTGTGCGTTAGTGTGGACAAAGTGCACAATTAAGGCTAGTAGTGGTCTGTGGGGCCAGTTGTCATTCCTAAAACTCTACTAGAGCCTTGGGCAGTGGGCAAAGGCATTACAATGACGCTCACCTTATCAGGATGATAGGCGATGGTGAAGTCGTAATCCTTCATGTACTCCATCCATCATCTATGTCGTAGGTTCAAGTCTCTCAATGTCAGGAGGTACTTCAGGCTCTTATGGTCGGTGCGGATCTCGAATGTACCACTATACATGTAATGCCACCATATCTTCAATGCATGGATGGTAACAGCTAGCTCTAAGTCTTGCGACGGGTAGTTTACCTCATTGGGCTTGAGTTGTCAGGAGGCATATGCAACCACATGCCAATTATGTTCCAACACACAGCCAAGTCCCATCTTCAAAGCTTCAGTAAATATCACAAAACCCTCATTGCCGAAAGGTAGGGTCAATACTGGGGCAGTGGTCAACTTCTCCTTTAGCTTCTGAAAATGAGCCTCACATATATCAGACCACATGAACTTCACATATTTTCGGGTCAACATGGTAAATGGCAAGGCGATCTTTGAGAAATCCTTGATGAATCATCGATAGTATCCGACAAACCCCAAGAAGTTGTGAATCTCAGAGGGGTTCTTCGGAGCATGCCAGTATTGAACTTCCGACACTTTAGCTGAATCTACAACGATCATTCCTCCTGAGATGATGTGTCCAAAAAACATGACTTGGTCTATCTAAAACTCACATTTCGAGAACTTTCCATAGAACTTCTACTTTCTCAAGATATCAAGTACTCTACCCAGATGGTCACAGTATTGACCTAGGTCGTCGATGTACACAAAGATGTCATCTATGAACACGATCACAAAGGATTCAAGGAAGGGTTGGAACACACTATTCATAAGGTTCAATAAGACAGTGGGTGCATTGGACAACCCAAATGGCATGACCATGAGCTCATAATGGCAATATCGTGTTCAGAAAGCCGTCTTAGGTATATCCTCACTTCTTACTCTCACCTGATGGTATCTTGACCTCAAACTGTTCTTGGAAAAGACTCAGGCCAATTTGGACTTGTCAAAAAGGCCATCTATCCGTGGTACGGGGTACTTGTTCTTAATGGCTGCCTGGTTGATCATCTGGTAATCAATACACATCCAGAGTGATCCATCCTTCTTCTTCACAAAAAGGACCGGTGATCCCATGGTGATGTACTAGGTTGGATAAAACCTTTATCTAGCAACTCCTGTAATTGAGTTTTCAACTCAAGCAACTCAACTGGGGCATTCTATAGGGTGCCTTAGATATAGGGCTAGTCCCGAGAGATAACTCAATGGAGAAATCTACCTCCCTCTTACGGGGAATCCCTGGTAGATCATATGGAAACACATCTTCATACTCTCGAATAACCTCTATCTCCTCTAAAGGTCGTACCTTGGCCTCGGGCTCAATGACTATGGGTAGGTATGCTTGACAACCTTTGGATATCATCTGCTCAGCCTTCAAGGCTGACACATAAAGGATGGTAGTTGCAATCTTTCTTCCTCGAATGGTAAAGTGTGGATGACCAAGTTTCCTAATTAGGATCTTCTTCTCTCTATAGTCAATCTATGTTGTATAGGTGTAAAGCCAATCCATGCCAATGATTACATCAAAATCATTCATATCGAGGAGGATGAAGTCAGTGGGAAGCTCGTGACTCAGGTACTTAATTGGCAAGATAAGGGTTTTCAAAAGAGATGTATATATTTGACCACTCAGGGTTGTGACATCCAAAACATAGCCTAAATCCTTGATGTCCAAACAAAGCATAGTTGCTAGATTTCTCAAAATAAAATAATTACTAGAACCAAAATCAAAAAGAGCTTTTACATTTTATCCCATGACTTCAAGCATGCCTACATAGTTTCATACTGTATCATACTATTATTACATGATCAAACTAAACTAAAAGGAAAACCCTATGGCTTATTACCCTTGATCAACCTATTAGCATTCACCTGGGATTCTTCATTGTTGATGGAGAACACTCTGGCTTGCCACCTCTCTCCAATAGGTGGACCTCTAGTTGGTACTCCTCCTGTTGGGGGTGCTGCTGACACTGGACCTCTCAGATTAGGAAGAGGACAGTTGGCGATGAAGTGTCTCTCCTGTTGGAAATGGTAGCACACCCTCTTCTCGAAGCGAAACTTCCTAAGAAGTGTTCATCCACAGGTACAACACTTTTGGAGGCGATTCTAACCATGTGGCTTTCCTTTGTATCCATGCTTGCCCTTGGTGTGGTTACTTCCTTGCCCTTTCTTGTGGTCATTCTTCTATCCTTTAGCTCCTTCAGTGAAACCCAGATATCCTTTGGGTGGGTTCTGATCAGGCATCACTGTCCTCTCTATGTCTAAGGTGGTGTTGTAGGCTTCAGAAAAAGTTGTTGGTTTACTCTCCATCACATGTGGTTTAATTGTGGGGTGAAGACGCTCCACAAAATAGTCCACTCATCTTTCCTCATCCATCATGTGCCCAAAACGTTCCAAAATGGGAAACGTGCGGCCAAAGTCTGCAACAGATAGGTTACCCTGGATCATGTTGGTGAACTCTCTTTCCTTCTCCTTATTAGCCGAGGTGGGGATCAATCTGGCAGTGAAGATAGTCCTAAAGTTGGTCCATGCCATCAGCTTCTCACTTAGATCTCATCCCATGATGTGGTTTTCCTACCAGGTCTTGGCTGCTCCTCCCATGAGGTGGGCAGCAAAAAGAACCTTCTTGTTCGGTTCTACCTCTAGCATGTGAAAACCATTCTCGACTGCCAGTAGCTAAGTATCTACTTTTTCGACCACTTCAGTCTTATCCTCTCCCTAAAATCTCTCGATGTTCAGCTTGACAAAGTCCAAAATGGTGACTCCAAGTCGGGGACGAACGAAAAGTGACTCACCATTTTCATCTCTAGCTATATCCCTGAGGGCCAGGGCACTAATGGCCTCAGTTATCCTCTTCTGCAGTTCCATCCATAGGGCATCAGGGGTGTGAACAACCATTGCCGGTCCTGAACCACTGCTCTAGTTCTCCTCAAACTTGACCTCATCCTCAAACATGTGTTCCTTTTCCTGGTCCATCTCGAGGTTGTCGAAGGGTACCGTCTTAGGATTGGGGCCTTCTTCTGAAGCTCCCTCAGGTCTCTTTCTCTTCTTTGAGGACCCATCACCCTGGTCCCTCTTCCTCTTCTCAAAAGATCCCCTCCTCTGGTGGGGAGTCCAACCCTAAGTAGGGTTCTTAGTGGCCTCAGGGATAGCTATAGTCTTCACTCAAGCCATCTACATAAGCATACACTCAAACTTTAGTTTACATTTAAACTAGTTATACTCATGTCGATGACATCTTGTTTTCGTATCTTTTATTAATTTGTTGGAGGATTTTGTAATCCTTACATACTTACCCTTACCTCAAGAGGGTGGGAAAGAGAGAGAAAAACCCTAAATCCTAGAATCCTTAAATGAATTAGGGTTGAGAAGGGGCGAAATAGATGAGAGAGTCTTAAAGGTATCTTATTTCGAGTCAGAACCTTAGACATTGGCCAGGTAGTCACACTGCATCTGAAAGTCCTCATGACCGACTAGCGAGGTGGAGGAAAATATAGCCATCCCCCAGACCGTGATCCTTTTCTAGACACCTCTGTCTTTTGGAAAATCCTCTAATAACTCCCTCTGTTCTACAAAGTTTGTAAAATTTAATAATCACTAAGGATTAAATTTAAAACCACAACTCTGATACCAATTGTAATGGCCCCGCCTCCCAGTAACCCCACATTAAGGGAGACCGAAAGGTCAGAGTCGTTATCCCAATATTTCAAGATCCATGGTTTGACATTTAATAGAAAATATTTATCAAATTCTATTATTACTAAACTAGAAAGATGGAATAAAATAAATCTCTTGCATACCTTGCAAATTTTTTTGTATTTCTAGACTTCTATCCACAGATGGAGTCTATATATCTAATTCTCCTTGAACTAATTATTTGTACCTTCACAATGTTTCAATTTACTGTTTGGCTTTTTCAATGATTGTACCTAAAATTCTGACAATCAAAACGTCGGTTAGTATATTTCTATACCGGTATGCGGGGGACAATCACAATTTCACAAATAATTGTTAACAACCTAATTATCACAAATAAGTTATTAACAATCCAAAGTTACATTTTTGATGTGTCATTCTCAATCGCTTTTTCCCTAACCCTGGATCGCCCTCTCTAGGGTTTTGTCCTTGCAAGGCATAGAAGGCCACCTTCTCCATCCTGAGCTTGGTGCCTGGGGTCACCTCGTGGTGCCCAATGGTCATCCCTCCGGGGCTTGACTGAATAGACCTTCCCTCTGGGGCTTGGTCATGCAACATACATCAGGGTGGCATGTAGGTTCGAGAATGCACATATATACTTAATTGTGATAATCATAGTGACTTTATAGGATTGCATAAATAAACACTGAATAGTTTAGGTTGCATCCAATGTATCAAAAGTTCAAGAAAACTTCGTGAAACTAGATCGATTATTCATAAATAACCACATACATGTTCAATCGATTCAACAAGCTAACAATAATCCATGTAATGAAATATCCAAGCAAGCAGGCAGTTCACAAAAGAAATAGTCCTGAAACAATCATATAATTTAATTACTATTCACTTCCTCAGATTTCACTCATATGAACTCACTTCCTAGGGTTTCCTACTTCCTTTTAAGGTTTCATCATGGTTCATCCTTATTATTGATACTATAAACCCTAATTCAGCAAATCTAAGTATAAACCCTAATTAACTTGTCATAATCCTCTTAACAGGCTTAGGATCAATAAATAACAACATTATTCCAATTAATTCATATTATTCAAGTTAATTTCCTTCTTTATCCTAGATTAGGGTTTCTGCATGTATGATCATAGTTTCATGGATTAAAACCCTATACAAGCCAATTATAGTCTAATTTCATATTCCAACCTTACTTTTCTTTTCAACATGTTATAAATACACGAATTAACCCATTTAGCATCTTAAATTTGATCTCTAATCATCATTAGGGTTTTTAACCTAAATTTAATGTACTTTATGATCAAATCAAGGTACTTTTGTAATTATAAATGAAATCAGATGCTAAAATTCTTTTTATTAGATTACACATATTTTTCTGATCATTTTTCATATATAAAGTTTCTTCATCTGACCTTCCTATTAATTACTGAAATATTTGCAAAGAAAAGAACTTTTCTGGATTTTCTAGCATACTAAGAAATTGTAAAAAAAAACATTTAGCCATTCAATCTGTGGTCTGCTGGACCACTCGAGATCCAATGATCCTCAGACACGCGCGTCACTTGCGATCAAAAGAAACAAATGACATGAGTTCCCTTACCTGGTCTGAAGACGTGGGAGGGTAGATTAGTAATTGACTAGATGTCATCTTCAACCTCGCACGAGCTACCTACTACGAGCCAAGGTCAACTCTTAAGTTGACTTTGAGGTTTCGTCCACCCGCGGTTGATTTGATTGGTCCAGGAGCTTCATCTACTCCTTGTGAACTTGCCCAATCCTTCAATTGTTGGTTGGCTTTTCCCCTTCACTGCCGAAAAGCCATTGGTGCTCCAACGAGAGTTGCTGCTAGATGGGGCAAAGATCAGGGACAACGACTCAATTGAAGGCATGAATGCACTCGTCTTCGCACTCCGATTACAAGGGTACAACTTGTGAGATGGCTCACGATGCATAGAACTACCCCCTATATATAGGGTCAACCAAGGTCCTTGGTGAGTTAGGGTTTCTTTTGATCCCCCTCCAAACCCCACCGAACATAGGGTGGTTAGGTCCGGAACTCCTGAAGGAGATGGACTCCTCCACAACCTCACATGTTGCCTCAAATCTGAGAAATCTAAGATCAAAAGTCCATGCAACATGGACTATGTGTCCCAGTCCTCATGAGAGAGGGACTTAACTCAATCCCTGGATCGTGGATCCAACGATCATGAGTGCATGCCTAAGAACTAATTTTCATGTTTTTAATTCAAATTAAATCGTGACTCAAAATTCTTTTTACTTTAGGATAAATTCAAAAAAAATCATAACTCATTATTCCTTTATCCATTTTCAACAAAATTTTGAAGAAGCTCATAATTGGTATTATCTACTCGTGCACCAAATTCGAAACCCAAATTCTAAAGGAAATATATATTTCCTTCATAAGAAAGTTATCTTTTATTAAAGCCAATTTAATTGGTATTTCCTCTTTCCTTTCTTATTATTTTGGCAACTTGGGCTCCTTGGTACCCAAGAAATCCCAAAGATACGAATTTCACTTTTGGAGGCTACCTCCTAGCCTTTTCGAGGTCTCTACCTATTTCTTTTCTCCTTTTCTTATTTATCCTTTTATTAACTAAATTTCTTTTTCCTTTTATTTTTTTCTTGTTATTGGGGCCAATATCCAATAAGGCCTACAAAATCATACAAGCCAGGCTATTTGTTAATGAAATCCATACATTCCAGTTGATTCAAACAATTACATGCTCATATGTTTTTAAAAGGAGATATTACATTTAAATTTTGAATTAGAAAAATTGAGGTTATAACATATAGATTGTACTAAACTTCAACCTAGCATCAAGTTCTTCTCGTACCTACTTCCACCACATGGAAGTGAACTTGAGGTTGAAATCAGATCATTTTGTATTTGCACTATTTCTCTCGTATATATATATATATAAATATATATATATATATATATATATATATATATATATAGTTCATCCAGACTGTCACAATGGTAATGCTCTCTCTTAGGCAAAGGATTAGGTCAACTTGGCAAGGCAATCTACCGTAACCCATATTGCATCATGACCTCTCTTGGTCTAGGGGAGACCCACACAATGCCTATGGTGATCTTTTCCCATTCCCTCTCGGGAACTCCTCATTATCTATAGCAACTCACTGGGTTACTAGTGTTCTACCTTCATCCTCTACCATATATGGAAACTGGCAACATACAACTCTATATCCTTCTTCATCCTAAGTCTTCAAGGTACCACTGCGAACCTTAACCATCTTGGTAATACCACATTGTACGGAGTACTTAAAAATCATAAGGTCCTTACATGACATGATTCCTCAAGGTTGACTCCTCAGAAACCCTAAAGCACTCCAGTTGTGGGTTTCACCACCTTCTTCTCCTGAGAGGTGTATCTGAGGTTCTTGAAACAATCATTTTATCTAATCAAGCCCTAAGTTGGCTAATTGGGCAACCACCAACTTAATCAATGGGTCTAGTAGTATTTGAATGTTAGACACATAGGTCTAGTATTCTAAAGATCACAAGGTTCACCTAGGAAACTCTTTCAACTCTCTCTATTGGCTAGACAAGGCAATTGTACAGTTGAGTTGTGTCTCGACTAAGGGTATCTTTTACCACATTAGTTTCCGTATGTGCTAGGTGATGGTGAAAACATAAAGCTTCATATACTCCACTCATCATCCATGTTTCAGGTTTAAGTCTATCTAAGTCAAGAAAACTTCGAGCTCTTACATCCATCATCTCGGTCATCAAACCCAAACTTATGAGTCAAAGGTTCCAAACTACTTCTAGAGAGGTACGTCCTCATATTACCTTGTTCTCTTTGTGATTTAAAACCATCTATCGAATGTACTCTCAAAAGAGTGTGGTACCTCCTATATCCTCCAACATCATAGCAATGTTTCAACTCATAACTCCTTTATATGTAGTGTATAGCATGTGTTTTGTCCTGTCTCTCACACCCATAATAAGATGAAATAAACATTTGGCTATAATCCAAATATAGAGTTCATCCCTTTCCAGGAATAGAGATGATGCATCACACCTAACCATTACACTTTCTATTCTAAGTTGAAACATACTTCACATGTCGCCAAGCCATGAATATCTTGAATTTATATTTACGTCCATGGAAAGTCTTTACCCCAAACACTCTTGGGTATCATCATCACTCCTATGTTCGATCCTTCATCATCTCCTCAAGATCTCAAAGGTGCTGGTACTTTTAGAGTGGTCCCTCTTCCCTTATTCATCCAGGGAGTGCCTCCCTCATTTACCCCTTGGGCCCATGAACTCCTGAAGGTGGTCAACCTCCTAACCATGGACCTGGGTATAGATAGTCGTTACCTATTACAACCAGAATATTTGGGTTCATTTGGTAAGAAATGTAATTTCTCATATTAAATATATTTGAACAACTAAGGATATAATTTCTTTGGAATCAATGGATTTCGATTACAATAGCCTGGATGATTGTGTTGTGGGCTTTACTGGCTATTGGGCCCAATGAAGGAAAAGATAAAAGAAATTCCATTAGAAAATGAATAATTGAAAATTTGAGAAAAGAGAGATGTAGAAACCTCTAGAAGGCAAAAGAATATAATCCAAAGGTGGATTTCATGCCTCTTGGGTACCTTGGTTCCCAAGGAGTCCAAAGTATAAAAGAAAAGGCAATTAGAAAAGAAAAGATTAATTAATTATTTCTTTATTAAGAAAGAAAAGGTAGAAAATAAGTGAAAAGAGGTATAATTGAGTTATCCTTGGTAGAAATTCGTATCCTAAGGATTCCTAACATTAAAAGAGACAAGCAATGAGGAAAATAAAAGAGAAATAAAGAGAAATTCTCAAAAAGAGATAATTTAATGATAAATAAACAAGATAATGTGAAATTCTACATATGGATGTATCTAGAAGGATCATAAGTATCCATGAAAAGGGATTTCGAGATAATAGAGTTTCTTGGATCCAAAGAGTCCCAATGAAGAAAGAGGAAAGAGAAAATACCAATAAAGTCAAATAAATAGATAATATGAAGAATAATGAATATTTTTGGGGTATTATTAAAAAGGGAGTAATTTCTATTAAAAGAAAATAGAAATCCGTGGCCAATGAATTAAAAAGGGGAAGTACAACAAAAATGAAAGAGGAATTTCGAATTCCTAATATCCATATAATAGAGAATAACCAAGGATAAAGAAGAGAGAGAATATTACTTCTCTTTGAAGGAATTGACTTCCTACTTGGAAAGGGACTCTTAGATTGACGAATAGCTGACCTAGGGCTTCTTTACTCACCCCTATATAAATGGTAGAACCCTGGTTCAAGTTCAAAAGAGATGCTACGTCTCCCTCTCTCTTCCCCAATGCTTCTTGTCATTTGAAACCCTAACCATGTGATATAGTGCATCTATGAGTGATGAGGGACTAGTGGACGAGCTGGGTTGGTGCTGCATGCTCCCAAAACACCCGGGGAGGGATGGCCGACACTTTCGTGCCTTGGATCACATGTGGTAACAGCGACAAGGCTGCAGGGCCGGAAAGTGTTGCAGGCCTGGCCAGCGCAAGCCAGCAGCTTTGGTCGTGAGATATTGGCTTCTGGGGGAGTGCCTAGGGGCTTTGGAGGTGGAGGCACCACCTCCGGTGGTCGATGGGATCCAGGGAAGAGAGGAGAAGCCCCACAGGTTGCGTCTAGGGTGGCAGGGAGAGCCGTCCCGAGGAAGAAGATGACCTGAGGGTCATTTGGACAGTTTTGCCCTTCACGGGCTGAAGAACCGATCTACTTAACCAAGGGTTTAAGCGACATTTTGAAATGTTTCCTAATTGGCTGTGTTGCATGGATGATGACTATGTGGCGCCTCCCTATTGGCCCAAGTAAGTGCAATCTTGCTAAATTCATAATTAAATATTGGTAACTCCGATTAGGACAAGTAATATATGAATTTTGATCCGGAGAATGAGAGGAATCTAATAAAAATGATATTAATGATTGATTCCGTTCCTAATTGCAAAAGTACTATAAGTTGATGAAAAGTGCATTAAAGTTAAGTTAAAAACCCTACTTGTGATTAAAGGTTGAATCCATTGTGCTTAATGGGTTAATTGAAGTATTAATAACCTGTTGAATGATAATGTTAGATTTGAACCTGAACTAGATGTAAAATTTCTTGACTTAGGGTTTTTACCCCATATGAGAATGATTAAGTATTTTGAAACCCTAATTTAGGGTCAAAGAGGATAATATCATATTTAATTTGAAAATTGTGAAAATATGTTGTTATATGATGGTTCTAATCTATTTCGAGCATTAAAGTTCTTAATTATGGATAAAAACCCTAAATGTAGTAATTAGGGTTTTCTCATAAAAGGTAGAAGTATGGAAAATCGAGTTCATATGTAATTAGGCCATAATGAACTTTGAATTGATGATAAACGTGTATAATGATCTTGTCATGGATTCAAAGGATAAAAATAGTAGCTTTAATGTAAAAGAGTCTTAATGAACTTAATTAATGATGTCTTTAATCCAAAAATAGGGTTATATGTTGTTAAAATAACCTTAATATTGAAGAATAGATGAGATAATTAGGGTTTACGAGTAATGGTATAAAATTAGGGTTTAGAATAATAAAAGATAAAGTGAAACCCTAATTGCAAATGAAACCCTAAAATGGATACGAAATCCTTAGGAAGCAATTTCAAGTTGAATAGAAAGAATCTTGATAAAGTGTGTAGTAAATAGGGTACATGCATTTTTTAGGATTCTTGATTGTGTGGTTGAACTACTTCCTTGGATGGCTTTCTTGGTTGGAATTGATATTTTCTTGAGGAATCTACTGAACAAGTATGTGGTTACGCTTATGAATAATCTCTTCAGTTTCACGGTGATTTCCGAATGTTTTTATCGGTTGCTTGAAAATAACAATTGGATGCCTTTTATTTCATGCAACTATAAAGTGAATATGATTATCACCATGATTATATATATAACTGGCTTAGATCTGAATCCACCTCTGTGGCTTGTAAAAGCTAAAAAGGGGTAACCTAGAGTAAGATCTAGGTTATCGTGGGTTAGAATTTGGGCTACCAAGTGTAATGCCATGAGACCCTTTAGCATGCCATGAGTTAAGGAGTGGGCTACTTACGGGTAGTGCCATGTGACTGAACCCTAGAAACTGGTTCACCTATAGGTGGGACCATGAGGGGTTTAATGGGGATCTACTATAAGGAAAGTAGCATCCAGGTCCACTGCAGGGACAACGTAGAGGATAGGGACTGCATGGATCACGCAGTTATATTTAAAATGTAAAATTGTTTGTTAAATGGTAATTGGATGTAGTACATTGTTATCATACTTGCACGATTATTGTTTCCCCCACATACTAGCTTTATGCTGACGGACGTTTTATTTGTCGGTGTTTTAGGTACAAAGCCAAAAGGACAAACAATAAATCGTCATATTGTGAAATACATGAATTAAAATAGAAGGAGGATTAGTTAGAGTAGAATTCATATGTGGATAGAAGTTTAGAGATCCAAGTTTTCAAAAAGGTATGCAAAAGTTTATTTTTTTACAACTTTCCAGTTTAGTCTGTTAAAATTTAATAATTGTTCTTGGTTAAATGCCGATCCTCTGATCCGGAAATTATGTGTGCGGCTTCGACCTCTCGGTCTCCCTAATTTAGGGTTATCGGGAGGTGGGGTCGTAACATTTGGTATCAGAGCATAGGTTCCTCACTTAACCATTAATAATTATTAAATTTTACAAACTCCATAGAACCCAAGGGAGTTATAAGAGGATTATCCGAAATACGGAGGTGTCTAGAAAAGGATCATGACTGGGGGCTGGCAATATTTTTCCTCTACACTGCTAGTCAAAATACGAGGACTCCCAGATCCATGTGACTACCTGGCCAAAGTCTTAGGGTATGAATCAAAATAAGATACCTTTAAGACTTTCTCATCTTATTCATCCCTTCTCATCACAAATTCTATTAAGGACCTTAAGGATTAGGATTTTCTCTCTTCTCCTCACCCTCTTGAGGTATGGGTAAGGTTAATAAGGTCTAAGGAATCCTCCACCAAATTAATGAAAATCATGTAAATAATATGTCATGGACATAAGCTTAATAGGTTAAGCGCAAATTAAATGATGGATACATGCTTAGGTCGTATGACATAAGTTGTCATGCCCTCAGAAGAGACATGAGGCTAGACCTTCTTGTTAGGAGGATAAATAAAGAAAGTTAGTCTTGGATATAGAGACCTCCATTGTAAGTAGAGACCTGGCACATCCTCTGAGGATGATGTTAACCCTAACCCTAAGTGAAGGTTATAGAGAGAGACAACATGATGAGTTAGATGTCATGGTAAACCAGGTGTTTGGATAGACATGCCTTGGATGACGTATGAGCCGTGAAAGGTTGGATGACCTACTACCTTTGGCGACCAAACACTAGGAAGGGTCATGCATGTTAGAGTGAAGGATATCTCCTTCATTGATGAGGTTAGAGAAGAACCTATGGAAACCCCATGAGCTTATATGTGCATAATAAGCACCCAAAATGAATCAATAGTGCGAGCAATAGGTTGAAACCCTGGCCGGGAGAGTTTGATGGATAGATTATGAGAGCTATGGATGACCTTGAGAAAATGTTATAAGCTTCATCATGTAGGGGTATGCTTGTGAGCTTGATCCCTCTTGGAGAGAGAACCCCTCATAGTATGGTTGTTTGTGGGGTTGGCTCTAGAGAGAGAGAACATGATCGAAAGTGATAAGGTTGGAAGCCTAAAACCCCGAGATATGAGGAACAATGGGGAATTGAGGATGATGCAACCTAAGTGGATGATAGTGGTTGCCTCATGATTGATCCCCGGAGGCTGGTGGTGTCTTGATTGCCTTTAGAGAAACCAAACCCTAGAGAGAGTATGAGGCTTCTAGTACCTATGTGCTTCACCTTCTGAGAAAGGAAGAAGAAGTTATGTATCCCCTAGAGAGGTTTAGTGATAGGTTGTGGGGCCATATGCCTGGTTGGTTGTCCTTAAGGAGGACTCATCTAAGAAGTGTTGCTCAAGTTGAAGGATGACATGAAGTACATGACATTCCTTGGATATGCTTGATTCGTGGTTAAGAGTATGAGCATGCAGTTGGTCATCAGAAAAGTGAACCTAGGCTTCCTAGGCTTATGAGGGGAAGTGGTGTACCTAATGCTCATGATGAGAGTTTAGTGTCTATAGATGTTGGAATGATACTCCTCATGTATAGAGGAAAAAGGGAAACTCCTTAAGTCGAAGGCATGATGAACCCTTACAACTAAGTTGATGACATGGGAAGGTATAATCTTGACCCAATGTTGAAGACGAGAATAATTGTGACCTAGCATAGTTTAGTAGGTGATCTGCTTGTGCCTTAGTGGATGATGGGTTAAGCATGCTCATATGGATGTAAACCCTAAGGATGTTTGTGACCTTGTGGTCAAGAGTTGTATTTTCCTCCCATCCTGGGTGAGGGACCCTTTGGTATGGTGTATACAAATTTTGTGGTTTTTGAGGAAACCTAAAGAGGTCTCATAGGATCTTGAGTAGCTAAGTTAAAAGTACATGGTACGAAAAAGAGCCTGTAGACCCATAGATATCCATCTCTAAGTGCATGTGGATGTGTTACCATGGAGGTAACTGTATGGGGCCTGACCAAGGTAGATAGGTCACCATGACGCATATGAAAGGATGAAAGTCAGCCCTTGAATGCAGAAAGAGAGAAGATGAAGGCTTGGGTAAGGTTCTAAGTTGGACATGTACTATAATAGAATCCTCAGTCTATCCTAGGGCCAGGTAGGGATATGACCGGTGGAAGTAGGAGTTGCCTGATTCCCTAGTTGCACATGACCATAGGGTCAGGAGGTAACATCTATCATTTTTTGAGGGCCATGAGTTAGTAGATTGATCACCTTCATGAACTCATGGGACCCAAGGGGCAGATGAGTAGGGCACTCTCTTGATGCATGAGGGAAGAAGGATGACCCCAAAAGTGCTGGCACCCTATAGACCTAGCAGAGATGACCAGGGGATGTGTGTAAACCTCAGTAGGTTCAAGACTACTTTTCCATGGAAGTAACCTTGATATCAAGATGATTATGATGTAGAGACATAGGTGGCAAGTCTCAACTTGGATTTAAAGGTGTACTGGCAAGGTGGTATGTACCATCTCTACTCTTGGAACAGGAAGAACTCTATATTTGGACTGTAGCCAAATGCTTATTTCCTCTTGTTATGGGAGTGAGAGATAGGACAATACGCATGCCATACACCAACGATAAAGATGATGTAGGTTGGAATGTTGCCATGAGATATGGGGACAGTGAAGATAACATACCCTGGTAAAGTGAATGGTACATGGATGGTTTGCAAACACTAAAAGGAATGAGGTAGTCACCTTATGAGGATGCTTTCATCGTGAGATATGATTCATACAAGTTTGAGTTTGATCACCAAGAATATGAGCTCAAAGTGTTCTCAATGAAGATAGAGTTAGAGTCCGAGTTTGAGATGATAAGTGAAATACATGGAAGTATATGTTTTCAATGTTACCTAATACATAAGATGGTGAAGTGGTAATGGTTGCTCTGGTTGATATATATCTGCCTAATTTGGCTGGAAGAGGTTGTTAGACTAACCCTATGTTTGGAAAAGAAGATATGTTTGGCTAACACTCAGATGTAATGAGATATGTTGAACAAGTTAATGATTGTTTGGTTAGCCAGTCTAGTCCTTGACATAATGAAAGGATGGTTTAGAGCCTCAGATGCACTTCTTTGGATAGGACGGTAATAAAACCCTGATGAGAGTGGTTTAGGGTTTCCGAGGAATCATGACATATAGGAAATCATGATTTAAAGATGACCATACACCATGGTACTACTGAGATAATGAGTGGTAGCATTACTATGGATGCTGGAGATGAGATTGCATGTGGTATGTTGCCATGCATGACAGAAGGTGAAGGATGAGCACCGATAACCTAGTGCATTGATATAGAGGATAAAGGGTTCTCGAGAGGGAATGTGAGTTCATCACTATGGATTTTGCGATAAGTCTCCCCTAAACCAAGGAAGGTCAAGATGCAATGTGGATTATGGTAGATTGCCTTACCTAGATGACATGAGAAAGAAAGAGTACTATCAAGGGACAAATCAGGTTGAACTACATATGAGAGAGATGGTTCAACTACACCATGAGGTGAGTTCAAAAGTTCTTGAGTATAACGTAAAGGTTCACTTCCATGAGGTGGAAGTAGAAATATGAAGAACCCTACATTAGTACAATTTATCACCCCTAACTAATGGTTAGTATGATCCAGACTAAAGGGTCTGATGGGAGCATATGTTCTCATTTAGAGTGATAGCTAAAGACAGTTCTTGTCCTATGAAAGATGTGATGATGACCACCATAGCCAGTATCGAGATTTAAAGAAGCTCTGTAAGGGAGGTTGTGTCGGTCACCACTTCAGTAAGGTGATGTTGGTGAAAGGACCACGTGATGGTTAGAAAAGGGCCACAGTGTGTGTAGATGAAGTCACTTTGCTCGTGCAATGGCTGAAAGGAGCCTAGAGACGACGAGAGTCATGAGCAGATGAAAAGTAGACTGACATGCAGTTCACTATGGGAGAATATGTGACATAAAAATTTGACCCCTCTAAGTTATAGCTAAGAGAGTTGAGTCCCCGATGCATGGGTTCTTTTGACATGGTTTGGTGGAGAAGGTTAAGTTTGATCTTACCCCTCAGGATAAAGTAATGTGGGATGAGTTCCATGTGTCCAATTTAGAGAACTATGTGAGGTACCTCGACCATGTGCTGAGCAATGAACCTAGTGAGCCCCAAGGGAGGTTGAAATGGCTTGAGTCACCTATGCAGTTATAGATGCCAGGATGAAAGAACTCAGAGAAAAGAATATGTGATGATAAAGGTTCTTTGGAAGTGCCATGGGTAAGGTAAAGCCACATAGGGGCCAATGATGGACATGGAAAAGACTTATCCTGAATTGTTTGTTTGCTTGATAGAATTTTGAGCACAAAATTCCTATAAGAGGGAAAGGATGTTACAACCCCAATTTTTGGGTTCATTTGGTAAGAAATGTAATTTCTCATATTAAAGATATGTGAAAAAATAAGGATATAATTTGTTTGGAATCGATGGATTTCGTTTACAATAACCTGGATGATTGTGTTGTAGGCTTTACTGGCTATTGGGTCCAATAAAGGAAAAGATAAAAGAAATTCCATTAGAAAATGAATAATTGAAAATTTGAGAAAAGAAAGATGTAGAAACCTATATAAGGCAAAATAATATAATCCAAAGGAGGATTTCATGCCTCTTGGGTTCCTTGTGTCCCAAGGAGTCCAAAGTAGAAAAGTAAAGGCAATAGGAAAAGAAAAGATTAATTATGTATTTCTTTATTAAGAAAGAAATTGAAAATAATGGTAAAAGGTGGAAAATAAGTGAAAAGAGGTATAATTGAGTTATCCTTGGTAGAAATTTGTATCCCAAGGATTCCTAACATTAAAAGGGACAAACAATGAGGAAAATAAAAGAGAAATAAAGAGAAATTCTCAAAAAGAGATAATTTCATGTGAAATAAACAAGATAATGTGAAATTCTGCATATGGATGTATCTAGAAGGATCATAAGTATCCTTGAAAAGGGATTTCGAGATAATAGAGTTTCTTGGTTACAAAGAGCCCCAATGAATAAAGAGGAAAGAGAAAATACCAATAAAGTCAAATAAGAAGATAATATGATGCATAATGAATATTTTTGGGGCATTGTTAAAAAGGGAGTAATTTCTATTAAAAGAAAATAGAAATCCGTGGCCAATGAATTAAATAGGTCAAGTGCAAAGAAAATGAAAGAGGAATTTTTAATTCCTAATATCGATATAATAGAGAATAACCAAGCATAAGAAGAGAGAGAATATTACTTCTCTTTGAAGGATTTGACTTCCTACTTGGAAATGGACTCTTAGATTCACGAATAGCCGACCTAGGGCTTCTATACTCACCCCTATATAAAGGGTAGAACCTTGGTTCGGGTTCAAAAGAGATCCTACGTCTCCCTCTCTCTTCCCCAATGCTTCTTGTCATTTGAAACCCTAACCATGTGATATAGTGCATCTATGAGCGATGAGGGACTAGTGGACGAGCTGGGTTGGTGCTGCATGCTCCCAAAACACCAGGGGAGGGATGGCCGACACTTTCGTGCCCTGGATCACATGTGGCAGCAGCGACAAGGCTGCAGGGCCGCAAAGTGTTGCAGGCCTGGCCAGCGCAAGCCAGCAGCTTTGGTCGTGAGATATTGGCTTCTGGGGGAGTGCCTAGGGGCTTTGGAGGTGGAGGCACCACCTCCAGTGGTCGATGGGATCCAGGGAAGAGAGGAGAAGCCCCACAGGTTGCGTCTAGGGTGGCAGGGAGAGTCGTCCCGAGGAAGAAGATGACCTGAGGGTCATTTGGACAGTTTTGCCCTTCGCGGGCTGAAGAACTGATCTACTTAACCAAGGGTTTAAGCGAAATTTTGAAATGTTTCCTAATTGGCTGTGTTGCATGGATGATGACTATGTGGCGCCTCCCTATTGGCCCAAGTAAGTGCAATCTTGCTAAATTCATAATTAAATATTGGTAACTCCGATTAGGACAAGCATTAAAGTTCCTAATTATGGATAAAAACCCTAAATATAGTAACTAGGGTTTTCTCATAAAAGGTAGAATTATGGCAAATCGAGTTCATATGTGTTTAAGCCATAATGAACTTTGAATTGATGATAAACGCATATAATGATCTTGTCATGGATTCAAAGGATAAAAATAGTAGCTTTAATGTAAAAGAGGCTTAATGAACTTAATTAATGATGCCTTTAATCCAAAAATAGGGTTATATGTTGTTAATATAACCTTAATATTGAAGAAAAAATGAGATAATTAGGGTTTATGAGTAATGGTATAAAATTAGGGTTTAGAATAATAAAAGATGAAATGAAACCCTAATTGCAAATGAAACCCTAAAATGGATACGGAAACCTTAGGAAGCAATTTCAAGTTGAATAGAAAGAATCTTGATAAAGTGTGTAGCAAAATAGGGTACATGTGCTTTTTAGGATTCTTGATTGTGTGGTTGAACTACTTTCTTGGATGTCTTTCTTGTTTGGAATTGATATTTTCTTGAGGAATCTACTGAACAGGTATGTGGTTACGCTTATGAATAAATGTTTTAGTTTCATGGTGATTTCTGAATTTGTTATCGGTTGCTTGAAAATAACAATTGGATGCCTTTTATTTCATGCAACTATAAAGTGAATATGATTATCACCATGATTATATATATGACTGGCTTAGATCCGAATCCACCTTTGTGGCTTATAAATGATAAAAAGGGGTAACCTAGAGTAAGGTCTTGGTTATCGTGGGTTAGAAATTGGGCTACCAAGTGTAGTGCCATGAGACCCTTTAGCATGCCATGAGTTAAGGAGTGGGCTACTTACGGGTAGTGCCATGTGACTCTACCCTAGAAACTGGTTCACCTATAGGTGGGACTGTAACATCCCTGGTCTGGGTTATGCTTTAACCCTAGGTGTTTTGATTAAGAAAGATAATTATATGCTTAATCCTATCTAGTGAAAAGTAAATAGGGCTCAAGAGGAACTTATATTTCAATTTTAGTCCTTTTTGAATAATGTTGAAATAATGTTTTACTTGATTTGGACTAAAGTGAAAATTACCCAAGTTGAGGGTTTAAATTGAAAATTGTGCATGACAATATGTTCCTCATGTGTTGAGGCATCATGAGAATGAAGATGATGTAGAGGTATGGCTTGTGGCAGCCTGAGTACCAAGAAAGAGCTGATAAAGCAATGTTTATGCATTAAAACCTAGTTTTGGTGTAATATACAATTTACCCAAAACCTAGGGTTCAATTTGCAAATTACCACTTCAATAAGGTCCCTAATGTTTCTTGGCATCATGTAGAGCAAAGAAAATGAGAGGGGCGCCTCATTTGAATTATGTCGGAGGAGAGAGAATCTTGATATTAAAATAATCGAGATTTAATCCTAATTGAAACCCTAATTCAATTTAGTGCAAGAATAAATGTATTAATTGAAGGGCCTTCAACCAAAATTGAAATGGTTGGATTCATATGTGTGTGGACGTCATTGAGCTTTGCAAGGACCACGAAATATCCTAAGGAGGTCAAAATTCCACTCATAATTATTATATGAAAAAGAATTTCCACTCAAATATGGAGATTACTATTATAAGGGTTAAGGTGCATAATTTCTTTCCAATAATTCTTGGATAATGGAAGGGAGCTCGGTGGGGATAGAGATTCCTTTGCATGCATGAAACCAAGGGGGAAGTGGTGGCAAAAATTTTGGAATTAAATGAATTTTTATAAAGCATTTTCTCTCTCATTGAATTTTTACAAAAATACCTTTTACAAGCCAAAACAAAGGCTTTTTCGACCCCACTTCTTCTCTTTGCTTGGAAACCGACCAAGGATCTTAGGGGGATCAGGAGGACGACCCCTTACCTGTTGGAAAGCTTCTTGACCTCTTTTGACCTTGATTCCATGGTGGAAATCGAAAATAAATAATTGATTTCTTCATTTCTTCACTCCATCTTCAACCCTAGCCAATCATTTCAACCAAAAGCTTGAGGATGAGCCAAGGGGGAGTTGCAAAAGTTGCATCAACCATTGTTGACGTGATAGTGGAGCTTTGGAGCTAAATTGGAGGTGGGTTTTATAACTTGAACCCTTAACTTTGTTATTGCAATCAATTCCTTATCAAATAATGATCTTTTCTTCATTCAGGATAATTGATTTGGTTGATTGGTGCAATCGCCATGGAAATCACAACATATTTTGTGAGTTTGGAGCTTGATGATGATGAAATCATCATAAGCACACACCTCTCCAAATATCCAAGGCAAACAGTTTCAACTTGTTGGTCCAAACGGTTTGACCAAACCGTTTGGAGACCAAACAGTTTCAAAACCGTTTGGTGATTTGAGTCCCAAACTGCATGAGGGTGTTGACCATTTGGGAGGGTTGAACATTTGAGGTATGAACCCTAGTATGTGTTGGATGATGATCCAATGGCTCCAATTGATTAGGTCAACATATGGACAATCTTTCAAATAGAAACCTAATCGACTAAGTGCTGATTTTGCAATTGATTGAGTTGAGCTTTTGGTTTGATTAACCCAAATGGTTTCAAAACCATTTGGGAATCTCCTAAACGGTTTCAAGACGGTTTGGAGGTCAACCAAGACCGTTTGGAGGTCTAGGGTTGAGTATGGTTGGGTATTTGATGATCCAAAGATACTAAATTGAAGTGCAATCAATTGCTGATTTGATAATCAATCCAATGATCCAAACCCTAATTGGATGTCATGGATTTTGATGATGAGATGGGCAAACGATCTCAAGACCATTTGGAGATCATCCAAATGATCCCAATACCGTTTGGGGGTCATTCAAGACCGTTTGAGGTCAGTTCATATCATGTAATGATAATGGTTCACTGATTTCAGTTGAATTGGTTCCTTAATGTCAACCATTGATGGTTCCTCAATTTCAAAACCCTAAGTGATGGTTTCTTGATTATCAACCCTAGTTCAATTGGGTATAAAACCCTAATCAAAGGTCTAATTGAATGGTGATTTAGTGGTTCAATTGAAAGAAACATTAGTGGTCCAATTGATAGTTGGTCCATGGATTGGAACCTATAATTGTTTAAGTGTTGAAGACCCTTTTTGGTCTATTCAGTTTTGAGAGGGTTTGGGCCAATCGGTCTCAAGACCGTTTGAGTCCAAACGGTCTCAAGACCATTTGGGACCAAACGGTCTCAAGACAGTTTGATATCAAATAGTCTCCAACCATTTGGAGACTCAAGTCCATTCAGTTTCATGGTGTGTTGTCTAAACGGTTTCAAGAACGAACTTTGGTAAACGGTTTCAAACTGTTTGAACTTCATTGGTCAAGACCGTTTGAGGTCTAAGTGACCAAGACCTTTTGAGATCTATGTGACCAAGACCTTTTGAGGTCTAAGTGACTAAGACCTTTTGAGGTTCAAATTTTTTAAACCATTTGGACAACTGATATGATCAAAGGTAAAATAGCTACTTGGTTATTAATGATGTGGATCAATGATGATTATGAAGGTTAAACCTAACTATGTGTGCTTAATTGAAGAGTTGACCTAGATCAATCTTGTAGTATTTAACATCCTAAATAGGATGAAAGAGGGAGAGAATGGGAGAGATGATTGCTTACTTAATAAGCCCTAATCCTCTCATTATGAATAAAGGTGTAATTAGGGTTTGATATATAATATGAGATCATGAAATCCTCATTGAAAAGATTGATGTACATTGACCCTAATTTAGGGCAAGGCTATGTGAAACCCTAATTTAAGGGAAAATCTCAGTGCAAAAATAATCTAGGGTGATGATGTAACCCTAACTTAGTGTAATAATGTAAGAAACTGTAATTTGGGTAATGAGGTAGGTGAAACCCTACTTGGATGTTAATGGTAAACCTTAATCCCTAAGATGGGGTAAAGGTGCATGAAACCCTAATATAGGGTAGTGCTACTAATGTCATGTGAAGCCCTATCACTGGGTGATGTATTGTGAAATCTGAATTTCACATAATACTAGGTGAATCCCTGGTATAGAAGGATGAATATGTGAATCTCTAATGAAGAGCATTACTATGTGAAATCCATATAATATATGGAAATTGCTATGTGAATCCTCAAATTATAAATATGGAGAATACTATTCCTAATAATAGAATAGTGATTAATGTATTGACAAATGTAATACCTATATGGGTTGATAATGGATATCCTTACAATAATAATTCATGATTCAAGGATGAGTCCATATCATTGGCAATGGTTGTATATTCTAAACAGGTGGTTTATGACCAATACATTACATGATGAATATGATGAACTGGTACATAAAATATTAGGATGGGGAATATCCTAATATAAGCTAAGTGGATGAACTCTAGTAAGATGAGGGTGTTAAGGGAAGTGA
Source organism: Alisma plantago-aquatica (assembly GCA_963693085.1). Lineage (NCBI taxonomy): Eukaryota > Viridiplantae > Streptophyta > Magnoliopsida > Alismatales > Alismataceae > Alisma > Alisma plantago-aquatica. The sequence continues at coordinate 898,440,435 of OY856413.1, read as the reverse complement.
TACATCAAGATATGATAGATATCACATCCAACACCCCAATACTTATATACCTTGATGTGTTTTAAGTCCAATATAATTGGATGAGTGACACATGCGATGTGTCATGTCAATTGTTACATTAGGATGTAATCCAACTTGATGAATGTTGGGTAACATGCCTTATTAAAAGGTTAATCCAGATCAATAGATTATGATACAATCATATTCTCATAGAGATGAGAGAGAAACTCATACTTTGTGTTGATAATACATTCAATGATGAATGATGAGAATAAATAAGTATGTTTGAATAGTTATGATATCAATATTGGCTTCTAGATGTGAGAAGCATTGAAATAGGGCTGATCATTAATTATATGATCTTAAGAACCTAAGTGGTTAGTTATGGAAAACTGTAATGGAGGGTACTGATATAAAAGAGAAACCATGAACCCTAAAGATGGAATAGTGGTATTACTTAGTGTTGTATGGTGCTGATATGAAAGCATTACAATTGTTATCATGAATACTAATCATGAAGGAATGATGAGATGAGGAGTATAGCCAGGTATGGGCTATGATGCTCTGTATTTTGAGAATGTTTTATAGGCTTTATAAGCCTTCATATGTTTTGATTGCCTAGTGAGAAGTAATCTGAAAATTTATGAGCCATGTGTGTCATATGATGTTTTAATTATTGAGCTTTCTTATGAGTTTTATAAGACATAATATGCCTTGTTGCCTATTAAGGCGTAATAAGATGTGATATGAGCTTTGTGAACTATGTGCAATCCTTTGTCTAGCAAGAATTATAATGTCCTTGGTCAGATGACCTAAAGGTACGAAGTTACCTAGTAAGTGGTAACAAGTGTTCTATGATGAGATAAGGGTTCAATTACCCAGATTCTATAATCATGATGATGAACTTGTTAAGGAGGGGAAATGTACTTGATGAGTTGAGGGATTAAGATTTCAATACTTTGTGAAACGAGTATGGCTACAGGCTATGACCCCACAATGATAATGCCAGGTATTAGATATATGATCTAAGCCTGAGGAGAGTTAATGTTGTGGAAATGATTCTGTAGTGAATAAATGTTATACATGTTCTTCATATTCCTTAATGGATAAGTGACTTATAGCTCTATCAAGTTAAAGCTGCAATACTTTTAATAATAATAATGTTCTAATCTGTTAGAAATTGAATTAACTACTGTTAAGCAAATATGATTCCTCTGTTCATATTTATCTTCTTAAGCTGCAATAATAATGTTTCTGGTGGAGAGTTATCTCTCTCACTGGGGCAATTTATAATTGTCTCACCCCCATGGGAACCACATTTTTAGGTGGATGCGGATGAGGAGGCAGAAATCCTTCAATAGGTGAACGACAACAGCAGTAGCAACAGGGACAGAAGTGAAGTCTCAGGTGGAGAAACTTGTTGTTATGCCTTGTATAGATGTAAATAGAGTCCTATGTATCGTCTCTGTACTCTCAGGTCCTCGGAGTAGTAGTTAGTGCTTTTGAGATTTTGGCTTAGTGCCTCGAGATTTTACACTGCTTGTGTTTAGTTCAACAAGAGTAGTTGATGCTTGTAATTTTCAGAAAGAGATGATGCAAGTCATGTACCTTTAAACCAGAATGTAAATGTGTTACTTTTGTTCTATGTGAGAAAGTTTTCAATTTATGGACCTCTTGGTAAAAAGGTTTTAATTTTTAGTGATTTTCGGTAATCCACTGCTTAGTGAACGCTTCCACATTAGTTAATTATGTTTTTGTGAGTTGTATGCCACAATTAAGTGATATCAGAGCTCTTGGTTCGCTGAGTCTACAGAGACATAGGACTAAGGTTGTTGAGTCTATTTTAAGTGTCTTCCAGTTTATCTGATAGTATCTTCTACTCACATAGGAGAAGAAGAACTTTAATATGTTTGGACCACATGAAGAACATGTTGCTAAGAGGAGCGTTGCTGCACTAGGAGGAGGTGCAAGAGACCAAAATAGGGAAGGGCATGTACCTAAACAACCCAGATTGACCCAGCTGTGATAGAAAATCCAACCCTTCATGCTATATTTGAGAAATTCTTGACAACCATGACACATATGGCAGATAGGATGCCACCACCTGCACATAGGGCACCAACCCACCATGAGGGTTATGGAGTCGACAAGACTTTTGAGAGACTTCATCAGGTTGGAGCCATAGATTATGCTGGTACATTTAATCCAACAGATGCTGATTTGTGGCTGATAGAGCTGGAAAAAGCTTTCAGGATCCTTGATATTCCTGAAGCTGAAAAGGTAAGACATGTTGTGTACCTCCTAAAAGGGAGTGTTGGTCATTGGTGGATGATAGAGGAAGATAAGAGACCAGGTGAGCAAATTGGATGGGAGGTATTCCGAAAAGAGTTTGTCAGTAGATACTTCCCTAAAACGTATCTAGATGAGAAGATCTCTCAATTAGAGAGGATCAAACAAGGACATATGAACATTAGCGAGTATGAAGCTAAGTTCATTGAGTTTTTGCAGTTTTTTCTGCAAATGGTAGTTAATGATGAGGAAAGAATTCGAAATTTTGAGAAGGGGTTGAATGCAGAATTGACCACTCATGTATATGCTTTAGAGAACAGGGAGAGGTTTTCCACCTTTGTGGAATCAGTAAGGATGATAGAGAGGTCTGAAATCGAGAAACGACAGACTAGTGGCAAGAAGGTGTACACTCAGTCTCAAGGACAAGGGTCCAAAAGTTTTAAGAAGCCTCGATTTTCCACATCAGCAAAATCATCAAGATTCCATACCCAGATGAAATGGATGTCAAGTAGGGGTAGGGATCGTAGTAATGTTCCAAGTAGAGCCTCCGACATAGCATCAACCTCAGTCACTGGATCTCACAAACATTTTACACCTAGGATCTTTTACCGGTGTAGGCAATCGGGACATCTAGCAAAGGATTGTCCAAATGGAAATTAGATGATGACTCAATCTTAGGGGAAAAGTCAGCAAGGCTCACAAAGGAGGCAATTTTCTAGTAATAATAGAGGACGTGGATAGACGTTCCAGACAGGTCAGATGAAATAGTTTCATTATGATATTCCATATCATGATTCTATGTGTTAAAGATAAGAAAGTAGTTGTTTTTTGAGCTCCCTTTGACTAGTCCTATAAGGACACAAGGAAGATGAGAATCTACATTTTACTCAGTGCTCTTTAAAATGCTTTATAATCTCTCTTATCTTTGTGATACAAGATGAAATATAGAAGTGATGCCTGGAGAAAATCTAGGAATGGAAAATCTTGTGTGTATAATGATATGAAAAGTGAGGAATATGATAGAAAATAAAGTGCATACTACCTAATCCCACAATACTTGTATACCCTGGCCATGTATACAATTATTGTAGGTCAGGCAAGTATGAAACTCTTAGATTGTTATCTTTTTTATTACTCTGATCAAATAGTCATTTTGAAACAATCTAGAGAGTATAATGAAATTAAATAGGAAGAGCTAAGTGAAATTTCTTAGTGAATTTTCCCAAATAAATTTCTCAGTGAACTTTGTTAGTGAAATTGCTTAGTTAAACATTCTCAGCGAAATTTCTTAGTGAAACATTCTCATTGAAATTGCTTAGTGAAACATTCTCAGTGAAATTTCTTAGTGAAACTTTCTCAGTGAAATTGCTCATTGAAACTTTCTCAGTGAAATTACTTAGTGAAACTTTCTCAGTGAAATTGCTTAGTGAAACATTCCCAGTGAAATTGCTTAGTGAAACATTCTTAGTGAAATTGCTTAGTGAAACTTTCTCAGTGAAATTGCTCAGTGAAACTTTCTCAGTGAAATTACATAGTGAAACTTTCTCAGTGAAATTGCTCAGTGAAACATTCTCAGTGAAATTTCTTAGTGAAACATTCTCAGTGAAATTTCTTAGTTAAACATTCTCAGTGAAATTGCTTAGTGAAACATTCTCAGTGAAATTTCTTAGTGAAACATTCTCAGTGAAATTGCTTAGTGAAACTTTCTCAGTGAAATTGCTCAGTGAAACTTTCTTAGTGAAATTACTTAGTTAAACTTTCTCAGTGAAATTTCTTAGTGAAACATTCTCAGTGAAATTGCATAGTGAAACTTTCTCAGTGAAATTACTTAGTGAAAATTTCTGAGTGAAATTGCTTAGTGAAACTTTCTCAATGAAATTGCTTAGTGAACTTTCTCAGTGAAGTTTCCCGATTAAAGTGCTAAGTGAATTTTCTCAAATAAATAAAGGATTGCTGAGTGAATTACCTCTGTTAGATATATATGTTTCTCTTTTGGAAAATGTTCTTGGGTGATGATAGAAGTATGTTCTTTTATGATTCTTCCTTTCAATAATATGGACATCATATGTTAGGGGTTTATGCTCTGCATAAAAATAAACATTGATAAGATTGAATTAATGAAAGGAACTTTGTGAGGATTACAAATCCATGATATCTCCATGATATTAAGATATTATGTGGAGATTTGAGGGTATGATAAGTGAATAAATTTGTCCCTCCTTTTTCCTGGGATTTCGGGGATGAAATCCTTGTTAGGGTTTTATAACTTGTAACATCCCTGACCTGGGTTATGCTTTAACCCTAGGTGTTTTGATTAAGAAAGATAATTATATGCTTAATCCTATCCTGTGAAAAGTAATTAGGACTCAAGAGGAACTTATATTTCAAATTTAGTCCTTTTTGAATAATGTTGAAATAATGTTTTACTTGATTTGGACTAAAGTGCGAATTACCCAAGTTGAGGGGTTAAATTGCAAATTGTACATGACAATATGTTCCTCATGTGTTGAGGCATCATGAGAATGAAGATGATGTAGAGGTATGGCTTGTGGTAGCCTGAGTACCAAGAAAGAACTGATAAAGCAATGTTTATGCATTAAAACCTAGATTTGGTGTAATATGCAATTTGCCCAAAACCTAGGGTTCAATATGCAAATTACCACTTCAATAAGGTCCCTAATATTTATTTGCATCATGTAGAGAAAATAAAATGAGAGGGGCGCCTCATTTAAATTAAGTTGGAGGAGAGAGAATCTTGATATTAAAATAATTAAGATTTAATCCTAATTGAAACCCAAATTCAATTTAGTGCAAGAATAAATGTATTAATTGAAGAGCCTTCAACCAAAATTGAAATGGTTGGATTCAGATGTGTGTGGATGTCATTGAGCTTTGTAAGGACCACGAAATATCCTAAGGAGGTGAAAATTCCACTCACCATTATTATAAGAAAAAGAATTTCCACTCAAATATGAAAATTACTATTATAAGGGTTAAGGTGCTTAATTTCTTTTCCCTTAATTCTTGGATAATTGAAGGGAGCTCGGTGGGGATAGTGATGCCTTTTCATCCAAAAAAACAAGGGGGAAGTGGTGGCAACAATTTTGGAATTAAATGAATTTTTATAAAACATTTTCTCTCTCATTGAATTTTTATAAAAAGACCTTTTACAAGCCAAAACAAAGGCTTTTTCGACCCCACTTTTTCTCTTTCCTTGGAAACCCACCAAGGATCTTGGGAGGATCAGGATGAAAACCGCCAACCAATTGGTAAGCGTCTTGATCTCATTTCACCTTGATTCCATGGTGGAAATAAAAAATAAATCATTGATTTCTTCATTTCTTCACTCCATCTTCAACCCTAGCCAATATTTTCAACCAAAAGCTTGAGGACGAGCCTAGGGGGAGTTGAAAAAGTAGCATCCACCATTTTTGACGTGAGCTTGGAGCTTTGGAGCTCAATTGGAGGCGTGTTTTATAACTTGAACCCTTAACTCCTTATCAAATAATGATCTTTTCTTCATTCATGATAATTGATTTGGTTGATTGGTGCAATCACCATGGAAATCACAGCAGATTTCGTGAGTTTGGAGCTTGATGATGATGAAATCATCATAATCACACACCTCTCCAAATATCCAAGGCAAACGGTTTCAACTTGTTGGTCCAAACGGTTTGACCGAACCGTTTGGAGACCAAACGGTTTCAAAACCGTTTGGTGATTTGAGTCCCAAACTGCATGAGGGTGTTGACCATTTGGGAGGGTTGACCATTTGAGGTATGAACCCTAGTATGTGTTGGATGATGATCCAATGGCTCCAATTGATTAGTTCAACATATGGACAATCTTTCAAATTGAAACCCTAATTGACTAAGTGCTGATTTTGCAATTGATTGAGTTGAGGTGTTGGGTTGATTGACCCAAATGGTTTCAAAACCATTTTGGAATCTCCCAAATGGTCTCAAGACTAGTTGGAGGTCAACCAATACCGTTTGGAGGTCTAGGGTTGAGTATGGTTGGGTATTTTAAGATCCAAATATACTAAATTGAAGTGCAATCAATTGCTGATTTGATAATCGATCCAATGATCCAAACCCTAATTGGATGTCATGGATTTTGATGATGAGATGGAAAAATGGTCTCAAGACCGTTTTGAGATCATCCAAACGATCCTAATACTGTTTGGGGGTCATTCAAGACCGTTTTAGGTCAGGTCATATCATGTAATGATGATGGTTCACTGATTTCAATTGAATTGGTTCCACAATGTCAACCATTGATGGTTCCTCAGTTTGAAAACCCTAAGTGATGGTTTCTTGATTATCAACCCTATTTCAATTGGGTTTAAAACCCTAATTGAAGGTCTAATTGAATGGTGATTCAGTGGTTCAATTTAAAGATACATTAGTGATCCAATTGATAGTTGATCCATGGATTGGAACCTTGAATTGTTTAAGTGTTGAAGACCCTTTTTGGTCCATTCAGTTTTGAGAGGGTTTGGACCAAACGGTCTCAAGGCCGTTTGAGTCCAAACGGTCTCAAGACCGTTTGTGACCAAATAGTCTCCAACCAAACGGTCTCAAGGCCGTTTGAGTCCAAACGGTCTCAAGACCGTTTGTGACCAAACAGTCTCAAGACCGTTTGAGACCAAATAGTCTCCAACCATTTGGAGACTCAAGTCCATTCGGTTTCATGGTGTGTTGTCTAAACGGTTTCAAGAACTAACTTTGGTAAATGGTTTCAAACCGTTTGAACTTAATTGGTCAAGACCATTTGAGGTCTAAGTGACCAAGACCATTTGAGGTCTAAGTGACTAAGACCTTTTGAGGTTCAAATTGGTTAAACTATTTGGACACCTAATATGATCAAAGGTCAAATAGCTACTTGGTTATTAATGATGTGGAACAATGATGATTATGAAGGTTAAACCTAACTATGTGTACTTAATTGAAAAGTTGACCTAGATCAATCTTGGAGTATTAAACTTCCTAAAGTGGATGAGAGATGATTGCTTACTTAATAAGCCCTAATCCTCTTGTTATGAATAAAGGTGTAATTAGGGTTTGATCCATAATATGAGATCATGATATCCTCATTGAAAAGATTCATGTACCTTGACCCTAATTTTGGGCAAGGCTATGTGAAACCCTAATTTAAGGGCAAATCTCAGTGAAACCATAATCTAGGGTGATGATGTAACCCTAACTTAGTGTAATAATGTAAGAAACCCTAATTTGGGTAATGAGGTAGGTGAAACCCTACTTGGATGTTAATGGTAAACCTTAATCCCTAAGATGGGGTAAAGCTGCATGAAATCCTAATATAGGGTAGTGCTACTAATGTTATGTGAAGCCCTATCACTCGGTGATGTATTGTGAAATCTTAATTTCACATAATACTAGGTGAAACCCTGGTATAGAAGGATGATTATGTGAATCTCAAATGAAGAGCAATACTATGTGAAATCCATATAATATATGGAAAGTGCTATGTGAATACTTAAATTATAAATATGGAGAATCCTATTCCTAATAATACAATAGTGATTAATTTATTGACAAATGTAATACCTATATGGGTTGATAATGGATATCCTTACAATAATAATTCATAATTCAAGGATGAGTCCATATCATTGGCAATGGTTGTATATTCTAAACAGGTGGTTTAAGACCAATACATTACATGATGAATATGATGGACTAGTACATAAAATATTAGGATGGGGAATATCCTAATATAATCTAAGTGGATGAACTCAAGTAAGATGAGGGTGTTAAGGGAAGTGATACATCAAGATATGATAGATATCACATCCAACACCCCAATACTGATATACCTTGATGTGTTTTAAGTCCAATATAATTGGATGAGTGACACATGAGATGTGTCATGTCAATTGTTATATTAGGATGTAATGCACCTTGATGAATGTAGGCTAACATGCCTTATGAAAAGGTTAATCCAAATCAATAGAATATGATACAATCATATTCTGATAAAGATGAGAGAGAAACTCATACTTTGTGTTGATAATACATTTAATGATAAATGATGAGAATAAATAAGTATGTTTGAATACTTATGATATCGATATTGGCTTCTAGCTGTGAGAAGCAATGAAATAGGGCTGATCATTAATTATATGATCTTAAGAACCTAAGTGGTTAGTTATGGAAAACCCTAATGGAGGGTACGGATATAAAAGTGAAACGATGAACCCTAAAAAGGGAATAGTGGTATTACTTAGTGTTGTATGGTGTTGATATGAAAGCATTATAATTGTTATCATAAAAACTAATCATACAGGAATGATGAGATGAGGAGTATAGCCAGGTATGGGCTATGATGCTCTGTATTTTGAGAATGTTTTATAGGCTTTATAAGCCTTCATATGTTTTGATTGCCTAGTGAGAAGTAATATGAAAATTTATGAGCCCTGTGTGTCATATGATGTTTTAATTATTGAGATTGCTTATGAGTTTTATAAGCCATAATATACATTGTTGCCTATTCAGGGGTAATAAGAGGTGATATGAGCTTTGTGAACTATGTGCAATCCTTTGTGTAGAAAGAATTATAATGTCCTTGGTCAGATGACCTGAAGGTATGAAGTTACCTAATAAGTGGTAACAAGTGTTCTATGATGAAATAAGGGTTCAATTACCCAGATTCTATAATCATGATGATGAACTTGTTAAGAAGGGGAAATGTACTTGATGAGTTGAGGGATTAAGATCCCAATACTTTGTGAAAAGCGTATGGCTACAGGCCATGACCCCACAATGATAATGCCAGGCATTAGATATATGATCTATGCCTGAAGATAGTTAATGTTGTGGAAATGATTCTGTAGTGAATAAATGTTATACATGTTCTTCATATTCCTTAATGGATAAGTGACATATTTCTCTATCAAGTTATAGCTGCAATGCTTTTAATAATAATAATGTTCTAATCTATTAGACATTGAATTAACTGCTGTCAAACAAATATGATTCCTCTATTCATATTTATCTTCTTAAGTTGCAATAATAATGTTTCTGGCGGAGAGTTATATCTCTCGCTGGGGCAATTTATAATTGTCTCACCCCCGTGCGAACCACATTTTTAGGTGGACACATAGGAGGAGGTAGGAATCCTTCAATAGGTGAAGGACAACAACAGTAGCAGCAGGGACAACAATAAAGTCTCAGGTGGAGACACTGGATGTTATGCCGTGTATAGATGTAAATAGAGTCCTATGTGTCATCTATGTACTCTCAGGTCCTCAGAGTAGTAGTTAGTGCTTTTGAGATTTTATCTTAGTGCCTCGAGATTTTACACTTCTTATGTTTAGTTCAACAAGAGCAGTTGATGCTTGTAATTTTTAGAAAGAGATGATGCAAGTCATGTACCTTTAAACTAGAATGTAAATGTGTTACTTTTGTTCTATGTGAGAAAGTTTTCATTTGATGGACCCCTTGGTAAAAAGGTTTTAATTTTTAGTGATTTTCAGTAATCCGCTGTTAGTGAACGCTTCCACATTAGTTAATTATGTTTTTGTGAGTTGCATGCCACAAGGACTATGAGGGGTTTAATGGGGATCTAGTATAAGGAAAATAGCATCCAGGTCCACTGCAGGGATAGGGCAGATGATAGGGATTGCATGGATCACACAGTTATATTTAAAACGTAAAATTGTTTGTTAAATGGTAATTGGCTGCAGTACATTGTTATCATAATTGTACGATTATTGTTTCCCCCACATACCAGCTTTATGCTGACCGACGTTTTGTTTGTCGGCATTTTAGGTACAAAGCCAAAAGGACAAACAGTAAATCGTCATATTGTGAAATACATGAATTAAAATACGAGGATTAGTTAGTGTAGATTTCATATGTGGATAGAAGTTTAGAGATCCAAGCTTTCAAAAAGGTATGTAAAATTATTTTTTTACAACTTTCAAGTTTAGTCTGTTAAAATTTAATAATTGTTCTTGGTTAAATGTCAAACCTTTTATCCGGAAATTATGTGTGCGGCTTTGACCTCTCGGTCTCCCTTAATTGGGGGTTATCGGGAGGTGGGGTTGTAACATTACCTCCTAACCCAATGGTCTTATCCATTTAGGGAATAGACAACTCCTACTCCCATCAGTCTTATCCCTACCAGACCTCAATATTGACTTAGGATCCTTTCATGGTACATCTCGATCTTGAATCCTTACCTAAATTTTCATCATTTCTTTGAGCATTCATGGTTAGACTTACATCCTTACATAGGGATCATGGCGACCTACCCAACTTGGTGTGGCCCCATATAGGTTACCTCAATGGCAACATATCCTCATGCCCCTTAAAGATGGTCACACATGGGTATATAGATTTGCACTCATACTATGTGCTCTTACACATAGCTCCTTAAGCTCTTATGAATGACCTCTTTAGGTTACCTTGAACCTAAACAAAAGTTGGTAATCACCCTACATGAAGGGTCCCTTCCCAGGATAGGAGAAAACTATGTCTTGATGTAACAAAGGTCACAAACGTCCTTACTTCCAAGGTTTAGATCATCATGGGCATGCTTAGACCTATCATGCTACTTATACACGTAACTAGAAAGAAGAAAACTTATTAGACCACTCTAAGTCCCTTGGTATTTCATACCTATTCATCTTTCCTCAAGATTGAACCAATATCGTACATGCTATATCACCAACATGTGTGAGGGGTTCATCAAACCTATGCCTCAGATCAAGTGGGGTTTTGTTTTTCTATAATACATGAGGGGGTGCCATACTTGAATCCTTAGGAACTCAAACGACCTCATGAGCATCAGGTGCACCAGGTACTGCTACTTCCTTTGTTTGGTCTAGGAACCCTAGGCTTACCTCATATGCATCAATTGTCTAAAAACATGCTTAGTTGTTCCACCATTAACTGAACCTATAGAAGGTTGGGCATAATCATCCTGGCATCCTTCCTCGTGAACAACCCTTAGAGCCCTACACAAGGACAAATAACTTGGGGTGAGACCTCTCAACTCATTACCATACCTCTTCAGGGTTTATGGAACTCTCTTCCTACACCTAAAAGGTAAGCACCTATAACATCTATACCTTGGTTCAAGAAGCCTCTTTCTCTTTCTAGGGTTTGGTTCCTTTAAGGAAACCAAGGTACTAAAAGCCTTTAAGGATCAGGCCTGAGGCAACCACATACATATACTTAGGGTCATCCATTCTAGGCCATATCATACCCAACTTCTCATGATTCCTCATGTCTTGTAGTCAAGGTCTCCAACCTTCCTTAATGGGTCTAACTCTCTCAATCTAGAGCTAACCCTACAATTGGTCCTACCACTGAAGGTTCTCACTTGGAAGATGGGTCAAGCTCTTAAGGATACTCGTCTATCCTAACTGGGTAAAGCATACTATCAAGACCTATGTCTGGCTAAGATCATCCAAAACCCTGCATGTTCATCTCAAAACTGTCAAGCATAACCCTTCTGAATTAGGTCTAAACCCTACTGCCAACCTTGCTATCATTCTTTTCTATGTAGGTATATGCCTCTTCCTGCTCATATGTTCCCATCAGATAGTTAGACATGTCTCACTACAACAACATGCTCTTTTCCAAAGAATTCACATTATATTTCACCTTCATTGATGTGTTATTTACCAAAGTTCTTTCATGATATGATGATTAAACTCGATTTTGAGTACCATTCTCTAACACATGATTTGACACTTGCGCATCTACTTGTTCCAGCTCTCCCAGGTTCAAAACGAGCATTCAAGACATTTTCCACATTGAGGCATAAAAACCTTCATCCTATGGTTGCAACTACCTTTATGTAATATTCAATCTAGTTGAATATAAATCAAGACACATACTTGTGGTGACGTATTAAATAAAAAATTCACACAAATAAGTTTAAATTAATATAGGTTAGATACAATGGACAAATCCTATTGACACTAACACATTTGTCAACATCAAGGAAAGAAAAACATAATGGATGACTTTTTGGGAAGGAATATAAACACACATGGTGACAATATACGTGTAAGACAACAACACATAGAAAGAGGATACTGGTTAGAAAATGAAGGTAAAATTTAGTATGGACCCTTCTTATGCAAGATAACACCCTTTATCCGACTTTTTTTTATAGTCTCCCCCTATGTTACTATTTTAGTAGACATTAATGCCTATCACCACTTGGAATTCCAAGCCATAATAGTGGGAGTTGCTATGATTAGTGTGTCTAATTATCATAGACAATACATATTTTATATATTTTTAAATAATTGATCCATGAGTTGTATATAACTCCTCATGTCTACCTCTTCATGATTTAGAAAAAAAGTGAAATTAAATTTCATAGATCAGTTATTACAAAGGCATTAATGAAAATTTGGACCATCTTCCACATTGAGCTCTCCATTATTTGTATAGGTCACCAATACATACTACCACCTGACTCACTATTCTTCAAACCCATTTAATTTCACTATATCAATAGTGATATGCTTCCAAAATCATTATCACCCATCAAAATTGAAGGTCATACTGAATGGAAAGCTTAATTGATTTTAATATCCTATGACAATTTAGTAGGTTCCATACAACACAACATTCTCAAACAAACTATGTTCAAACAATATAAGGAAAGATATTGGACAATATCCCACATAATTATCAACCTTATAAGAATATAGAGGTTATTAAATCCCTCTTATAAACCCATGCTGCAAAGTATCATGGCCATCCCAAGTCGACCTCTTATATATACACTTGTATGTGAAAGTCACCAATGACTTCACTATTATATGATGATTTCATAGAAGACCAACATACAAAATCTTTAATAATGGTACTATATAAAGACATCATCAATATCTTAATTCATTCATTGGAAAAAAGATGTGCAACCCATGTGAACCACTCCTCTCTCTACTTTTTCAATTCACTTGGTATTTTTTACATATTAATACAACTCTAATAACACCCTAGTGACAATAATATGGCCTTACATAATAGAATCCACCATAAGAAACAATTTTTTTTACCTCTTATCCATAGGAAACACATTTATTGATATGTCAGCTTCAAAACACCCTTCAATATCTTGTCACTGTGTAGCACACTTTGACATTCCATGGTTGTTGGAACTACACCTTTATGCCAAGGTAACCAACCAAACTTGCTAAAACAAGTTGGAGACTCTTGCACACACTAAGTCATTCACCTATAGTAAGGAAATAGATAAAGGATCTATGACATATCCTCTAGTGTGGGGCTGGGTTTTCCTTTACAAAGAGAAAGTTGTTAACCTATGGAGCCTATAAGTGGACGACCACACTTATAAATTATGTGTCAACTAGCGTGTATGGAAAGTTAAGCAATCTATTCTCATGGAGACCTACCAATCATAATCTATGGTCATTACAAATATATTTGTTTTCAATAGAACACTACTCACCTTCCAAAGGACAATGCCAAAGTCAAATAGTAACAACAAACTTTTTCCATACATATATTGATTGAGCGGAAACACTTATATTGAAGGGGCAGTGTAAAATTACAATACTCCTCGCAAAAACACACAAATCACCATACAGTGTATTAAAAATCTTCATACATAGTTCTTTAAATATGAAAATTACAACCAAGTTCTTTCACATGTTTGATTGAATATTTAAACATGGAAAAAATGAAACATAAAAGGGAACATTCTAAGGCAGATGGCACATCACCAGGTTGCACTTGAAGGTCTTATAATCCTTGGCTTGCACTCCTTTAGCTCTTATTTCTCTAATACCTGGGGACATTGCGTCCCCAACCATGCAAATGGGATATAGAACACATCACTAAATGATATTGACATTTTATAGCATAAACAAAATATTTATACTTGACATGAATGAAAATTGACTCCAGCATTAAATTAAGCATTCCTGACATAGATAAGAATTGAGTTAGGAAAATATGCATCTCTCTATTCTTTCTCCACATAAGATAACATAATGTTAGGAATCCATGATTGGAAAAAAGGACCCATAATTGGCATGAAAGCCCTTGACAACCCCTGGAGGTCCATGATCGTGAGAGAATATAGAACTTAATAAACTTATTTTAACATGAACATTAGCATAATCTTGAACTTGAATCCTTACCATGATGGGATTTCTCCTCTTAAAACTTGAGATTTTTAATCCATTAATTATTGATCATCATCTTTAATCTTAGTGGTTATGGTTATAATAAGAATTAAGATATAACAATCATCAATCAAGTTATATAATGAACATAATTCAAAGAATTGAACTTGATATCATAATTTTTACTTTATACATAACATTCAATCAACTATAAATAATTGCACTCAGCAACATGAACCATGTACCTGGAGAAAGACACCTAGGTCAATCTTACATTTTTCTTATTAAACCTTGATATTCTATGAGTTTGATTGACATGTGATATGTACCTTGGTTTATAGGTCTTCAAACCTTACATACAGTAAAATTAATATGATTTCCATGCATATTTATCATAACTAACTACTAAACCTTAATTGTTCCAATCTTCAAAAATATGTGAGGACAAAACAAGAATAGGTCTTAGAATCTAGATCATAACTATATTTTGAAAAATCCCTCAAATTCCATACAAGAATGGAACCCATCCGACCAGTAAATTATTTTCTATGATTTATTGAATACTCACCAATTATAAACTATAGAAAAGCCACATAAATAAAGAAATATCCACTCTACCTTTCAGGCGATCTAGGTGGATGAATAGGCAAATACCACATGGAATAGGAAAAGCCATAGGCAGTGTGACACCATATACATTGTAATCCATGGGATAACTAAAACTACCTAAAATTGAGTGTTACACCCTCGCACAACATTAGGGTAGTCAAGTAAAATTGGGCAAGTGATTGATCAAAATCCAACCTAGTCAACTAGTGAAGAACAAAGCTACATAAGATTAAACTTGCTTGGAAACAAAGCTAGAGAACATTGGTAGGGGCTTGGGTAGGAGAACTGTGCCTTTGGAACTATTTTTAGGTCGCCGAAAGGGTGTAAGATTATGTGGAGTTTGAAATCATGGTGATGGGGCTCATAGGTGGGCTTTGGGAAATTGAGAGCATTTGTCTGCATCCAATGTACATATTGGTAAAATACTTCTTATAGATGGTGGTATGAGGTAGCACAGTTACCAATCATGGTGGTAGACTTATGATGAAATATGTGTTCTTGTCATATGGGGTGTCTATGCCAAAAAACCCTATCAAAACTAGGATTGGTTTTCTAAACAGGATTTGGTTAAGATGTAAAGAGTCATAAAATCCCTTGGCATTGAGCAAGGAGAGGGAGAAAATGGATCAAACTAGCACCTTTTCGATTCCCACATAGACTAGGATGGGTGACCATGATGAGTCTTAGCATCCTACTATTACCTTGATTTGAGAACCCAAGCCATCCAAACACTATCCAAAGATAAAGTGTGACTTGGATGAATCCAAAAAATGGAAAACTTACGCTAGATGATTAAAATTTTGATATCTTATTTAAATACATTATATAATTTTCCCATATCAAATTAGGAGGCCAACTAAAGTCTAAATGACCTCAAATTTCAACCTAAGGTAGATTAAAGAGTCTAGAATTTTTCCTTCAAGTTATATTTAGGTTTTGATAAACTTTTATGTGACAATTATGATAGTGCATTATCTCAATGTTCATATATTAAAAGGGGAGTTGCACTCTCAACTCCGAGTAGGAAAAGTTTGTATATGGTGTTTCAAACGAATTGAAATTTTGTTAGCATGTTAATGCTTGTTTGTGTGGCATATACAAATATTGTTATCCTGTGTATATATGTTGTGGCTAAGGTGATATCACGATTTGTATCAAATTCTTGTCATATTATGGATAAAAGAGAGATGTTGGGCTCTTATGCAAATGTTTCTGAGTAGGTGTTGACTTTGAAATCGGTTTTAATTTACCCATAATTTTGGGTATGTGGTTAATTGATGATTTATTGTGTTTCATGTTTTGATTAATCTTGTTTAGTGTAATGGGTTCTCACAAGTTGGTATCAGAGCTTTAGGTTCACTGAGTCTATAGGGATACTAGTTCTTATAGAAATATGACATAAAAATATGGTGCTTATTGCCTAATCTCAGTATTTGGGTGCCCTGGCCATGTATTCAATTATTGAAGAAAAGGTAAATATGGAACTCTTAGATTGTTATCTTTCTGATTACTCTGATCAAGTAGTCATTTTGAGACAATCTAAATAGCATAATGAATAAGAAATCATGGTGTGAATATCTCAAACCTAACTTAAAGAAGATGAGAATTGCATCATAATCTATCAAAACTCGAATGTTTGGTAGCTAAAGAGAAATACACAACACCATTAAATCTAAATCTAAATACAAATAAGCAAAAGAGGAGTTCTTAAAGATGTGATTCAAGAAGATAATAAAGTAAAAGACAGATAATTCTATGCTTATAAAGTGAATCAAGGTATGAAATCCACATAAGATGGGGAGAACTCCGATGATAAGTATAAAATGAGAAGATAAATGAGAACAATGACAAAGGAATAAGGTGGAACCTGAGTTAATCTCAGACCAACCTATGTGTGTAAGAAAGTGTTAATGGAAAATAAGCATGGCATTTGAAAGAAATTAAGGCAGATGATCCATGTTTAATGAAGCAAATGTGGAATATGATGATTTACCTGTTGATAAGTGGCTAAAAAACATAATAAAATAAGAGAACATACCTAAGTGTGATAAATAGTCATTAAGGAAGGAGTAATGAGATATGTTAATCATGATGATTCTTATGTTAATGGCAAGGAACCCAAAACGAAAAGGGTAAAATGATACATAAGAAGTTGTAACTCACATAATGAAAATATAATTGGTTACATTTTTGCTAGTGACCCTTGAACAATGTTGATATGGCATGGGAAGTGTTTTTCCCTTTGTTTCTTTCCTTACTCGGGCACAACTTTAAAGTGGATCATTTCCACTTGGTACATGTGGATTCGCTGCAAACATGAGAATGTATAGCATATTATAACATTAGGTTGCTTGGAATATGGTTCCAAGATCATAAAGTTTGTGATGCTTTTGCTTTTGATACTTCTAATAATTAGGAAGACTCCTCTTATATGTCTTGATATTTGTTATGTTGGTAAAAGTGGATGAGATAATGATGTGCTTTCCTTATTGCACATGAGGTGGATACCAAGGTAATGAATCCAATAATTAGGAAGACTCCTCTTATATGTCTTGATATTTGTTATGTTGGTAAAAGTGGATGAGATAATGATGTGAGTTCCTTATTGCACATGAGGTGGATACCAAGGTAATGAATCCTAGTATCCAAGATGTTTATTAACTGACCATTCCAAGTATTCCTCTCCCTTAGAGAGAGAGATATATATATAGAGAGTTGATGATGACCCTCTAAATGTTGCTTGGAAGGAAAAACAAAAGTGATTCTATAATGTTGTTTATGGTCTAGTGATAGTTGGGCAAGACCACTATCAAGGATAGATAGTTTGTTGATACAATAGATATAATTTCAGGAAGATAACTAGAATTTAAAGTTGAAAGTTACTATTAGATTTCTACAGGTGGCACAACAAGTTTTTATGTTTCATATTTGCAAATGTCTTCTTGTGTGGGGGTTGTTGTGTTGACCCAAGATAAGATATGTATGAATTGAAAGACAAGAACATGACCTCTATAAGAGTGATGTGACATTACCCTAATATGGAAGTAACAGTGTGTAATATTTGGGATGAAGTGAATGAGAAGTGTCCATCTATGTGTACCTTGGATTTTGGGGGTGAAATCCCTATTAGGGGTTTATGGTTGTGAGACCCCTATCCTTGCTTAACGAGTTGAATAAGATTAATTATCATAATTGAATTATTATAACCCTAATATAACCTTTCAATAATCTTTTAAATCATAATTTAAGCTTAGTTTTCAAATTTGGTCCAATTCAGACATTGTTTGAGCAAGTTATGCAATTTTATGCACATTTTGGACTTTTCTATAATTTACCAAATTGAGAGGTTTTCATTGAACTTTATCACTTGAATTATGTTCCTTGGATATCCTCTCATCATTCTTGATCTTGTTGATCCATGGGGCACCTATTGAAACCTTGTTTTGAAGGTGTTTTCCTCAAGGGTATTTTAAGGTTTTACCCTTCATGGATGAGCTACCTTTAGTAGGTATCAACTAATGAATTATTTGTTTTGCTTGGAAATTCAAGAAACAAGGGATAAGTATGTCTCTATGGTTGGTGGGGGAGCTTCTTGTGTGTGTGCTTGTATATTCTTAATAGTTTAAGGCCATGGACACTTGGAAAGGTACTAGAACTTTGACTTTTTCTTTTTCTTTATCTTAAAGTTTCATATACTTATCCCTAAGCACCCAAATGAGCCATTTTCTCTCTATCACTTCCCTCATTCTAAAAACCTCATTCTCCCTCTGTGCTACTGTGAATTTCCTATTTAAAGTAGAAGAAGGAAGGGGTCTTCTTGGAAAACGAATCTAGGGCCGAAATTGACTTCCTTATAGGGTTTGAAAAGCTCCCTTCTAGTGATCTTGACCTAAAGTGTAAGAATCCCCTTCTTACCTCCATTTATTTCTTTTTTATCCTTACTCCTACCTTTACCAGGTCGGAACCTTGTTGTTCCATGGTAGAAATTTCTCTAAAGCTCTAAAACCCTACCTTTCTTGCTCATTATGCTTAGGGTTTGCTCATTTGATGAAGAAATGTGTTAGATGGACGAGTTCACATATTATGCTTGGATTTCCTACCCTAACAGTTCGTATTTTCTTGTGTTTGGGAGTTTATATTCTAATTATAGGCAATTTTTATAACTTTCTCCACATTTATTGCTTACCATAAGCTTTCTAGCTCATGTTCTTGCTTGAAATTATGATCCATGCACTAAAAAGTTGTACTTGACTTGGATTTTGATTTTTATAACGTTTCCTATTCTGATTTAAGTTCTATATGAACCTGTGATCATGTGTATGTTATTCCTAAGGTATAATATGACTTGTATCATGTTGGTTTGACAACCTATAGTGCTAAGCACCTATCAACCAATGGTCAATTTTTGGGTTTGAAGTTGATTTCTTCTATAAACACATGACTCGATGGTGGTACCATTGCAACAATCGATGGTGTTGTCTTCATGACAACTGATGGTGGCGACCAAGGGTGTCAACTTATGTTCACCCCATAGGTCAGGTGTCATCCTAATTAGAAGCCTAGTGATTAACAACTAAGTACCCTAATGATGTTATCAATCAATGGTGATACTAGTTTGATATTTGATGTTGACTAATGAATATAGTGTTGATCAAACAACCTATGTTGACTTAATAGTCACTAATGATGGTGGTTCAGGTCTCCAAAACCTAGGGTGAGTTAATCATATAGTTGTAGCATCAATTAATCCTTAGACCAATGGTTTCTTGGGTCACATGATGTAATGGTCGAACATGTAGTGTAATTGATGATTTTAACATATGAACTTGACCCAATGGTCAAGATCTAATGTTTATTACTCCAATAAAGTGGAATGATGGATAATGTAATATGTTGGCCCTAACAATTTGATTTATATTATTTCCTTTATATGATCAACTTAATGATCTTACTTGTTGACAATGGATGACTTATTTTATATGAACAATCGATTTTGGGTTTTTCCCTACTCTCAATGGAACTTTTTCTGTTGTTAATCAAGGGATGTATAGGGTTATATGGTTACTCTTTCTAGAGCACAAATCAAAGACTTCATATGCGGTTTATCTAAGGTGTTTACTTATGTAAACAACCAATGGTATTACCTTTTAAACATACAATGGTTCTGGGTGACATTGTGGTATGGTGATATGGGCTAAATAATGATGCAAAAAAGGGAGGGTTACCCTTAACAAGGTAGTATTACATATTCACTCATATAAATAGAAGGGATGATAACCATATTGTGTTGATATGTAACCCTAATGAGGTGTAGATTGTTATACCTAGCTTTAATATAACTAAATGATTGTAATTGGGTATGAATAGTCCTTGAATTACTAGTACAATCATGGAGTACTCTCTTATTGTTGTTGAAACCCTAGTATGCTATAAACCAATGATTACACCTTGATTTATGTGTGGGTTCATACTTGAGAATTCTATGCAATGTGATTGTGATGCTTCACCTTATGAATCCATGATTCAATGGGGATGCCGTGAGTTAGGGTTTGGGTATGAGTGTTGATTAATAACATTAATATAATTTATCTTGTTGAACCTAACTCTAATGCAAATAGATAAATATTTGTATTCATGTTTAACCTTCTTATATGATGGCATGATAGTGAAATAACCTCCTTAATATGATCATAACCTTAATGTGTTAATTGATGGTTGTCATAGTCACATGGTTGATACTTTCTTATGCTAAACATGTGCATTATGAATATGATGAGGGTTAATCATATATAGATTCCTTGTATGTTGATGTAATAAAGGAATATTCTTAATGCAAATATAACCCTTATATGATCGTTTATGAATATCTCCTAGCTCACTAATCGAATATTGTGCTGATCTGGTGTATTATATGTAAGTGATGTTGTTGAGCCTGGCTATAAGGCATGGAATGATAATGATGATCTTGTAGGGAATAGTATAATGGTCTTAATGACCTTTGGGCACAGTTGAGCCCTGAATGAGGTGTAATCCTCTTGTGTTGATAAGGGTTTATACCCTATGATATTGTGAAAAGGATTTATATCCTGTGATAGTATGATGGTCTTAATGACCTTTGGGAATGGATGAGCCCTGAATGAGGCATAATCCTCTTGTGTTGATAAAGGTTGATACCCTATGATATTGTGAAATGAACTTATATCTTATGATAGTATGATGACTATTGTAGCCTCATGAATGGCAAGTGAATAGTACCATGTGATGATGAGATGAGAAATTATGTTTCACATGTTTTATATCTTTTGAAGTTGTGATATTTATATGCTTTCTAGAAGTGAATTAGGATTTGTGTATCCACTTGTTTGATGTTTCCTTAATTCACCCAATTGGCATAACTAATCAAGTGAAACTCTAATCATGTAGTTCACTGTGGCATAGATCCATCTGAGTGTTAGAATTTGCCAGATGGTAAAATGAGTATTCCTAAGGGAAACTCAGAGTGCATACTGATGGGTATGTGGGGTGCATGTCACCCTAAATTCAAGTGTTTAGGGAGGATGAATGAGGTCATACCTAGCCCTTAGTTTGAGAACGGCTATGGTCGTGTCTTGTTGATTATATATGTGATGATATTGGAGGACAATTGTGGTTGTACTTCTAATGCTAGGGTATGAGTACCCACCTCCTTTCACTAGTGTTGTGACACGTACCAACGATGGACTAGGATGTATCATATTGACCTTATGAAACTGTGGAGGACCCGTACTAATTGAGGGCGGAGAAGATCTTAGGAGTCTGACTCTTCCTAGATCTTGTATGGAACTGATTGCGACCAAGCGGTGGTCAGTTGGAACTTTAGTGGTATCCTCAAATTCCTCAGGGTTTAATAAAAGATGTAATATAGTTTTGTAACATATTTGTTTAGGGTTATGCATGATGTTTCACATTGGAATATAACCCTTGTTTGTTATCTTTACATAAATATGATGCTTAGTGCAATTAAGAGATAGTAGATGTACTTAGGTTGTGGATATTTTTAAGATTGTAGATGTGCACATACAATATCTATGCTTGTGTTAATAACTATACTGCTACTGCTGATTATAATCATGATGCTAGCTATCTCAAGTTGTTAGTTATGTTTATCATGCTAGCCATGCCTTTGTAACTAGAGATGCATATACTACTAATCATGCTTATCTATATAGTTGTGCTTATGTTGTTAGCTCTTCTTATGATGTTGATATGTTCAACCTATTACACATGCTGATGTTGTTAGCTAGGTATATGATACTAGATTTATTCATGATGTTAGAGATGCTCATGTTGTTAGAATCCTTATACTGTTAATAGGAATATGAGAATAGTCTGTCTCATGAAGATAGTTATTATCTGCTCCTTTATGTATTTTTTTAATCATCAGTGTTGTTGAGCTTATTTTTTATATATGATTAAACTGGTTAAACTATCTCATTACCTAAAAATGTTGGAATCAATAAACTTTGCTGGAGGTTATATCTCTTGTTGGGACATGGGTCTCACCATTGTGGTTAGACACATTTTTTAGGTAATCAAAAGTGACGAAAACAAACATGTGGAAGCAAAGAGATGCTATAGTAATGAATCTTTGATAAATTTGATTATATGTCTAGTGTGTCCTAGAGTCTTACTAGTACTCTCAAGTCTGGGAAGGAAAAGTTTGTATATGGTGTTTCAAATGAATCAAAATTTTGTTAGCATGTTAATGATTATTTGTGTGGCATATACAAATATTGTTATCATGTGTCTATAAGTTGTGGCTAAGGTTATAGAACAATTTCTATCAAATTCTGGTCATAGTATGGATAAAATAAAGATGTTGGGCTCTTATGCAAATGTTTTTGAGAAGGTGTTGACGTTGAAATCAGTTTTAATTTACCCATATTTTTGGGTATGTGTTTAATTGGTGATTGGTAGTGTTTTGTGTTTTAATTAATCTTGTTTAGTGTAATTTGTTCTCATAGATGGCTTGGGCATAGGAGGATGACTAGCAGGATTATTACTTTTTGGTTTACAAACCTATTAATTAAATTACATATTTATATTACACGAGTTCATATATGTAGTCAAATAGGAAAAAAACATGGTAGAATTTAGGTATACCTTGTCATTGAGAACCAAGTGTCTAGGCCACCCCTCCATAGCACCCTCTACTTCTTCAACTGTGCTATATTCAGGATTATGAATGGGAAGTGATTTGTCCCCCATTCCATCATACATAAGCCAGATGGACACACGACAAATGTCATCAGTAATTGGTTGGCAATGGAATGTACCACTGAGTTTGTATACCGTGCCCACTGCCACAACATTATATTCTAGAACCTCCACTGCAATTTTACAGTTCAAACCAACCTAAAATTGAAATAATATAAGTTATATACGAAGTGGTAAACCAGATACCTACTACAACTATATATATATCATACTAATAATACAACATATAAAAAAATTTACTATAGATTGTTGTGGTGGGTCATTGGGAGTGCTCCCACGACCTTCTACAATTGGAGCATGGGATTGTACCTCATCATCTGAGAGACACGTAGTTTGAATAGGTTGAGAAGGTTGACTATCCTAAAATGAAGACATTATTTCTTTCTTATACTTTTTGTGCTACTAATGCTTCAACTTCCTATTATGTAAGACCTCCTGTACGACCTCTTCTAGATTGTTATTATGAAGGTACAAAATAATACTTGAATCCTACACCATCTCATAATGCCCTAACATGGCCAGGATGCTCCTCTATACCAAGAGAAACTGATAGTTCATCCATGCGGCCAGTTGGGATGAACTTTCCTTCCTTCCTTTTCTCATGGAGATCAATCTATTCATAGTTAATAAAAATATTTAGAATCAATTAGATATAAATAAATCAAAATTTGTGGGAGTTACTCTTTATTTACCATCTTTTGTGCCACCTCCTTAGT
The DNA here is from genome assembly GCA_963693085.1 of Alisma plantago-aquatica. Lineage (NCBI taxonomy): Eukaryota > Viridiplantae > Streptophyta > Magnoliopsida > Alismatales > Alismataceae > Alisma > Alisma plantago-aquatica. Next base: position 898,416,423 of record OY856413.1, on the reverse strand, counting down.
TACAAGATTGGGAATTTCACCTACTCGATTTTTTCTAGCATCAATCCACACCAAGTGTCGGGGTGGACGCTCAACTTGAGTTGTACTAGAATCTTCTCCATAAGAGAGTTACTTCTCTTGTTGTTTGCAGCGAAAGGCATAATGACTGAGCCCCAAGCAATGGGCATGCATATTTTTGGCCCGCCTTTCCTTTTGGGCCTCGTGAATAGCATGATCAAAAAACAAAAAACTTAGTAAAATAATATCACTTTAACTCACAGATATATCTTTCCATAGTAGGTCTTTTAAGGCAATAGAAACATCTTGCCAATTTTCTAAATCTATTGCCACCTTACTGTGCACGGTCGCCCCTAAGTAATGCTTGAAAGCACTAGCATGTTCTCCAATAGGTGCCCCTTTGACATCAAATTGTATTGGAAATTTCTCCCCTTTGGTCCTGATCTCCTACAACCTACGCATTAGTGTGGGACCTCTACATTTATTAGCATCACCACTACCAAAAGCATCAACACTACCATCCTCATGGAGCTCATACTCAGAATGTTCATCTTCACTTGCCATTTTAGAACAACTTGCATGTATATATGATAAAAAAACATAAGTGATAATAAAAGCACAAGTGGTAATATGATGTATATTTAAAACATTATGTGCTTGAATGAGAATAAATTGTATATTTCAAAGAATGCATGCCTCTAGTATTGGCCGAGTTGCTAGTCAAGTAAAATTCCTTCAGCATGGTTCTGAAATTTATAGTATTCATCAGTGTTAACTTCAACATTTACACTTGGCAAACCAACTGAGAATGGGCTAGAATCATCATACTTTTCATAGTTTTCTTCTTCCTTTATTGGATCTATAGTAAACTATCTTTTTCCATGAAGAACGACAAACCAATTTTTATTTGACGGGTCATCAATATAAAATACTTGTTTTGCTTGGTCTTCCATGATGAATGGCTCATCTTTCTAACCAATCTTTTCAAAATTCACCAATGTGAAACCCAACTCATCAACTAAAAATCCTTTGTTGTTATCAACTCAATTACATCTAAAGATAGGAACATTGAAATTTGTATAGTCCAATTCCAATATGTCCTCAATGATGTCATAATACAACATCTCAGCTTCATGTGGTCTTTTATCTTTAGCACTAGCAAAATACAATGAAGAAGCTTGAATAGTGATCCCACTATTTTGGACTACACTACTTTCATCTTGACTCTTTGTGTAGTATGAAAATCCATTTATGTCATATCCTTCATATGACATGACATCCATTTTTGGCTTAAAGACAAGCCATTTTATGTTCTGAGAAACATTATTCAGTGATTCAGATAGTTGACTAAACAATTTCTCTTCAAACCACCTAATAAATGTTCAATTATGCTCTCTTGCAAGCCACATTGAACTTGATTGAAGATGATTTCTCTTGATAAGATCATTGTGTTCTGTGATGTAGCTACCAACTTCATTGATGTTGTGTAAAATATACAAATGTGCTTGTTCCCACAACTCACAATTAATATTTTCACTCGTGCTCCCAGAGTTCCTTTGCCACAATATTATTTAGTGTGATGGGAATTTTTTAGATAGCTAGAAGTTTCATTGCAATTCAAAAAATCATTGCAAAAGTCCATCACCTCCCTAGCCACATAACCCTTAATAATACTCCCTTCAGGATGATAATGATTTCAAACATCACCTTGAAAAACACTCATGTCATTTAAATTGATACATCCCGTGTAAGAAAATTGGACCCAACATTTTCACCTCCCTTGTTATATGTACTACAAGATGATCAGTGATATCAATAATGAAGGAGGAAAGTACATATCAAGCTAACACATGGTAACAATTTCATATTTTTGTAATTTATTAAGAGTTTAAGGATGTAACACTTTGTTGCATATTTCATTGAAGAAGAAATAGACTCTTGTGATTGCAAAACTTACATGCTTTGGCAATATAGATCAAATAGCCACAAGTAAAATTTGTTGCATTATGATGTGACAATCATGAGATTTGAGACCTATCAACTTCATATCCTTCTTTGATACCATTCTAAAAATATTAGAAGAGTATCTTTGTGGAACCTTAACACTATACAAGCACTCACAACAAGTCTTTTTATCCTACTTTGACAAAGTGTAACAAGCTAGTAGTAAATATGTGCGGAGACCCCTGAACTCTGATGATAATTCTTTTCTTATACCCATTAATTCTAAATATTTTCTAGAATTGATGTCGTCTTTAGTCTTTCCTGGTATATTCAATAGCATACCAATGATGCTACCACAAACATTTTTCTCAACATGCATGACATCAATTCAGTGTCTAATTGACAAGAATCTCCAATAAGGAAGATCCCAAAATATTGATCTCTTCTTGTATAAAGATTTGTTACATGCGAGAGTATGACTACTTGATCTCTTTCCAAATTCATAAATAATATCTTTCACCCTGTCATATACAACATATCCTGGTATATGTTTAGGAGCACTTCATTCCTTAGTTGATCCATTAAAGGTTTTGCGTTGCCTTTGATAAGGATGCAATTGTGGAAGAAATCTTTGATGACCAAGATATACGATTTTACCACCATGTTTCAGTCGGATTGAATCAATATTTATGTGACATCCCGCTATCATATTGACAACGAAATGACATGTGAAAATGAGCGGAACTTCCATAAATAACATATTACCAAAAATATGGGTTAATTAAAACCGATTGTGGAAAGCAGATAATAAAGAAACTATTGTATCTAGATCCTTATCCTGCAAGGAATCATGTTATATAATCATACATAAACCTTGATACGTATCCACAGCTTATAGGAACTAGCTATTACATAGGCACAAAGAGTTCACTACCTGTTTATATTCAGATCAGGCCATACTAGGCCAACAACTAGATAAACAAAGATACATCAGTTATACATCGTGAAACGTCATCAAAACACCTCCAAGGACCTGAGAGTACATGGATGACTCTAGGATTCTACTACAAAACAACCAAAATAGCAGCATATCCATCTCTTGCCTCATACTGTTCTTCTTACTGCTCGGCCACAACCTCATGACCACCACCACGTCTAGCACGATCACCTAAAAAGTTTGTAAACCAGTAGGGTGAGACATGCAGTCCCAGTGAGAAACATAACTCCCCGTTGAAACTATAAAACTTCAGAAAAGCTGAAGCAGTTAACCAAAGTAAGAAGATTAAATGAGAAGCATACTGAGTAGAACTAACTTTATTACCAAGATATCTAAGGGAATTCAACCAAATATTCTTTATGGAACATGATTGACAAGATAAGCTTTATAAGAACTTATCACAAGATATGAGGAATGTACAAATAATTGCAAGATACAACTCGGGAAACTATGCAAGCAAGGCCTCAACCAACGTTTCGTGTTTTGTCTTAAGAAATACATACTATACGGTTGGATTACGATTTATTATGCCCTGAGGAAGTGAGCCGCATTGCTCAAATCCAACCATCAGCTATGAAGCCCAAAACCGGTGCCATACAAGGTCAATGGAAGAGTCGGACTCCATGACCTCACCTTTTCGTGGTCAGTGCACGTTAACCAAAGTAGGACCACAGTCTCTTGCTTGAGTGGCCTCAGCCATAGGGTTAGCTCACGCAGTCTACACTTTTTATCTAGCCCTCCTTGGTACAGGTCACGATGCTAGTATATTTGAGCCACGGGCCATTTCACCGCACTCCCTGATCCATGAATACATTCATGCTCTATCCCAGTGAGCCATGGGCCTATTTACCATGCTATTATATACATCTTGAGTCCACAACCACAATTGCACTCTAATCCTCCTATTTTCAGCTAGGAGAAACCCTGCATATTCAACAATATGTGCTCCAGGTAATCATGCAGGATAAACCTGTTTCATCATCACCAGCTACTAATGATGATGGATCTATGGCCACGACAAAACTACATGAAATGTTCCAATGTAATTAATTAGTATATTTTAGGTGAATTGTTGAGGCAACCAAGTTATAAAACATAAACAACATTGTGTCATACTATAACTGCCATTATCATATTGCCATGGGATCTCAATCCCTCATCATATAATTCCACTACCTCTCAAGGCCTTCATCATCATTCATCATCATCATGGGATAACAATCCCTCATGTCATGATTAAAGGATAACACCTCAATCAGGCACTCAACCTTTATCAGGTCACCAGATCTTATTCATCATACTAGTGATACATGTCATCTCATCAACAAGGAGTGTCATTATTCAGTGTTATATAAAGCACATTCACCTCATAGCTCTTACGTGGCTATGAATTCAATTTATAAAACCTACATGGTTAGTATGTACATTAAGAGAGATATATTTAGAGAACATGTGCCATTAATATTTTAGATGCATATGATTGGAGCAACATTCATGAACACAACCATCCCTAAGGATACATCCTTAATGGTTACACAACCATGATCTTATCATCTCACTTCTCATCAACCTTAGGTAACAAACATGACATTGGTCACAACCTATCTAGGTTCCCGTGCTAGGCGCATTGCTCACCAAAGGTGTCGCCCACCCTCACTAAAGGTGTGGCGAGTAGCACCATCACTCACCCAAGGGACATTGGGTAGGTTCATATCTCTCACCCAAAATGTTATCGGTCACCACAAAACTTAGGGCTCCAAGCCACACATATTAGTCACAAGCATAGCATGCACCCAAGCACATGTGGTAACAGGCAGACTAGAACCCAAGAAGCGTTGTGCTGCCATGAGCCACGAGGATATCAGGAATCCAGGTACAAGAGTGTATCAGGAAGCATCTTCACCCTATCAGCCAAGACACCCTATCACCTAAGTTAGGGTTAGGGTTTCCATATCGGGCAACCATCAAGACCATGTCACCCACAGCCATAACGCCCAAGGTCAAAAACCCTAACGCCTAAGCTGCATCTTTCTCCACGCAACGTAGCCACTAGGGCACCATGTCAGGTGGCACAACTAGAGCAGTTTCGTGCAAGGTACAAACCATAACGCCCAACACAAGGTTTGTCTACCACACTCATATCGGTCAAGGGAACCAGCCACTACATCGCCCATCCAGGGTTACATCAACCAAGAGTCCATATCAGGCAGCACCATGTCGGCTAAGGGATTGGAGCTCACCTCACAACTCAAGGAAGGTGGGGTGTTGCTCAACTGACAAGGCATGGCCTAACCATGTTGCCCAAGGCACTCAAGAAGGGATGTCAACCAAATATTCTATGGACCAAAGGCATAACGCCCAACATCATCATCTTGGGTAGAGGTTCATATCAGACAACACACATTAAAGGGGTATCATGCAAAGGTTCAAAGACCATGACAGGTTGGTCATCTTCAACCTCAAGACTGCAACCAAGAAGCCCTAAAAGTTTGAGAGAGTTGGATCACCTCTCAAGACAATTAAGTGAGAGAGGGGTATTGCACAACTTCCATCATTTATCGGGCAACAAGGAGGTCCATCACATAATATCGACCAACCAACCAAAGCTCAACTCACCATTGGATTTGATGACCCTAAGCTCACCTCTCAACAACTAAGTGAGAGAGGGGTTTTTCCCAAGGAACTCCACATCCATGGTTCTTCCAACCCAAGGCAACCCAAGATAACCATGTCCACCAAGTCTAGGGTACATATAAAGCAACCTTATAACCATTAAAGCAAGAAACATAGCTAAAAGATGACATGGCCGATCAAGATAGCACATATAGCTTGCAACATGAAAAAGAAGTAGTATAGCTAGGGTTAGGAGTTATGTAACCCACCTCAAGCACACTTGTCGAGCTCCAATGCTCCAAGAACTAAGATTCAAGCTCCAAGGCACCACCTTTGGCCAATACTAGGAGAGAAGAGAACTCCATAACCACCATGGCCGAAAAGAAAGAGAGAAGAAGAAGAAGGTGCCAAGGAAGGGAGAGATACTTACCACAAGAGAAGGAAAGTGACAAGCTAGCAAAATGTGTCACCCAAGACACCAGCTATATCGGCCACCTCTTGCTCCACTCTTCTCCTATCTCGGACACCAAAGGGAGGGAAGCAACTAAAGGAACCAAAGAACCTAGCAAGCAAAAGAGGGGTTCGTTTATAAACTAAGGGGTGAAGGGGAAGAGCAAGGCAAGGTGGCAGCCACCCCTAGCACACTTTTCCAAGGAGTGTGCCACATGCTAACACCCCAAACCACTTGTCCATGATTTTCCACCGACTTAGCAAAGAAATAGCCACTTGTCCCAAGATGGCGACACAAACGAGGCTAGGTCAAGAGGGTGTGTGTCGCCTAACATGGAAACCCAACACACCATGGCTGGCACAGCCCCATGCCCAACATAACCAGTACTCCTAGCCGATACACAAAGGTCCAGCCCGATTCAGGCTCCAAAAAGGCTCAACACAACTCAAACAAAGCTCATCAAATCCCAAAGCTACTCAAACAAAGAGCCCAACCCATCCTCTCAACCCTGGAGGATGCAAGGAGAGAGAAAGACATCACTCAAGGAGACAAACTTGCACACCAACCCAAAAAATTAGGTAATTTGCAAGTTGCATCCCAACCTCTCAACAAAGCACAACAAACCCTAATCACAACTTCAGGTGATTAGCAAACATCTCAACACAAGGTTTAGGCAAAGAAAATAGGGTAAGCCCAAAATGGAGGTCACTATCCTTACAAGCCATAAACCCCTTCAAAAGGATTTCATCCCCAAAATCTGAAGAGAAAAGCGAGGGATACTTCCTCCTCATCTCTTCCTCAAGCTCCCACGTGGCTTCCTCAATGCCATGATGATGCCAAAGAACCTTCACAAGAACCAGGTCCTTCCTTTTCAAATTCTTTATTCTTCTCTCAAGGATCATCACTGGACCTTCTTCATAGGTCACATTTTCATCAAGCTCAACCTCCACTGGATGTATTACTGTCTTTGTCCCCGAATGACTTTTCTTTAGCATACTGACATGGAACTCTGGATGTAACATGTGCAACTCTGGTAGTAGTTCTAACTTGTAAGCTACCTTTCCAACATGTGCTATTACCAGATATGGCCCCATATACCTGGGTGCCAACTTGTCTTTCCGGCCAAACCTCAACACACCTTTCCATGGGGAGACCTTTGAGATACACCTTGTCTCCCACCTAGAACTCGAGAGGTCATCAACGATTATCTGCATACAACTTCTATCTATCATGTACCACTTTCAACTGTTGTTGTATCACCTTGATCTTCTTTGTTGTCTGTTGTACTAACTGAGGACCCAAAAGCTGATACTCACCAGACTCATACCAACATAGAGGAGATATGCACCTCCTACCATATAAAGCCTCATACGGTGCCATGTCGATACCCTGTTGGTAACTATTGTTGTAGGTGAACTCTATTAAATTGAGATGCACATCCCAACTACCTAGGAACTACAAAACAAAAGCTCAGGGAAGATCATCCAAAGTCTGAATAGTCCTTTCAAAGTATCCATCTGTCTACTGGTGGAAAGTGGTATGGAATCTCAACTATGTTCCCAACGCCTTGTGCAACTGTTCCCCAAAACAACTCGTGAAATGAGGACCTCTATCGGAGACTATCATTGTGGGCACACCGTGCAAATGCACTATCTCATCCACATATATCTGAGCAAGTTTTTCTTCTATATATGTTGTCTTTATAGGTATGAAATGAGCAGACTTCGTCAACCTATTCACTATCACCCACATGGAATCATGATTCCTAGCTATTCTTGGCAGGACAACTACAAAATCCATGGTTATATGATCCCATTTCCACTGTGGTATCGGCATGGGTTGCAACGTACCTGCTGGCTTCTGATGCTCAGCCTTAACTTGCTGACATACCACACACATAGCCACAAACTCGGCTACATCTCTCTTCAAGCAAGGCCACAAATACAGGTCCCTTAGATTATGATACATCTTGGTGACACCTAGATGCATAACATACATTGATATGTGCACTTCCTCAAGCACTAACTTCCTCAAATCATCAACATCAGGAACTATCATCCTGTTACGATAACAAACTAATCCATCCTCGGACTCATGGAAGCCATCCTGCTTCTCGCTGTCGAACTCTAATCTGATCAACTGAACTGTAGTATCTTCCTGTTGCGCTTCATTGATCTGCTGCCTCAATGTAGGCTTCACTTGCATCTGTTCCAACAGTCATGCTAACAAAGATACTTCCAACTGTACATTCATATGTCGTAAAGAGATAAACATATCCTCCTATGGCATATCAAAGAGCTCAATTGTGCCTTCTTCATAGGAAGTGAAGAAGACTTCCTGCTAATCGCATCAGCTACTATGTTCACCTTACCAAGATGATACTCGATGGTGCAATCATAATCACTAATCAGCTCCATCCACTGATGTTGTCGCATGTTCAGCTCACTCTATGAGAAGATATACTTCAGGTTCTTATGATCCGTAAAGATCTGACACACCTCCCCATAAATATAGTGTCTCCAAATCTTTAACACATGGACCACCACCGCCAACTCCAAATCATGTCTCAAAATAACTCTCCTCATGTTTCTTAAGCTATCACAAAGCAAAAGAAACCCCATGATCTTCTTGCATAATCATACAACCTAAGCCCTTCTTGGGAGCATCACAAAAAATGACAGCCTTTCCCAGACTCTGACAACACCAACATTGGAGCACTAGTCAGCTTCTCCTTCAAGCTTTGAAAGGCTCATTGATAGCGATCATCCCAAATAAAAGGTACACCCTTCCTGGTCAACTTTGTCAATGGCAACACAATCACACTGAAGTCCTTTATAAACCTTTGGTAGTATCTTATGAAACCCAAAAAGCTACAAACTTCAGTCGGCATTTTTGGTTGTTCCCACTCTGCAACTGACTCCACCTTCTTGGGGTCCACTCTGACTCCTTTAGCGGATATCACATGACCCAAGAAAATCACTTCCTTCAACCAGAACTCGCACTTGTTGAACTTGGCATAAAACTGATGATGGCGAAGGAGAGTCAACACTTGTCGAAGGTGTTGTTGACTGTCTCGACTATAGATCAAGATGTCATCTATGAAGACCACAACAAACTGATCTAGGAACGGACGAAACACCCTATTCATTAGATCCATGAAAGTAGTAGGTACATTTGTTAGACCAAATGACATAACCACAAACTCATAGTGACCATACCTCGTCCTAAAAGTTGACTTTGGTATGTCATCATCCCTAATCCTCAACTGATGGTATCCCGACCATAGATTGATCTTTGAAAACATTGTATCACCACACAACTGATCAAACATATCATCTATCCTCGGCAAATGATACTTCTTCTTGATCGTAACTTTGTTCAACTGCCAGTAGTCTATGCGTAGACACATCGATCCATCCTTCTTATTTACGAATAGCACTGGAGCACCCCATGGTGATGTGCTCGGTCTGATGAAACCTTTATCCAACAACTCCTGTAACTGCTTCTTCAGCTCTGCCATCTCAGCTGGATCCATCTTGTATGATGTTTGAGCAACTAGTTGTGTCCCTAAGACTAGATTGATCTCAAATTCAATCTCTCGAGGTGAGGGAACATCGGGAAACTCATCAGGAAACACATCCGTGAATTCTCTGACAACATGCACATCCTCAAGGCTAGGACCCTTTGCTTTGGTATCCATAACATGAGCTAAGAACACCTCACATCCTTGTTGTAGCAACTTCTCTACCACTATAGTGGATACCAAACATGTCAGAAGAATCTTCCTATCTCCTTGGAAGATCCATGTATCACCACCGTCAGCAAACATCGCTTGCTTGGAAGTACAATCCAACACAACCTTATACTTCTCTAAGGTATCCATCCCGAGGATCACATCGAATCCATACATATCAAGTGGTATAAGATCCACTTGTACCTTGTGTTCCAAAAAGGATAGGACACAAGATGGACACACCTCTCGAAGCATTGAGGAACCATAAAGAGGGGTTTCTAACAACAAGCTATCTTTCTTACAACTAACAGGTAAAAGACAACTATCGAGCATACTATGAGAGATAAAAGATTTTGTAGCACCTGGGTCAACCAAAATAGATACAAAGTAAGAAGAAGACAAATCAGAATGAAATAACTCCATCTGACCTGCCACCACTCGTGGGTTGACTATCACCTTTGGCTGACTCATAGCGTAGAATCAAGTCGTTGCTTGTTGTCCACGTCCTCTACTTCCTTGAGAAGATGATCCTGCTTGCGACGCTTGACCACGTCCTCACCCTCTGTTACCACTAAACTGTTGTCTTTCTGACCCCTATTGATTCTACCTCGGTTGTTGCGTCACTTTGACATCCTTCCTTGGTGAATTCGACTTCAAATGCCCGGTCTGTCCAAAGAGATAGCGTGACCTATCTTCAAAGTGCGGCCTATATGGCCCTATCACTACCACCGAAGTTGTACTATGAGCTCTAGATGGCAAAAACCCATGACCTCTTCCTTTACTCAGAGACCACTGTGACGGTGCATTAGAACTCTACATCACAGATGGTTTTGAAAACCTTGGCTTCTTAAAGCCATCAAACCTCTGCCTCTAGAACTGAGAAGACTTTTTCTTAGACATGGTATCTCTCTTCTCCTTGATTGACATTTCAATCATTCGAACAAACTCTAAAAATGTGGCAAACCGCTCTTGGTTTTATAAAGCAGCAGCTGGTGTCGTTAGCTCAACACTCATGCCTTTCTCAAACCGCCTAATTCTCTCATCATCCGTCACCACCATGTGAGGACAAAACCTCAGTAGGTCCATAAACTTGGCTTCATACTCGGTGATGCTCATAGATCCTTGGTTCAGACGCTCAAAATGGTTGATCTTATCATCCAGATAGGTCTTAGGGAAGTATCGGCTCGTGAACTCCCGTTAGAAAATGTCCCAACCCATCACCTCACCGGCCCAGTTTTCCTCCTCGATGGCCCACCAGTGGCCAGCATTACCAATCAAAAGGTAGACATCATCTTGACTTTGTCTTCTTTGATGATGTCAAGGATCTGGAAGGCCTTCTCAAGACCTATCAGCCACAGATCTACATCTGTTGGATTAGCCATTCTAGCATAATCTGAAACTATGACTCGGCAAAGCCGCTCAAATGTCTTCCCAATACCCGAAGATTCACCATGGGCAGCCTGTGCTCTTAGCGGAGGCACTGGAAATCTTTCCACCATGAGATTCATTGTAGCCATTAACTACCCCATAAGGTGCTGATAGGAAGGGTTTTTTAGAATGGCTGGGTCAAGCTGAGGGACCTCAGGCACTCGATCTTCATGTGCCTACACTCATGCTCCATCAACAGATGCAACATAACTACTCTTCACAACATATTCTTCATGATTTCTAGACATCTTTAAGCTTTATCTTCTACTGGGGGCAGAAGGTTATTGTAAGAAAATCTTAAAAACTCACAAGAACAGACACAAACCTAGTCCTAGATCCCTATAGACTCAGCAAACCTAGAGCTTTGATACCAAACCTATTGTGACATCCCACTATCATATAGAGAATGAAAGGACATGTGAAAATGAGAAGAACTTCCATAAACCACATATTACCAAAAACACGAGTTAATTAAAACTAATTGCAAAAAGCAGATAATAAAGAAACTATTGCATCCAGATCTTTATCCTGTAAGGAAACATGTTATATAATCATACATAAACCTTGATACGTGTCCACAACTTATAGGAACCACCTGTTACATAGGCACAAAGAGTTCACCACCTGTTTATATACAGAACAGGCCATACCAGGCCAAAAATAGGATAAACAAAGCTACATCAACTATACATCATGAAACTTCGTCAAAAAACCTCCAAGGACCTGAGAGTACAGGGATGACTCCATGACTCTACTACAAAACAACTAAAACAGCAGCATATCCATCTCTTGCCTCCTATTGTTCTTCTTGCTACTTGGCCACAACCTCAAGACCACCACCACGTCTTGCATGATCACCTAAAAAGGTTATAAACCAGCGGGGTGAGACTCACAGTCCCAGCGAGAAACATAACTCCCCTCCGAAACTATAAAACTTAAGAAAAGCTTAAGCAAATAACCAAAGTAGGAAGATTAAATGAGTAACATACTGAGTAGAACTAACTTTATTACAAAGATATCCAAGGGAATTCAACCAAATATTCTTTATGGAACATGATTGACAAGATAAGCTTTATAAGAACTTATCAGAAGATATGAGGAATGTACAAATAACTACAAGATATAACTAGGGCAACTATACAAGAAAGACCTCAACCAATATTTTGTGTTTTGCCTTAAGCAATACATACTATACATATGGATTACGATTTATTATTCCCTGAGGAAGTGAGCCATACCACTCAAATCCAACCTTCGATTGTGATGCCCAAAACTGGTGCCATAGAAGGTTAATGGAAGAGTTGGACTCCACAAACTCACCTTTTTGTGGTTAGTGCATGATAACAAAGCAGGACTGCAGTCTCTTGCTTGAGTGGTCTCAGCCACATGATTAGCTCACACAGTCTACCTTTTTTATCTAGCCCGCCTTGGTACAGGTCATGACGCTAGTATATTTGATCCATGGGCCATGTCATCGCACTCCTTGAGCCATGAATGCATTCATGCTCTACCCCCTAAGCCAAGGGCCTATTTACCATGCTCTTATATACATCTTGAGTCCACAACCGCAATTGCACTCTAATCCTCCTATTATTGGCTAGGAGAAACCCCGCATATTCAACAATATGCGCTCTAGGTAATCCCACAAGATAAACCTATTTCACCGTCACCATCTACTGATGATGATGTATCTATGGCCAGGGAAAAACTACATGAAATGTTCCACTATAATTAATTAGTATATTCAAGGTGAATTGTTGAGGCAACCAGGTTATAAAACATAAACAAAATTGTGTCATACTATAACTACCATTATCATATTGCCATGGGATCTCAATCCCTCATCACATAATGCCACTGCCTCTCAAGGCCTTCATCATCATTCATCATCATCATGGGATAACAATCCCTCATGTCATCATTAGAGGATAACACCTCAATCAGGAACTCAACCTTTATTAGGTCACCAAATCTTTCTCATCATACTGGTGATACATGTCATCTCATCAATAAGGAGTATCATTATTCAGTGTTATATAAAACACATACACCTGATAGCTCTTACCTGGCTATGAATTCAATTGATAACACATGCATGGTTAGTATGTATATTAAGAGATATAACTTGATCACCAAACATAGATCTTTAGAAAACAAGTGCCATAAACATTTTAGATGTATAAGATTGGAACAACATTCATGAACACAACTATCCCTAAGGATACATCCTCAAGGGTTACACAAAAATGATCTTATCATCTCACTTCTCATCAACCTTAGGAAATAAACATGACACTGGTGACAACCTATCTAGGTTCCTGGACTAGGTGCATCCCTCACCAAAGGTGTCGCCTACCCTCTCCAAAGGTGTGGCGGGTAGCACCATCCTTCACCCAAGGGATATCGGGTAGGGTAAGGGATTCCATATCGGGCAACCGTCAAGACCGTATCACCCACAGCCATAACGCCCAAGTTCAAAAACCCTAATGCCCAAGCTGCATCTTGCTCCAGGCAATGTAGCCACTAGGGCGCCATGTTGGGTGGCACAACTAGAGCAGTGTCGTGCAAGGTACAAACCATAACACCCAACACAAGGTTTGCCTACAACACTCATATTGTTCAAGGGAACTAGCCACTATATCACCCATCCAGGGTTACATCAACCAAGAGTCCATATCAGGAAGCACCATGTCAACCAAGGGATTGGAGCTCACCTCATAAATCAAGAAAGGAGGGATGTTACTCAAATGACAAGGCATGGCCTAACCATGTCGCCCAAGGCACTCAAGAAGGGATGTCAACCAAACATTCTATCCACCAAAGGCATAACGCCCAACAACATCATCTTGGGTAGAGGTTCATATCGGGCAGAACACATCAAAGGGGTATCATGAAAAGGTTCAAAGACCATGACAGTTTGTTCATCTTCAACCTCAAGTCTGCCACTAAGAAGCCCTAATAGTTCAAGAGAATTGGCTCACCTCTGAAGACAATAAAGTGAGCGAGGGGTATTGCACAACTTCCATCATTTATCAGGAAACAAGGAAGTCCATCACATCATATCGACCAACCAACCAAAGATCAACTCACCATTGGATTTGGAGACCGTAAGATCACCTCTCAACAACTAAGTGAGAGAGGGGTTTTTCCCAAGGAACTCCACATCCATGGTTTGGCCAACCCATGTTAACCCAAGATAACCATCTCCACCAAGTCTAAGGTACATCTAAAGAAACATTATAACCATTAAAGCAAGAAACATAGCTAAAAGATGACATGGTCGATCAAGATAGCACATATAGCATGCAGCATGAAAATGAAGTAGTATATCTAGGGTTAGGAGTTATGTAACCAACCTCAAGCACATTCCTCGAGCTCCAAAGCTCTAAGAACCAAGCTTCAAGCTCCAAGGCACCACCTTCGGCCAACACTAGGAGAGAAGAAAACTCCATAATCACCATGGACGAAAAGAAAGAGAGAAGAAGAAGAAGGTGCCAAGGAAGGGAGAGATACTTACCACAAGATAAGGAAAGGGGCAAGCTAGCAAGGCGTGTTGCCCAACACACTAGCTTTATTGGCCACCTCTTGCTCCACTCTTCTCGTAGCTCGGCCACCAAAGGGAGGGAAGCAACTAAAGGAACCAAAGAGCCTAGCAAGCAAAGGAGGGGTTCTTTTATAAACTAAGAGGTAAAGGGGAAGAGCAAGGCAAGGTGGCACCCACCCCTAGCACACTTATCCAAGGAGTGTGCCACATGTTACCACCCCAAAACACTTCTCCATGATTTTCCACCCACTTAGCAAAGCAACGGTTACTTGTCCAAAGATGGTGACACAAACGAGGCTAGGTCAAGAGGGTGTGTGTCGCCCAACATGGCAACTGACACACCATGGCCGACACAGACCCTTGCCTGACACAACCAGGACTCTTGGCCGATACACCAAGGTACAACCCGATACAGGCTTCAACAAGGCTCAACACAACTCAAGCAAAGCTCAAGAAAGCCCAAAGCTACTCAAACAAAGATCCCAACACATCCTCTCAACCCTAGAGGATGCAAGGAGAGAGAAAGACATCTCTCAAGGTGACAAACTTGCACACCAACCCTAAAACATGGGTAATTTGCAAGTTGCACCTCAACCTCTCTACAAAGAACAACAAACCCTAATCACAACTTTAGGTGATTAGCAAGCATCTCAACACAAGGTTTAGGCAAACAAAATAGGGTAAGCCCAAAATAGAGGTCAGGGTCCTTACAATTTATCTCACAAATAGGACATGCTTTGTATCCTTTTATTCTATATGCAGACAAATTTGCATAAGCTGGAAAGTTATCAATCGTGCAAAACAACATAGCACACAAACTAAATATCTCTACACGTGAAGCAACATATGTCATAACACCTTCTTCCCATAGTTTCATTAGGTCATCAATGAGAGGGTCAAGGTAAACATCAATGTCATTTCCAGGTTGCTTGGGCCCTGATATCAATATTGACAACATGACATACTTACTTTTCATACACAACCAAGGAGGAAGAGTGTATATAACAATCATAACATGACAAGTGCTATGTTAGCTGTTTAATGTGCCATAAGGATTCATTCCATCTGAATAGAGTCCAAGTCTTAAGTTCCTTGTTTCTTTACAAAATTAAGGGTATAACAAATCAATTTTCTTCCATTGTGGTCAATCAGATGCATGTCGTAGGATTCCATAATCATTGGCCTTTAACTCCCCATGACATAACAAATTTTGTACATCTTCAATATTAGCAAATAAGCGTTGAAATCATGGTATTATTGGCCTTTAACTCCCCATGCCATTTTATCCTTACCTAAATTTGTGGTCTTGTACCTTGACGCATCACATTTTGGACAATTTATCAAATTACTATACTCCTTCTGATATAACACACAATCATTTGGACATGCATGAAACTTCTTAGCCACCATTCCCATTGGGAAAATTATTTTCTTTGCTTGATATGTTGAAATTGGAAGTTGTTTGCCTTCAGAAAGAATTTCCTTTAACAAAAATAATAGTGAAGTGAAACTCTTATCGCTCCACCGGTTTTGAGCTTTAAGAGTATATAACCGCATCACATCACTCAACCTCATGAACTTAGTACAACCCTTATATAACAGTCTTTCAACATCATGGACAATGTTTGCAAATAAAGAAGGTGGATCAATGACATTGTCCTGACAAGTACATAGCATCTCATCAAACATATCATCCTGAATCGGTTCATCATTGACATTACCATCATTATCTATATCTTCTATGCCACAACTATTAGTATCGACATTTTCTGATCCATAATTAAATTTCTCTCCATGCCAATCCCATTCATTATAACCTTGTATGATCCCATTGCATATGACATGATTCTTAATTTCCTCAACAATATCAACTTTCAAATTGTTACCATAATTTCTACATGGACAATAGAACCTATATGTAGGTAGTTTCCTATGTTCCTCAGCAAATCTGATAAATTCATCATGACCTTTGGCAAACTCTGGACTGCAACGGTTCTTGATAGACATCCAACTTTGATCCATTTTCTATATCACATTAAATTTTATTATAAAACTGAGCATTTAATATTGATACTATAAGTTTTTAGATTTTATTGATAGGAAGTTAATTACTTTTATACTAAAGTTTACCACTTATCCCATTTTTGAAGATTTAATCTCACTAGTAACTGTATAATGTATGTTTAGTTTTCAAGAAAATTTCAGTAGCATTTCCCCTAAGTTCTCCAAGAACATCAATGTAAATGGAAAATAACCACCTGCATATGTACCCACAATACATATGATGAAATACTACTAAAATTTTCTTCAAAACTAAACATACAAATACACTTACATCCTAAGTGAGATTAAATATCCAAAAACAGTCCCAGATAGGGGACTATCTAAAATTTACTACTAATGAGTAAATTTTGAACGAGTTTCTAAGTTAATATATATATGTATTATTGTCATATTTATATATTAAGTTAAACATCATGCATTAATGATCTCTTATATAAACCCTAAAGTGTAAATCTGGGACTACACAATGTCTACCCTCATATTTGTAGAATGTATATAATGATTACATATGTGACTGATAATAAAATGTAGATATGAAAGAATATATGTTTTTATTATTAGTTGGGTTACTAGTCAAATAAAATGGAAAAACAATGTAATTGACCTTTGCCGTTGAGATGAAAATGAGAGAAGACCATGGGTAGTGGAAGGTGCGTAGGTGGCAAAGAGCAAGAGGATGGCCGCCAAGCACCGGAGCTTCTACGAGCAAGAGGATAAATGGTTGTTGGATTGCCCTATTGATCAGTTAAAGACCTACAGTTGAAGAGGTGAGGGTTCATTATATGTGGGTGGCAGAACTACAACAAATTCAGGTAAAAAGGATGGTTCCCTTGCCATTTTCCCAGACTTACTACCAATATGGAGGAGGAAGAATCCAAATGCACACTCGTTAACATATGTTTGAATGCATAGCATTGATACAAAATTATTACAGGAAATTGACACGTGTGTAATTGAAAGTGGGAACAACATCAGGTAGTCAGTAACTAAGAAAATAATCGCTCGACTGAAAAAGTGGAGAAAAAGGTAGGGAGATTTATCTTTTTTTGTATTTGTATATTGTGTGGTGATGAAGTGTAGCAAGACTAATGGAAAGGGAGAGAAAAGGTAGCGAGTGTGTTCTTTGTACATGTCATCAAGTATAGGATATCTCCCATGTGTATAAAATGTGTTCAATAGACTTAAAAAAACATACATCGGTTATGGGTATACGGCTGCAATGACGCCAAAGCTGAAGCCATCAAGTATAGGATATCTCCTAACAATTTTTTGTGAAACATACATTGTTTATGGGTATATGGCTGCAATGACACCCATTTACAAGTCTTGAAGCCACCCTAAAACCCAAGTGATGCACGGCAACCATAAATCCTAGCCCCTATATAAAAGACCATAACCAGTAGCCGTCATACCTTATCTGTAGGACAATGAAGCTGAAGCCAAAGCCGTCGATACCTGTGGAAATTGGGGGGAAGACCAAGTTGTCAAAGTTGCATGTGTCGACGCCAGTAGTGATATGCATGGTGGGAGAGGATGACAGAGATTGTAGACGATGGTTGAGCGGTGAGCTAGAGGTCGACGACAGTGGGGAGCTCATGATATAGGTCAACAACAGACAAACGTGGTGGAGAGCTTGTGTGGGAGAAGAATGGAGAGTTGGGTGCGAAGATGGTGGTTGTCAGGGAGGCAACCCTTGAAGCTGCATAATGGTTGGGGAGGAGACCCTTACAACGGCACAGTGGTCAGGACCCTTGTGTCATCGTATTTTTCGAAGCAAGAATGGAGATCTTGAGCGAAAACCCCAAAAGAGAAACCCTGGAAGGGAGAGTGTACTTGATCACGAGTTTAACCGGAGCCTGACCTATAGGGATAGTTATTTTGTTAAAACTGACCCAAGAGATAAAGAAGTCTATGAAAAAAATATCTACAAGGCCTTTTATTATATGAAAAACTGACCCGACATGCAGTAGTTGCCAAACCAACTGCAAGGTCAGTTATCTGGGTAAAACTGGCCCAATAAGTCTTGCAAAATTGAACTTACTAGGTCGGTTGGGTGGAAACAACTGACCCAACAGAGGAGAGGGGTGGCTGAATTTTTTTATACACTACCAGATCAGTTATTTGGCAAAAACTGACCCTATAACTCAACACTTATGGCTCCCGAAGGCAATATGGAGTCAATTTTCACCACGGGAAACATGTTGGGTCAGTTTTCTAAAAAAATCGATGCTATGTTAATGTGTGTGAGAAAAATTTTGATTTTTTTGGGTCTTTTGTAGCATCTATTATCTTTAGTATAATCGACCTTGTACCTCAATCGGTACCCAGATTTTTCTCTAATGACTTATTGCTTCGATTGTTTTAAAAGAAATGATGCAATAGCTTATTAGGTCAGTTTTGCTTGTGAAAGTGACGCTTTCGATAGCGACATTATTGGCCAAAAATGTAATAGTTACTGATAAGAACAAACTTCTAGTAGTATGCATCTCTAGAAAAGAAGACAAGGAAAACCAAGTTTCTGATCTGAAGTCGGCCAAGTAGGTACTCTTTTCCATAAGGAAGCAAAACCCTAGAAGAAAGAGCAAGCAAAGATAGGTTCTTGAGTTCTAGAGCAATTCTACCATGGAAAAGCAAGGTTCCGACTAGGAGATAGGTAGGAGGATGAAGAATAGTGAAGGAAATGGAGGAAAGAAGGAATTGCCTACTTGTTTAGGTCAAGTTCACAAAGAATAAGCTTTAAAAACCCTAGAAGGAAGTAAATCAGAATTGTAGATGCTTCTTCCAAGAAGATCGCCTTCTTCTTCTTCCTTAGATAGGTTTTCCATAGTAGAACATAGAGAGAATGAGACTCTTAGAAGGAGGAAAGTAGTAGAGAGACAAATCTTTGTTTTGGGGGCTAAGGATAAGTATATAAAGCTTGGAGGATAAGGTTGAGAAAAAGCATGAGGTGTACAAGAAGCTAACCATGTGTCCATGGCTTAAAACTTGCATGGACGAGCAAGAAGCAGGTCCACTGGCTATTGGGCACTGCTGGGTCAGCGGTTGATTGTCTCCCAGGCCATCCACCAGCTTTTGGTCAAACATTACCTTCATTTGATTATGGTTTAGGTTTAAAGATGGGCGAACCATCAATTGATCATGTCCATAAGTGGACCATGGGTTCAAGTGAACCAAACTAACTTGAACCATCAACCTAAGGCCTTATGGTGATGACTACAGTCTATTAAACTGGCTGTTGGCCACCAAATTATGCTCATGCAATTGGATCCATCGGTTGATATCCTTGAATGTGGCTCATCCATTGGGGGGGAGGGGTAAACCCCTAATTCAACATAGAATGGACACTCCTCCAGTTCAAGGTACAATTGAGCATCCCATGGATCAACAAGATCATTAATGATGAGAAAACATATAAGAAACATAATTTATGGAACAATTTGCAAAGAAAACCCCTCAATTGGGTAAATTGCATAAATTCCAAAATGCACATTAAATTGTATAACTCACTCAAACAATGTCCAAAATGGACCAAATTTGAATCATAATCTTGTCTTATGATTTTAAAGCATATCAAAAGGTTATATTAATGTTCTAAGCATTAAATTATGGTAATTAATATTGTTCAACATTTTAAGCAAGATTCAGGGCCTTACACATAAGTTGTGACAAGCTTTGAATGAAGACATCTCAAAGTATTTCAGAGATGGTCAGTAACATGGTTAACATCTTTGCTAAACATTGATAATGTTTAAGTAACTTGAATACCCACATGGAGTTATGGTACATCTTCTAAGAGGGTTGTGTGAATCTTGGTATGATGAGGACAACGTCATTGCCCTACCCCTAACAAGGTCAATCAGGAAGTTATATTTGATAACAGTTGTAAACAAGTGTATGATTCTTCAACTACACAGATGGCCAGTCCATCATCAAAATGATTGAAGAATATTCTAAGAACATATGTATTATAGTTCTTGACAATTAGGGGATACTAACCTAATTGATTAAGTTGCTTATTACAACAATTAATAATGGAGTAGAGATGAAACCTTGTAAAATTACATATGATAAGTGATACATGATGTTCTATGCTTGGTAAGATCCAACAAGTATGTCCTATGATGTGTGGTACAACAAATAGTATTGTCCATGATGACAGTTCCCAAGTTGAAAGGTACTACTAGACCTATACAGGTGGAACAACAATTCTTATGTTGAACCAAGATGACAGATGCAAGAGTTGAGGGAGAAGAATATGAATTCTATGAGAATGATGTGACATCACCATGTGATGAAAGTAATCATGTGTAAGATTGAGGATGATGTTCATTAGAAGTGTCCATCTATGTGTTCCTTGTATTTCAAGGGAAAAATCCATGTTAGGGGTTTATGGTTGTGAGACCTTAACTTTGTTGAAAGTTTTGATAAACTTAATTACCTTAATTGAATGCTTCAAACCTTAGTCTGACCTTGTGATATTCTTTCTAATCATAAGAGAAGCTTAACTTTCAAATTTGGTCCTATTTGGACACCATTTGTGCAAGTTATGCAATTTTATGTACATTTTTGACTTTTCTATAATTTACCCAAGTCTAAGGTTTTGCTTGCAATTTGTCACATGATTTATTTTACTTAGATGTTATCTTATCATTCTTCAGCTTGTTGATCCATGGGGAACCTAGTTGAACCTTGGTTTGGAGGTGTTTTCTTCAAGGTTATTTTAGGGTTTACCCCTTTATGGATGAGCTACCTTTAGGAGCTATCAAGCAAGGGTTTATTTGATTGTCTTAGAAATTCAACAAACGGTGGAAAATTAGGCCTCGTTTAAATGTGGGGTAGTTTCTTGTGTAACTGCTTGTATATCCTTAATATTTTAAGGCCATGGACACATGGAGAGCTACTAGGACACCTCATGTTTATCTTTTTCTTTATCCTAAAGTTTTATATACCTATCCTTATGAACCCAAATGAAATGTTTTCTCTTTACCACTTCCTTCCTTCTAAGAGATTTGTATTTCCTCTATTCGTATGTGGAGGACATATCCAAGGAAGAAGAAGGTGTGGATCTTCTTGGTAGAAGTATCTAGGGTTACAATTGACTTCCTCTAGGGTTTCTAAATATCCTTCTTCGTGATCTTGACCTAAAAAAGTAAGTATCTTCTTCTTTGCTTCATTTATTTCTCTATTATTCTCCCCCTTACCTTTATCCATGTCAAAATTATGTTGTTCCATGGTATAAGTTCCTCTATAACTCAAGAGTCTACCTTTCTTGCTTCTTCTTCTAGGGTTTTAGCTTCTTGAAAAAAAGAGTCATTAAGGAGACTTCCTCTCCCTGACCCCTCATTGACCTGTGAAGGCCCGATGTAGGAGGAGTATGGTAAAACAAGTGTGGAACCCATTAGTTCCAGCACAAACCATGTCAGACATAAATATACATTTATTCATCCTTGTGAGGATTCAAACCTGAGATCTTTGCATGCGTTCATGGGTTGATCACTAGTGAGGCACACCCTTGCGTTCACGGTCCAATCACCAGTGAGACACACTCTTCTTTTTGGAGAAAAGTGCCTACTTGACTGAATTCATATCTATATCTAGGATTTTCTTACCTTCTTTGCTTTGTACTCTTTTTGTTTGGGATCTAACCTACTCTCTAAAGGTGAGTATTATAACCCTCTTTACTTATATTGCTTACCATAAGCATGTTATCTCATGTTCTTGCTTAAAATTGGTGATTTAAGCCTTAAGAAGCTAAACTTCCTTGAGATTTCAAATTTTTATGGTGTTCCTTGTTTTGTTCCAGTTCTAGATGATCCTGTAAACATGTGTACGAACTTCCTATGGTACAGGACAGCCTAGAACAGGTTAATAGCACAAACAATGGTGCTAAGCACCTAACAATCGATGGTCCAAATTTAGGGTTTTCATGTTTTTTCCTTCACTACCACACAACTGATGGCGATACCATGCAACAATCATTCGGGTTGCTACCTTGAGAACCGATGGTGGTGGCCAAGGGTTTCAGCCAATGGTGAAAACCAATGGTCACCCCTTAGGTCAGGTTTTGGCTCAATTAGAAGCTGAATAATCAACCACTAAGTGCCCTAATGAAGATATCAACCAATGGTTACATCAATGCAACAACCGATGGTGAAAGATGAGAGTACTGTTGATCCTATCAACCGATGGTGACACCATGTGTCACAACCGATGGTGGATCAAGTCACCAATACCTATGGTGAGTCAAGGTTTTAGATGAACTAATCCCTAAACCAATGGTTTCTTAGTTTAATTAATCTAATGGTTAGACTTATACTCTTATGGATGGTTTTGAAATATGAGCATGATCCAATGGTTAGAATCTAATACTTCTCCATCAAATAGTCTGGAGTAATGGACTTATCCAATACTTGACATTGACTTCTTCAACATCCAATGCTTTGGATTGAAACCTATAGTATTACATGTGACTTCTAATAATCTGAATTTAATGTCTTTCCTTATGTGATCAGTTTAAGGAGCATGATGGTTGATATGAAGGCTTGCTCAAAATTTACAACCAATGATGGGTTTTAACCCAACTACCTATAGTTCCCCTTTATGTTATTAAATAAGGGATGTATAGGATTAAATGGTGAATATTTATAGGTCAAACCGTGACGGATTTGCAGTTGGCTTGTTTAAGGTGTTTATTTATGTAAATAACCAATGGTCTTACCTTTTCAACATACAATGGTTCAGGGTGATGTTGTGGTATGGTGATATGGGTTGAATGAGGTTGGAACTAATGAAGGGTTACCCTTACTAAGGTAGTCTTACCTTTGCACTCATATGAATATAAGGGATAAAGACCATATTGTGTTTATATGTAACCCTAATGAGGTATAGCTTGTTATACCTAGTCTTAATATAAAAAAATCTTGGTATGTGTCTATGAATAGTCATTGAATGAAGAATACAATCATGGAGTACTCTCTTTTGTGGTTGAACCCTAGTATGCTATAAAATGATGGTTACATTTTGAGTAATGTGTAGATCCATACATGAGGATGGTTTGCAATGTGATGGTGATGCTTCACCCCATGCATCCATAATCCAATGTGGATGCATTGAGTTATGGTTTGGGTATGAGTGTTGATTCATAACATCAATGTAACCTAGCTTGTTAAATATAACCCTAATGATAATAGATAATGGTAGTTAGTTATGCTACCTTTCCTTGAATGGTTAATATAATGATGTAATATCCTTACTAATGATAGATTTCAACTCTAGTATGTTAACTAGTGGTCATCATAGCTTTATTAATTATGCTTATTATGCTAAATGTGTACATTGTTGGTGTGATGATGACCAATCATATAGATTTCTTATATGCTTATATAATAAAGGAATTCTCTTAATGCTAAGATAATCCTGCAATGCTATCATGTGAACATCTGGTAGTTCTTTATTGTAACATCATGTTGAGCATGTGCATCACATGAGTGGTGATGTTTGTTGAGCCTTGAAATAGGGCATGGAAAGATAATGATGAATTACAGGAAATGATATGATGGTCTTAATGACATTTGGGCACAATTGATCCTTGAACGAGGTATAATACTCTTTTGTTGACAAGGGTTGATACTTGTGATGATGTGATAAGGATTTATATCCTCTGACAGTATGATGAGAAGTGTAGTGTCATGTATGGAAAGTGAATAGTACAATGTGATGATGAGATATGGAACAATAAGTTTCATATGTTTTATATCTTCTCAAGTTGTTATATGTTAATGCGAGATGAATAGGGTTTGTATGTCCACTTGTTTGATACAGTCTTAATTCACCAAATTGGCAATAATTAATCAAGTGAAATCTAATCATGTAGTGACCTATATAATAGATCCATCTGAGTCTTAGAACTTGCCAGATGACATACTAATTACATTACCTTTATCTTAATATTAAAAGAAATACGATATAACCCTTTTATTTCCCTCTTTTTTATGATAATTTCTTCAAATATACATAAAAGGAAAAAGAGTAGGGCTAGAGAGGATAGTCAGTCTTGGCGTCGATATTCACTCAATTAATAAAGTATTGAGAATATATTTCCATCTAATCAACTTTCTCATAGATTCATTACTATAGCTCCACTTTTCTGCCACATGTTTGTTTTCGTCACTTCCGATTACTTCAAAAAAATGTGGAGAACCACAAGGGTGAGACCCATGTCCCAGCAAGAGATATAACCTCCAACAATGCTTTTTTATTCCAACATTTTTAGGTAATGAGACATTTTAAGAAGTTTAATCATATATAACAAATAAACTCAACAACATTGATGATTAACAAAATACATAAAGGAACATATAATAACTATCTTCATTAGCCAGACTATTCTCATATCCCTATTACCAGTATAAGGAGTCTAATAGCATGAGCATCTCTAACATCATGAATAAATCTAGTATCATATACATAGCTGACAAAATCAGCATTTCTAACAAGTTGAACATATCAACATCATAAGAAGAGCTAACAACATAAGCACAACTATCTAGATAAGCATGATTATTAGTATATGCATCTTTAGTTACAAAGGCATGGCGAGCTTGATAAACATAACTAACAACATGAGATAGCTAGCATCATGATTATAATTAGCAGTAGCAGTATAGTTATCAACACAAGCATAACTATTGTATGTGTGCATCTACAATGTTAAGCATATCCACAACCTAAGTATATCTACTAACTCTTAATTTCACTAGGCATCATCTTTATGTAAAGATAACAAACAAGGGTTATCATCCAATGTGAAACGTCATGTATAACCCTAAACAAATATGATGCACGACTATATTACATCTTTTATTAAACCATGAGGAATTTAAGGATACCACTGAAGTTCCAACTGACCACCGCTTGGTCACAATCAGTGCCATACAAGATCTAGGAAGAGTCAAACTCCTATGATCTTCTCTTCCCCCAGTCAGTACGAGTCCTCCACAATGATACATAAGGTCAAGTTGATATAGCCCAGTCCATCCTTGGTACAGGTCACAACACTAGTGAAAGGAAGTGGGTACGCATACCCTACCATCTGAGGTACAACCATAGTTGTCCTCCAATCTCGTTACATATATAATCACCGAGACACGACCACAACCATTCTCAAACTAAGGGCTAGGTATGACTACAATCATCTTCCCTAAACACATGAATTCAGGATGACAAGCACCCCACATACACATCAGCATGCACTTTGAGTTTCCCTTAGGAATACTTGTTTCACCATCTGGCAAGTTCTTACACTCTGATGGATCTATGGCATAGGGCACTACATGATTAGAGTTTCATTTGATTAGTTATGCCAATTGGGTGAATTAAGGCAACATCAAACAAGTGGACATACAAATCCTAATTCACTTCAAGAAAGCGTATAAATATCACTACTTTAAAAGATATAAAATGTGTGAAACATAGTTTCTCATCACATCATAACATGGTACTATTCACTTTCCATTCATGAGGCTACACTAGTCATCATACTATCACAAGATATAAATTATTTTCAGAATATCACAAGGTATCAACCCTTATCAACATAAGAGGATTACACCTCATTCAGTGCTCAACCATGCCAAAGGTCATTACGACCATCATACTATCACATGATATAAATCATTTTCACAATATCATAGGGTATCAACCCTTATCAAAACAAGAGGATTACACCTCATTCAGGTCTCAACCATACCCAAAGTTCATTAAGACCATTATACTATTCCCTACAAGATCATCATTATCATTCCATGCCTTATAGCAAGGCTCTACAACATCACTTACATAAAATACACCATATCAACAAAATATTGCATTAGTGAGCTAGGAGATATTCATAAACCATCATAGAAGGGTTATATTAGCATTAAGAATATTCCTTTATTACATCAACATGCAAGGAATCTAGATATGATTAACCCTCATAATATTCATAATGCACATGTTTAGCATAAGAAAGTATCATCCATGTGTCTATGATAACTATCAATTAACACATTAAGGTTATGATCATATTAAGGAGGTTATTTCACCATCATGCCATCATATAAGAAGGTTAAAGATGAATTCTCATCTTTATGTATTTGCATTAGTGTTAGGTTCAACAAGATAAATTATATTAATGTTACTAATTAACTCTCATACCCAAACCCTAACTCACGACATCCTGATTACATCATGGATGAATAAGGTGAAGATTCACCATCATAGTCCATAGTATTCACAAGTATGAACCCACACATAAATCAATGTGTAACCATCAGTTTATAGCATACTAGGGTTCAACAATAATAAGAGAGTACTCCATGATTGTATTAGTCATTCATGGACTATTCATACCCAATTACCATCATTTAGTTGTATTAAAGCTAGGTATAACAAGTTATACCTCATTAGGGTTACATATCAACACAATGTAGTCATCATCCCTTCTATTAATATGAGTGAATAGGTAAGACTACCTTATTAAGGGTAACCCTCCATTTGTTCCATCATCATTCAACCCATATCACCATATCACAATGTCACACAGAACATTGTATGTTTGAAAGGTAAGACCATTATGTAAACACCTTGGATAAACCACCTATGAAGTCCTTGATTTGTGATCTAGAATGATTCACCATCTAACCCTAGACATCCCTTGATTAACACAAAAAAAAGTTCCACTAAGAGTAGGGTGAAACGCACAATCAACTGTTCATTTAAAACAAGCCATCCATTGTCAACAAGTAAGCACATTAAGTTGATCATATAAAGGAAACCATATAAATCACATTATTAGGGCCAACCTATAGCCATCAATCCACTTTATTGGAGGAATAAACATTAGATCTTGACCATTGAGTCAAGTTCATATGTTAAAACCTTAAATTACAATACATGTTCGAACATTACATCAAGTGACCAGAGAAACCATTGGTCTAAGGCTTAATTGATGCTACAACTATATGATTAACTCATCATAGGTTGTGGATACCTGATCCACCATCATTAGTGACCATTAAGTCACCATTGGTTGTTAGATCAGCACTAAGATTAATCAACATCAAATATCAAACAAATATCACCATTGATTAATAGCATCATTAGGGTACTTAATTGTTAATCACTAGACTTTTAATTAGGCTAACACCTGACCTAAAGGGTGAACATAAGTTGACACCCTTGGTCATCACCATTAGTTGTCATGAAGACAACACCATCAATTGTTGCAATTGTACCACCACTGAGTCATGTGTTTATAGAAGAAATCAGCTATAAACCCTAAAATTGACCCTTGGTTGGTAGGTGCTTAGCACCATAGGTTGTCAAACCAACCTGATCCAAGTCATATTATACCTTCAGAATAACATACACATGATCACAGGTTCATCTAAAACTTAAATTAGAATAGGAAACATTATAAAAATTGAAATCCAAGTCAAGCATAGCTTTTTAGTGCATGGATCATCATTTTCAAGCAAGAACATGAGCTAGAAAGCTTATGGTAAGCAATGAATGTGGAGCAAGTTATACAACTTGCATCTAAATAGAAGATAAACTCCCAAATAGAAGAAAACATGAGCAGGTAGAGTATAGAATCCAAGAATTAGTTGTGAACTTGTCCATCTAACACATTTCTTCATCAAATGAGCAAACCCTAAGCATACGGAGCAAGAAAGGTAGGGTTTTAGAGCTTTAGAGAAATTTCTACCATGGAACAACAAGGTTCCGACCTGGAGAAAGGTTGTAGGAAGGATAAGTAAGAACTAATGGAGGTAAGATGTAAAGACTCGATCTTTATGATCAAATATTACCAAAATAATATCAAAAACATAATCAATCTTTATTACATTCATGCTTGTACATCAGAGTCGCGGAAGCTTACAAATATTATTATAAGTTTAAGAAATAAAATGCATTCCTATCTAGTCTTCAACATAGGACTACCCATGCACGTATATTCAAGGTCTTACATCTACCACCTGTCCCTGAGTTCCTAGAGGGAACGAAACCACACATGGACACCATTAAAGGGAAAATAAGGGTCAACAAAGCCGATACTAAATCTAGATAATTGAACTATGTGTGAAGTAGGATTTAGGAAAAGGCTTTTTGGTGGACTAAAGGCTAACAAAAAGAAATTGCAATATCAATTTCAAAATGACAAATCTTTCACAAAATCATCACTAAGCAAGATTCAATATTCAAGAATGCAAAATTCATCCAAGCTATTCACAAAGTATATCAATTTCAATATATTCTATTTGACCAGTTTTGGCACCTTCCTATCATATATTTTCTAGGGCTAAGTGCCCTGTGTTCTCACACTCTAGGATAGAACGACACTAGTGCCTTATTAGCTATTCCAGTTAACTAGGGCACAACTAATCCGTATCCACTATGCAAGGTTGTGGGAAACTTGGCCCACTCAAGTGAGCCAAATATCTATAGGGCCAAAGCCCGAGGGACCAAAGTCCATAGGGTGTCAACACTCTAATAGATCAAGTCCAGTGCTAAATATCATCAACAATATTTCATCAATTTCAAAATGAGAGTGATGAACTTTCAAGAAAAAATAAAGGTTTCAAAGCTATATGGAATTCATCACAAATCAAGCTATATTTATGTCCATCAAGAGGGAAAATAGTACACTAATCAAATAGAAGATTTAATACATTAATTTGATTCAAAACTCCAGATCTTGATCAATGATAACAAGGCTCCAAAAGTGAGTAATCTACAAATTAGTATAATAGTGTTTTCACTTGGCTTGGAACCAGTTATTGTTCAGTTAGTTATTTGTGATTTAGGATTTCAGTTTCGAGTAACTACTCAATATTCCTCCAATTATCAACATCCTATGGTTTATAACTATGTCCCATATGATCAATGTTGCATATTTAAGTGTATAACATTTTCCTTATTATAGTTCCTCAATTATTATTTTGTCTCTAATATGATACAATTTTTTTGTTTTGTCATTAGGGTCTATATGCTTACTTCCAAATAATTTTATCAAAATACTTAGGTTTCATCCAACATAAGTCTATATATAGTAATTGTACACTTGTACTTAGACCTCAATTATATATATGTATACAAATAAAATCTAACACCTATTATATATATGGATGAGGATAATATAGTCAAACCAATGTGTCATTGTGAGTATGATTTTCCAAGAATAAAGTCGCCCATGTAATGATAACTACTCAATCTCTCATATCATTAAGTCTGAATAAGTCGGTCTAAATAGATTTTTTTGGTAAATTGATATGTATTTTTGATAGGCCATTATATACATATATACAATTATGTTAACTAGAATGGATGGCATTAAGTTTCCCAACTACTTATTCTAGGTTTTCATCATATCTTTACCTTTTTCCCTTAACTTGTTAGCTAACCCACTTATATGATTTAATAGTATTTAAATCATAAATCTACTACAATATATATATATATATATATATATATATATATATATATATAATTTTTGAACATGTAATGCACATATAGACTTAAACAATTTCTAGTCCTATCTAATTACAATGATTAGGTATAGTCACATTGTTTCCCACTATCCATATCTCTTAGTCTTAGTAGATATTCTAAAATTAAATAGGAGGGAGAAGAGACTTACAAACTGTGTATGGCAGTATGTAGAAGGTCTCTTGATTTCTTGTGTTAGTATGCGATCCATTGATCTCTTCCCTTGCATCCCCAATAGAGATGGCCTCTGAATCTTGGGTAGCAAGCTATTTCAATGTTATTCTAGGTTCAACTGAAAGGGTGCAGGTAGCAGGTTGCTGAAGATAATAGTTTTGCCCTTGAATCCATATTGTAATTGTGCCATGAGTTTTAGATTTTTATGTCATCATGGAGGTTGTTGAAGATGTCGGGGCCAGTTTTTGCACCCATACCGGGCTCTAAACTTGATGGTGATGTGGGTTCCTAGTGTAGGCCATTTGATGGTGAGGTTGTTATCAAAGTGGAAGGAGGGACAAATTGTAGGTTGTGATGCGAGTAATAGAAGGTGGTTGGCGAGGTCCTTGGCACAGAGCATGGCGCATGTGGAGTGTGGCAAGATGTCGTGAGGAAACAACGTTCAGGTGCTTGATGGTGATCATGAAGAGAAGACTAGGCCTAGTCATCGGTGATGCTCTGACCTGCCATTTCAGGCAGAGGCAGGGTGTGAGGCAGAGGAGTCAGATTTGTAGATTTCCTTGCTAGTGAGGTGGGGCACTGTTTTTGTAGGTCATAGCTCTACAGTAGAGATCCATAGGTTGAGGTGATGTCGTCAGAGGTGGCGAGGGCCAGGGCAGCAGGATCAAACTACTGTCTACATCTTTGAGACTCCTCTGTGCAACTACAGGTGATTGTAGATGTAGTGTCGAGGGTGAGGTTGCAGGTTGCCAGGAAGTCTTTGTGGTGGTTGTATCCCTATTGCAAATGTTGTCGAGGCTCATGGTGTTGCTCTGTGACTGCAATTGGTGGGCAGAGGATGTAGGGAGGCTGGAGGAATCGAGGAGCATGAAAGGAGTTCGGGTGCCTCTGTGTTGGGTAACTATAGGGCAACAAGCTCGTTTGGTTGCCGTAGGTTGTTTTCTGATGCTGCTATAGTGTTATAACAGTGGCATGAAGTAGCCATGGTGGATGGCAAGACATTGCCAAGGTCGCTGACATAGGAAGTTTGAGGAGAGGAGGTTGGATGATAGGGCAATTGTGGAGTCTACTAATTCAGGGAATGTGCTACGAATCTTTGCAGTAAGGAGGAAAAGAGGTTGGAGGGATGTCTGGAGTGTTGATGAGGTTGCAAGTGGTCGACGTGGTCGTGATGACAATGGTGATTACGACTAGGTTTACTGGTTCAGATGATGGGGGTGCCTCTTCACGTGTTGTTGGGGATATCTATATAGGAAATTGCATTAGGGTTTGTTGACGGAAGAAACACGAGGACGAAACACATCCAGGCCCTCAACTTGAGTAATGAAAGATCCATTTTTTTCAATCTACAAAGCAATTTCATGGCGGCTCCTCGAGTATTCTTCGAGAAAACAACAATAGAGATCAGACCTTCGGGACGTTTGCCATCTGTGTCGGAGGAAGCTCTGATAGTCCATTGTGTTTGGCAAGTTTGGGTTGTGTTCGGTTCCTTGTAATTGGCGTTGCTCACGTGAGAGGCGTTAAAGAGGGTTTTACCTCATTTACAATGATATTAAGTTGATGGCTATAGTTAAGACCATAGTTACTAATTCCATTATAACTATTAAATGAAAAGGCCAATACATATGAGATTTTGACCATGGTTTGATTTCCATTCAAATAAATTAAGAAATATATACTAGTACCAACACTTAACAAATTTTACTTTTTGTCTCCATAATTAATTCTAGTATTTCTTTCTTTAAAGGTGATTAATGTATTTCTTTTGTTCCAAGCCAATATTGGTCAAATCGAGAGCAATATGTGGGTTCGAGATGAAAACAAGGTATTTAAGCACAAATAGATCAATTTTGACTAAATGATTTCAACCAAAAAAATGATGCTCAAATGAGGGATTGGATTGCAATTGTTTCTCAAGTGTGGATGATTAATTTATTAGGACACAAGGTAATTCAATTGAAGACTATTCATATCAAAGACCAAGATAATTGAATCAAATAAGTAAGTGGAATTTGGAGTGAAGGGAAATATTGTCAATAAATTCACTTTAGGGGAAAATAGCTCAACATAGATATAATAGTAAAAATTGAGTATGTTACAACACTACCACCTTTAAAAGGGATTTCATTCCCTAAATCTTATCCTTCTTGATAATCTTCTTCCCAATGGGATCTCATCCAATAATTCTCCAACATACTACTGTAGTTTGATTGAATCACTTCAATTCACATACCTTATTACAATTATCCTTCCACTAAAATAGGTTCCACTCAGGGTGACCACAATTCATTTATTACTACCATGGAATTATTGATCTAATTTATGTGTAAATGCTACTTTAAAAGTATTTAAATTTGGGTCCTAATGATGACTAGTCTATACGACTTCTAATTAATATGAGAGTTAAAATAGTTGATTTGTGAGTCTTGGCCATCATTATCAAAAGTTTGTGTTACACTACAAGTTTGTTTTGCAAGATATAGTTATCAAGCTTAAACTTAACATTTTTTCAACTTTAATCCCTTATGTTTGTCATTTTTTAGTGATATTTATATTGTGTCTAAATTTTACTTTCCTTTTTTTATAGTTGAGTAGGGTTTCATTTAATTATGATTTCCATACCATGTCATTCCCCAAAGTTCTAAATGTGGTTCAAGGTTCAAAAATATATAAGTCCTAGTTTTCATCTCCACAATTGCATTTAAACACAAATCAGATTCAACTTTTGATTTTTTTTAGGGTAGGATTTTATTTCTCTACTATTCTAGGTCAGGCCAGGTTTTTCTAATATATGAGGAAATTCTAAGTTCGTATATCAAGTGCATCATATTTATCTTGATTCAACATATCAATAACTACAATTTAATCCACTACAATCCCAGTTCCTACTTATGTGGATCCAAGGTTGAATTTCAAGTGTCATAGATTTTCTAGATACATATTTTCTCAAAAGTGATGATTCTATTTAATAAAATAAATATATTGTTCATATTTCAGATTAGCTAGATCCTTTTTTTATATATAAAAATGAGAAATGTCTTCCAAGTATTAGCACATCATAATTTATATATATGTACTGAACATGATTATAGATACTAATTTTTTTTCATTAGTGGCGTTATTAAACATTAGGGTTTTCCCAAGTAATGAATTTCACTTTGGCCAGATCAGTATGTTAAGTGAGGAAACTCCACCACTAATTAAGTGGATTGGGAGTAATTACGTTAGAGCCTTCACTGAACATCCTTCCTTAGACACATTAGCTTATTCCACTTACATGGTGATAATGATTTTCAATTAGTAATTTTTTTTTTGAATAAATTATTAATGTGACATGACTTTTACATATGCTTTAAGGTTTTAAATGGAAATTATTGAATGTGATTGTTAAAATTCCCATTTTAGGGTCTAGGATAATTATTTATTCTATATTAATATATGAAATTATTAATGTATGTCGAAACCTAAAGAGAAAATAAGGATACTCTACCTATTTGTATACCTAGGGTGGTGACTTTAATGTTCTAAGGGATCACTAATACTTCTTCCTCAATAATAACTCAAGTAAATCTATCCTAAGGGAATCTAAAAGGTAGTGAGATGACATAGATGAATTTCTAGATTAAAGTACATCAACAACCTACACTCTTAGTGTTCCCTACTTGTAGTTTATGTATATTTGAGAAATTAGACCAATTATACTATGAGTTATCATTACTATTTTTCTAAGTTCTAACTACTTCATTGATGTTCCTACTTAACTCTAATTTCTACAAGACATTCATGAGTGTCGACCGTTTATGGCTCTGATACCATGTTGTAAAGACCCGATCTTTATGATCAAATATTTACAAAATAATATCAAAAACATAAACAATCTTTATTACATTCATGATTGTACATCAGAGTCGTGGAAGCTTACAAATATGATTATAAGTTTAAGAAATAAAATACATTCCAATCTAGTCTTCAACGGATGACTACCCATGCATTTCTCTTCAAGGTCTTCCATATACCACTTGTCCATGAGTTCCCAGAGGAAACAAAAGCACACATGGACCCCATTAAAGGGAAAATAAGGGTCAACAAAAGACGGTACTAAATTTAGATAATTGAACTATGTGTGAATTAGGATTTAAATGCATAATAAAAATTAGTAAAGGACTATTTGGTAGACTAAAGGCTAACAAAAAGAAATTCCAATATCAATTTCAAAATGACAAATCTTTCAAAAAATCATCACTAAGCAAGATTCAATATTCAAGAATGCAAAATTCATCCAATCTATTCACAAAGCATATCAATTTCAATATATTCTATTTGACAAGTTTTGGCACCTTCCTATCATATCTTTTCTAGGGCTAAGTGCCTTGTGTTCTCACACACTTGGCGAGAATGACACTAGTGCCTTATTAGCTATTCCAGTTAACTGGGGGACAACTAATCCCTATCTACTACTTAGGGTTGTGGGGTACTTGAACCACTCAAGTGAACCAAAGCTCTATAGAGCCAAAGCATGAGGGACGAAAGTCCACAGGAGTCAAAACTCCAATTGATCTAGTTCAGTGCCAAATATCATCAACAATATTTCATCAATTGCAAAATGAGAGTGATGAACTTTCAAGAATAAATAAAGGTTTCAAAGCTATATGGAATTCATCACAAATAAAGATATATTTATGTCCATCAAGAGGAAAAATAGTTCAAAAATGAAATAGAAGATTCAGTACCTTAATTTGATTCAAAACTCCAGAGCATGAACAATCATAACAATGCTCCAAAAGTGAGTAATCTACAAATTAGTATAATAGTGTTGTCACTTGGTTGGGAACTAGTTATTGTTCATTTAGTTATTTGTGATTTAGGATTTCAATTTTGAGTAACTACTCCATATTCCTCCAATTATCAACATCCTAGGGTGCATAACTATGTCCCATATCATCAATGTTGCATATTTAAGTGTATAACATTTTCCTTATGTTAGTTCCTCAATTATTATTTTGTCTCCAATATGATACAATTTTTTTGTTTTGTCATTAGGGTCTATATGCTTACTTCCAAATAATTTTATCAAAATACTTAGGTTTCATCCAACATAAGTCTATATATAGTAATTGTACACTTGTACTTAGACCTCAATTATATATATGTATACAAATAAAATCTAAAACCTTTTTTTATATGAATGAGGATGATATAGTCAAACCAATGTGTCATTGTGAGTATGATTTTCCATGAATAAAGTCACCCATGTAATGATAACTACTCAACCTCTCATATCATTAAGTTCGAATAAGTCGGTCTACATAGATTTGTTTGGTAAATTGATATGTATTTTTGATAGGCCATTATATACAAATATACATTTATGTTGCCTAGAATGGATGTCAGTAAGTTTCTCAACTACTTATTCTAGGTTATCATCATATTTTTACCTTATTCCCTTAACTTGTTAGCTAACTCACTTATGTGAATTAATAGTATTTACATCATAAATCTACTACAATATATATATGCATTTTTTAACATGTAATGCATGTATAGACTTAAACAATTTCTAGTCCTATCGAATTACAATGATTAGGTATAGTCACATTGTTTCTCACTCCCCATATCTCTTAGTCTGATTAGATATTCTGAAATTAAATTGGAGGGAGAAGAGACTTACAAACTGTGTATGGGAGTATGCAACATGTCTCTTGATTTCTTGTGTTAGTATGTGATCCATTGATCTCTTCCCTTGCATCCCCAATAGAGATGGCCTCTGAAGCTTGGATAGCAAGCTTTTTCGATGTCATTCCAGGTTCATCAGAGAGTGTGTAGGTAGCAGGTTGCTGAAGAAAATAGTTCTGCCCTTGAATCCATATTGTAGTTGTGCCTCGAGTTTTAGATTTTTAGGTCATCTTGGAGGCTGTTGGAGATGTCGGGGCCAGGTTGTGCACCCATGTCAGGCTCTAAACTTGATGGTGATGTGGGTTCCTAGTGTCGGCCGTTTTCTAGTGAGGTTGTTGTCAAAGAGGAAGGAGGGACAGATCGTAGGTTGTGATGCGAGTAATAGAAGGTGGTTGGTGAGGTCCTTGGCACATAGCATGGCATATGTGGGGTGTGGTAAGATGTCGTGAGGCAACAAGATTCAGGCACTTGATGGTGATGATGAAGAGAGGCCTAGGCCTAGTCATCGACAATGATCTGACCTGCCATTTCAAGCAGAGGTGGGTGTGAGGCAGAGGAATCAGATTTGTAGATTTCCTTGTTGGTGAGGTTTGGATACAAGAGAACATGAGGTGGTCCTGGTAGGGCATTACTGTTAGTGGTGAGGCGGGGCACTGCTATTGTAGGTCATAGCTCTACAATAGAGATCAGTAGGTTGAGGTGATGTTGTCAGAAGTGGGGAGGGTTAGGGAAGTAGGATCAAACTACCGTCTACATCTTTGAGACTCCTCTGTGCCGCAGCAGGCGATTGTGGGCACAACGCCTAGGGTGAGGTTGCACACCACCGAGAAGTCTTTGTGGTGGTTGTCTCCCTATTGCAAATGTCGGTGGGGCTCATGGTATTACTCTGTGACTATAATTGATGGGTAGTGGATGAAGGGAGGATGGAGGAAGCGAGGAGGACGAAAGGAGTTCGGGTGCCACTGTGTTGGATAAATGTAGGGAGGTGAGCTTGTTTGGTTGCCGTAGGTTGTTTTCTGGTTCCGTTGTAGTGTTTTAATGGCAGCATGAAGTAGCCATGGTGGCTGGCGAGACACTGCCCGGGCCGCTGACATAGGAAATTGGAGGAGAGGAGGTTGGATGATTGGGTAATTATGGAGTCTACTTAATGGTCTACTAATTCAGGGAATGTGCTATGAATCTTTGCAGTAAGGAGGAAAAGAGGTTGGAGGGGTGTCAGGAGTGTTGTTGATGTTGCAGGTGGTCGACGCAGTCGTGATGGAAATGGTGATTATGGCTAGGTTTATTGGTTGTACAGATGATGGGGGTGCCTCTTCACGAGTGGTTGGGGATATGTATAAAGGAGATGGCGTTAGGGTTTGTTGACAGAAGAAACATGAGGAGGCAACACATCCAAGCCCTCAACCTGAGTAATGAAAGATCCATTTTTCTCAATATATAGAGCAATTTCATGGCGGCGCCTCAAGGATTCTTTGAGAAAATAGCAGTAGATATCAGCCCTTTTGGGACGTTTGCCCTCTGTGACGGAGGCGGTTCTGATATTCCATCGTGTTTGGCCAGTTTGGGTTGTATCTGGTTCCTTGTAACTGGTGTTGCTCATGTGAGAGGGGTTAAAGAGGGTATTACCTCATTTACAATGATATTAAGTTGATGGCTATAATTAAGACCATAGTTACTAATTCCATTATAACTATTAAATGAAAAGGCCAATAGTTATGAGATTTTGACCATGGTTTGATTTCCTCAAATAAATTAAGAAATATATACCAGTACCAACACATTCCAAATTTAACTATTTGTCTCCATAATTAATTCTAGTATTTCTTTCTTTAAAGGTGATTAATGTATCCCTTTTGTTCCAAGCCAATATTGGTCAAATCGAGAGCAATATGTGGGTTCGAGATGAAATCAAGGTATTTAAGCACAAATAGATCAATTCTGACTAAATAATTTCAACCAAGAAAATGATTCTCAAATGAGGGATTGGATTGAAATTGTTTCTCAAGTGCGGATGATTAATTCATTAGGACACAAGGGAATTAAATTGAAGACTATTCCTATCAAAGACCATGATAATTGAATCAAACAAGTAAGTGGAATTTGGAGTGAAGGGAAATATTGTTAATAAATTCACTTTAGAGGAAAATAGCTCAACTAAGATATAATAGTAAAAATTGAGTATGTTACAGAATAAGGGAATTCTTACTCTTTTAGGTCAAGATCACTGGAAGGAAGCTTTTCCAACCCTAAAAGGAAGTCAATTACAACCCTAGATTCTTTTTCCAAGAAGATCCCTTCTTTCTTCATCATTGGACAAGAAATTTCATAGTAAAATAGAGGTAGAATGAGGTTTGTAGAAGGAGGAATATGGTGGAGATAAAATGCTTGTTTTGGTTCTTAGGGATAAGTATATGAAACTTTAAGATACAGAAAAATAAAAAGTTGAAGTTCTAGTATCTTTCCAAGTGTACATTGCCTTAAACTATTATGAATATAAAAGCACACACACAAGAAGATCCCCCACCATCCATAGAGACATGCTTGTCCCTAATTTCTTGAATTTCCAAGCAAAACAAATAATTCATTAGTTGATAGCTACTAAAGGTAGCTCATCCATGAAGGGGTAAACCCTAAAATACCATTGAGGAAAACACCTTCAAAACAAGGTTTAAATTGGTTCCCCATGGCTCAACAAGCTTAATAATGAGGAGAGCATATCCAAAGAACATGATGAATGTTATGAATTGCAAAGAAAACCTCTCAATTGGCAAAATTGTAGAAAAGTCCAAAATTGCATAAAATTGCATAACTTGCTCAAACAGTGTCAAAATTGGACCAAATTTGAAACTTAAGCTTATCTTATGATTCCATAGCATATAAAAAGGTTATATTAGGGTTATAAGAATTCAATTATGATAATTGAGCTTATTCAACTCATTAAGTACGGTTAGGGGTCTCACAACCATAAACCCCTAATAGGGATTTTGCCCCCAAAATCCAAGGTACACATAGATGGAAACTTCTCATGCACGTCATCCCCAATATTACACATGGTTACTTACATATTATGGTAATGTCACTTCACTATTATAGAGGTCATGTTCTTCTCTTTCAATTCATACATATCTTATCTTGGATCAGCACAAAAACCCCCACATAAGAAAACATTTGCAAATATGGAACATAAAAACTTGTTGTGCCACCTATACAAATCTAATAGTAACTTTCAACTTTAAATTCTAGATATCATCCTGAAATTATATCTATTATATCAACAAACCATCTATCCTTGATAGTGGTCTTTCCCAGCTATCACGAGACCATACACAACATTATAGAATCACTTTTATTTTTCCTTCCAAACAACATTTAGAGTGTCATCATGAACTCTCTATCCATCTCTCTCTTTCTATCTCTCCCTCTCTATAAGGGAGAGAAATACTTGGAATGTTCATTTAATAAACATATCAAACCTTCACATATTTCTCATATTGTTGATACATATTTGATACTTGGATGCATTACCTTGGTATCCACCTCATGTGTTTTAAGGAACTCACATCATTGTCTCATACAAATTTATCAACATAACAAATATCAAGACATATAAAAGGAGTCATCCTAATTATTGGAAGGGTCAAAAGCAAAATCATCACAAACTTTATGATCTTGGAACCATAGTCCACGCAACCTAATGCTATAATAAGCTATCCACCCTCATGTTTGCAGCAAATCCACACGTAAAAATTGGCAACAATGCACTTGAAAGTTGTTCCCTAGAAAGGAAAGACACAACGGGAAACACACTTCCCATAACATAGCAACATTGTTCAAGGTTCACTAGCAAAAAGGTAACCAATTCTATTTTCATTATGCGAGTTACAACTTTTTATGTATCATTTTACCCTTTTCATTTTGGGTTCCTTTCCATTATCATAGGAATCATCATGATTAACATATCTCATTAATCCTTCCTAGATGACTATTCATCACACTTGGGTATCTTCTCTTATTTTATTATGTTTTTCAACCACTTATCAATAGGTAAATCATCATATTCCACATTTTCTTCATTAAACATGGATCATCTGCCTTAATTTCTTTCAAATGCCATGCTTATTTTACATTAACACTTTCTTACACACATATGTTGGTCTGAGATTAACTCAGGTTTCACCTTATTCCTTTGTCATTGTTCTCATTTATCTTCTCATTTTATACTTATCATTAGAGTTCTCTCCATCTTATGTAGATTTCATACCTTGATTCACTTTATAAGCATAGACTTATCTATCTTTTACTTTATTATCTTCTTGAATCTCATCTTTAAGAACTCCTCTTTTTCTTATTTGTATTCAAATTTAGATTTCATGGTGTTGTTTATTTCTATTTAGCTACCAAATATTCATGTTTTGATTGATTATGATGCAATTATCATCTTCTTTAACGTAGGATTGAGATATTCACACCGTGATTTCTTATTCATTATGCTCTTTAGAATGTCTCAAAATGATGACTTGATCAGAGTAATCAGAAAGATAGCAATCTAAGAGTTCCATACTTACCTTTTCTTCGGTAATTGAATACTTGGCTACGACACACAAATACTGAGATTAGGCAGAATGCATTATATTTTTATGTCATATTCCTAATTATGACATCATCCTAGTCCTAGT
Source organism: Alisma plantago-aquatica (assembly GCA_963693085.1). NCBI lineage: Eukaryota > Viridiplantae > Streptophyta > Magnoliopsida > Alismatales > Alismataceae > Alisma > Alisma plantago-aquatica. Next base: position 898,375,599 of record OY856413.1, on the reverse strand, counting down.
CCTAGTGTCCCTATAGACTCAGTGAACCGAAATATTGGATACCAACTTGTGATAACCCGTTACACTAAATGAGATTACTCAAAACATAAAACACAATCAATCACCAATTAACCACATACCCACAAATATAGGTAAATTGAAACTGATTTCAACATCACCACCTGCTTAGAAACATTTAAATAAGAGCCCAACATCTTTCTTCTATCCATACTATGACAAGAATTTTATACAAATTTTTCTATCACCTTAGACACAACATATATGCACATGATAACAATATTTGTATATGCCACACAAACAAGCATTAACATTCTAACAATATTTTGATTCATTTGAAACACCATATACAATCTTTTCCTACCCGAACCTAAGAGTATAGGGACGACTCTAGGATACACTAGATATCTATCAACTTTCTCAAAAATTCATTACTATAGCTCCTCTTTTATGCCACGTGTTTGTTTTTGTCACTTCCTATTACCTAAAAAAAAGTGGCGAACCACAAGGGTGAGACCCATGTCCCAGTAAGAGATATAACCTCTAATAACATTTATTGATTCCAACATTTTTAGGTAATGACACAATTTAAGAAGTTTAATCATATATAACAAAAAATATCGACAACACTGATGATTAACAAAATACATAAAGGAGCAGATAATAACTATCTTCATTAGCCAGACTATTCTCATATCCCTATTAACAATATAAGGAGTTTAACAGCATGAGCATCTCTAATGTCATGAATAAATCTAGTATCATATACATAGATAACAACATCAACATGTCTAACATGCATAAGCACAACTATCTGGATAAGCATGATTAGCAGTATATGCATCTCTAGTTAAAAAGGCATGGCTAGCAAGATAAACATAACTAATAACATGAGATATCTAGCATCATGCTTATAATCAGAAGTAGTAGTACAGTTATCAACACAACCATAGCTATTGTATGTGCACATCTATAATCTTAAGCATAAACACAACCTATGTATATCTACTATTTCTTAATTTCACTAAGCATCATCTTTATGTAAAGATAACAAATAAGGGTTATCATCCAATGTGAAATGTTGTGTATTACCCTCAACAAATATGATACACTGCTATATTACATCTTTTATTAAACCCAGAGGAATTTGAGGATAGCGCTCAAGTTCGAACTAACCACTGATTGGTCACAATTAGTGTCATACAAGATCTAGGAAGAGTCAGACTCTGACGATCTTCTCTGCCCCAGATCAGTACGCGTCCACCACAATGACACATAAGATCAAGCTGCTACAGCCCAGTCCATCCTTGGTACAGGCCACAACACTAGTGAATGGAGGTGGGTACGCATACTCTACCATCTGAGATACAACCACAGTTGTCCTCCAATCTCGTCACATATATAATCACTAAGACATGACCGTAATCATTCTCAAACTAAGGGCTAGGTATGACCGCAGTCATCCTCCCTAAACACTTGATATTAGGATGACAAGCACCCCACATACTCATCAGTATGCACTTTGAGTTTCCCTTAGGAATAGTCATTTCACCATCTGGTAAGTTTTGACACTCAGATGAATCTATAGCACAAGGCACTACATGATTAGAGTTTTACTTGATTAATTATGCCAATTGAGTAAATTAAGGTTGCATCAATCAAGTGGACATACAAATCTTAATTCACTTCTAGCAAGCATATAAATATCACAACATCAAAAGATATAACATGTGTGAAACATTATTTTCCTTCTCATCATCACATGGTACTATACACTTGCCATTCATGAGGCTGCACTAGTCATCATACTATCAAAAGACATAAATTCCTTTCACAATATCATAGGGCATCAACCCTTATCAACACAAGAGGATTACGCCTCATTCAGGGCTCAACTATGCCCAAAGGTCATTAAGCACATGATATAAATCCTTTTAACAATATCAAAGGGTATCAACCCTTATCAACACAAGAGGAGCACAACTCATTCAGGACTCAACCATTCCCAAAGGTCATTAAGACCATTATACTATTCTCTACAATATCATCATTATCATCCCATGCCTTATAGAAAGGCTCAACAATATCACTTACATATAATACACCATATAAGCACAATATTGCATTAGTGAGCTTGGAGATATTCATAAACCATCATTCAAGGGTTATATTAGCATTAAAAATATTCCTTTATTACATCAACATGCAAGGAATCTAGATATAATTAACCCTCATCATATTCATAATGCACATGTTTAGCATAAGAAAGTATCAACCATGTGGCTATGATAACCATCAATTAACACATTAAGGTTATAATCTTATTAAGGAGGTTATTTCACTATCATGCCATTATATAAGAAGGTTAAACATGAATACTCATTTTATCTATTTGCATTAGAGTTAGGTTCAATAAGATTAATTATTTTAATGTTACTAATCAACACTCATACCCAAACCCTAACTCACAACATCCCCATTAGATCATAGATGCATAAGGTGAAGCATCACCATAACATTGCATAGTATTCTAAATTATGAACCCACACATAAATCAAGGTGTAACCATCAGTTTATAGCATACTAGGGTTTCAACAACAATAAGAGAGTACTCCATGATTATATTAGTCATTCAAGGACTATTCATACCCAATTACCATCATTTAGTTATAATAAAGCTAGGTATAACAAGATATACCTCATTAGGGTTACATATCAACACAATATGGTTTCCATCACTCCTATTCATATGACTGAATAGGTAAGACTACCTTATTAAGGGTAACCATCCATTTGATCCATCATCATTCAACCCATATCACCGTACCACAATGTATCCCAGTACATTTGTATGTTTAAAAGGTAAGACCATGGGTTGTTTACATAAGTAAACAATATGGATAAAACACCTATGAATTCCTTGATTTGTTCTCTAGAAATATTCACCATCTAACCCTAGACATCCCTTTATTAACAACACAAAAAGTTCCATTGAGAGTAGGGTAAAACCCACAATTGACTGTTCATTTAAAACAAGCCATCCATTATCAACAAGTAAGCTCATTAAGTTGATCATATAAAGGAAACCATATAAATCACATTATTAGGGACAACATATTACATTATCCATCATTCCACTTTATTGGAGGAATAAACATTAGATCTTAACCATAGGGTCAAGTTCTTATGTTAAAACCATCAATTACAGTATAGGTTCGACCATTACATCAAGTGACCCAAGAAACTATTGGTCTAAGGACTAATTGATGCTACAAATATATCATTAACTCACCATAGGTTTTGGAGACCTGATACACCATCATTAGTGACCATTAAGTCACCATAGGTTGTTAGATTAGCACTATATTCATTAATCAACATCAAATATCCAACTAATATCACCATAGATTGATAGAATCATTAGGGTACTTAGTTGTTAATCACTAGGATTCTAATTAGGCTAACATATGACCTAAGGGGTGAGAATAAGTGGACACCCTTTGTGACCACCATCCGTTGTCATGAAGACAACACCACCAATTGTTGAAATGGTACCACCATCGAGTGATGTGTTTATAGAAGAAATCAACTTTAAACCCTAAAATTGACCATTGGTTGATAGGTGCTTAGCACCATAGGTTGTCAAACCAACCCAATCTAAGTCATATTATACCTTATGAATAACTGGCACATGATCACAAGTTCACCTAGAACTTAAATCAGAATGGGAAACATTATAAAAATCAAAATCCTAATCAAGCATAGCTTTTTAGTGTATGGATCATCATTTTCAAGCAAGAACATGAGTTAGAAAGATTATAGTATGCAATAAACGTGGAGAAATTTATAAAACTTGCCTTTAATTAGAAGATAAGCTCCCAAAAAGAAGAAAACACGAGCAGGTAGGGTAGGAAATCCAAGTATAAGCTATGAACTCTTCCATCTAGCACCTTTCTTCATCAAATGAGCAAACCCTAAGCATAAGGAGCATGAAAGGTAGGGTTTTAGAGCTTTAGAGCAATTTCTACCATGGAATAGAAAGGTTCCGACCTGGAGAAAGTTAGGAGGAAGGATAAAAAAAAGAAATGGAGAGATGAAGGGGATTCTTACTCTTTTAGGTCAAGATCACTAGAAGGAAGCTTTTCAAACTCAAAAAGGAAGTCAATTGCAACCCCAGATTCTTTTTCCAAAAAGATCCCCTCTTTCTTTTTCCTTGTACTGGAAATTCGCAGAGGCATAGAGGGAGAACGAGTTTTGTATAAGGAGGGAAGTGGTGGAGAGAAAATGGCTCATTTGGGTGCTTAGGGATAAGTATATGAAACTTTAAGATAAAGAAAAAGAAAAAGTTGAAGTTCTAGTTTCTTTCCATGTGTCCATGGCCTTAAACTATTAAGAGTATACAAGCACACACATAAGAAGCTCCACACCATCCATATAGAAATTCTTATCATTCATTTCTTGAATTTTAATGCAAAACAAATAATTCATTAGTTGATAGCTACTAAAGGTAGCTCATCCATGAAGAGGTAAACCCTAAAATACCCTTGAGGAAAACACCTTCAAAACAAGGTTTAAATAGGTGCCCCATGGATCAAAAAGCTCAAGAATGATGAGAGAATATCAAAGGAACATAATACAAGTGATAAATTGCAAAGAAAATCTCTCAGTTGGGTAAATGGCATAAAAGTCCAAAATGTGCATAATATTGCATAACTTGCTCAAATAGTGTCCAAATTGGACCAAATTTGAAACTTAAGCTTATATTATGATTTAAAAGCACATAAAAAGGCTATAGTAGGGTTATAAGAATTAAATTATGATAATTAAGCTTATTCAACTCATTAAGTAAGGTTATGGGTCCCACACCATCTTTCATTCCAGAATCCACATTCGACGAGTTGGGAAGTAAATGTAAATATTTGTGTCAATGTTTTGCCAACCAAAGATTGAGATTCCATATGTTGCTCAATTTAACAGAAGATGCAACTAGGAGAGACTTTGAGAATTTTATTTTACTTGATGATATTATAGAGTTGTTCCGGTATGATTGGCTAAATACTTCGATATTAGAAGTATGGATAAGGTAAGGATCTATCAATATAAAAAATTCCAATACACATTTTAAAATGATTTCTATATATGAAATTATTATAAATCTTTTACAACCACTTATATACCGAGGCCATAAACATTGAAATAAAGAATGTTGGATTCTTAGTTCCTTTAGTCATTAGTTAGGTGGAAACACATATTGAGAATGTAAATGAGTACTTCTCTACTGCATTCAAATATTTTGATAGTGTGGGAAATGAAATTATTCTAATTCCTTTTAATGTCCAGTAAGTTTTATTATTTAATATAATTTTAATAATGACTAAATTTCTTTATTTTAACGTTTGTTTTATTCTTACTTAGATCTAGACATTGGGAATAACTAGTAGTCGTCCCAAAACTGGTGACTCTTTATTATCTTGACCCAATGGGAAAAACAACAAGGGGCCACAAACTGAAATTGCCAACTATGGAGTAAGCATATATTAATTTAGTATCTACCACATCAATTGTTATTTTTCAAAATGATATATCTATTTAGAATTTCTACTTGGCCAACTATCTTAATCATTTAATTAATAGGGGTATAAAGGCTTTTCGTAAAGGTGAAGGATGAATACCCACAAAATTAAAGACATTGAGTTTGAAAAAGTCAAGGTAGATACTTTGACATCTTAGTCTTATATGTACAACTCTTATAGTAATGTATTAATGTCAACTCTTATAGTCGTATCTCAACTTTGTTTATAGTAGTTTACTAACATTAAGTATAATTCGTTATATGTAGTGTCCTATACAAAATAATGATTGGGCTTGTGGCTACTATGTAATGAAATATATGCAAACTATTGTCAAAGGAACAACACATGACATTCAGACTATAGATCAGGTAAAAAAGAAATAACATCATAAATTTACGAGTGAGTTTTAGTCATTTTATAAAATATTAGCATGTGCATTTTCTGTTGCAAATCACTACAACTCAGCCTTACACACCTGAGGATTTAAATGAATTATGAAAAGAGTGGTCATATGCTTTTCTAAATGAATTCACTATGGCTTTGAATTGAATGCATATGTTAGCTTCATTTATGTATGTACTTTGAAACTCTTTCAAATTTACTTTTGTATCTGACATGACTTTTAATATATATCATCTTAGACTTGGTTAGTGCAATCTACCAGTTTGTGAATGTTATGATGTGTTGTTCCTATGGATCAACTGAATATGTTGAATTACTTTTGTTATGAATGTGTGTGGTTTGGAAATTTATAATCAATTCAAATAGGATTGAACATTAAATCTAGAAAATGTCTTTGGAATGAATTTCTGGCTTGCATCTTTGCATTTGCAAGTCTACTTTCTATTGTAGGTTTTCATCTTTGTAAAGCAGATTTCTATTATGCAGGTTCTTGTTTTGAAGATTTCTCTTATGTAGATTTTTTCTATAAAAAAAATTTAAACTTCAGCGCCGGTTTTTTAAAATAACTGACCTTATGGACCTATAGCCTCAGGGGTCAGCAGGTCAATTTGTGTACCTCTCTTGGGTCAATTTTTAACATATAACTGACCTCACATACCTCTAGGGTCCATTTTTTTAAATATAACCGACCTTATAGCCCTAGGGGTTAGCATGTATGTTTCTGTACCATGATTGGGTCAATTTTTTACATACAACGAACATTACAGACCTCTAGGGTTGGTTTTTTTAATTATAATTGACCTTACAACCTCAAGGGTCAATAGTTTAGTTTTTGTACCATTCTTGGGTCGGTTTTTCACATATAAATAACCTTACAGACCTCTAGGGTCAGTTTTTTTAAATATAACTGACCTTATAGGCTCAAGGGTCGGCATGTCAGGTTTTGTACCACTCTTGGGTTGGTTATTCACATATAACTGAACTTATAGACCTCTAGGGTCGGTTTTTTAAATAACATTAACCTTACAACCTCAGGGGTCAAGAGGTCAGTTTTGTACCTCTCTTGGGTCGACTTTTTTTTATTATAAGTGACGCAACAGGGTAACTATTGCCTCGAGTTTTTGTTTGTGGCCAACCTCATGCTACTATCTAAGGTCAGTTTTCTTTGGTTAATAAAAAATGACCCTATAGTGAAATTTCTATAGCAATGGCCACTTAAGCATCAGTTAAAATGTGACACTAGAGGCTTAAAAAAATGACCCTATAGACCATTACTATACTAGTGAGTAGAGGTATGTTTTGTAACTTTCTTCACCTATATTGCTTACTCCAAGCTTATTCACTTATATTCTTTCTGAAAAATGAAGATAACTGCATATAGAAGTTCTAAACTAAACCTATAAACAGGTGTATGACTTTTCTAAGGTAGAGGATGGTCTAGGGTAGGTTAGTAGCTTAATCGATGATGCTAAGCACCTAACAATTGATGGATTAAACTAAGGTTTTCAAACCTTTTTCCTTCACTACTACATCACCTAATGGTGACACTATGTCAAACAATGGTGACACCATGACAACCGCTAGTGGCACCATGACAACCGATCATGGTGAGCAAGGGTGTCAACCGATGGTGACAATTTATGGTCACCCCTTAGGTCAAGTATTGGTTCAATTAGACTTAATGATAAATAGTTAGTGTCTTAATGGAGGTATCAAATAATGGTGATAATAATGTAACATCCGATGTGGGAAATAATAATAGTGATCATCCTATCAATAAATGGTGGCCCAAGATGTCACAATTGCTGGTGGATCAGGTCACCACAATAGATGGTGAGTCAAGATCCTATATGTAGCTTTAGTTCAGCCCAAAACCAATGACCACTTGATTCAATGGATCTAATGGTTGGACCTATAACCAAATTGATCAGTTTGAATAAAGAACTAGATCCAATGGATGAGGTTGGATTTTTCAACATCCTATGGATTTGAATGAATCTCATAGTGTTATATGTCTGTCCTAGCGATAAGAATTTGATGGTTCAATGCCTTTGATTTGTAGTCTTACCTTTTCCCTCGTATGAATAAATTTAATATATCACCATAACTAGTGGATGTGTACCCTTAATGAAACATGGCTTGTTACACAAATAGTAATATGAGTAATTGATTATGATTGATTATAATTAGACCTCGTGAAGAATTAATGAGACAATGTAATAATTTATGTTTATGTTGGAAACCTCAATGTAGTGCTAATTGAATATCATAGTATCTCTCCATGTTAAAATCTATGGGACATATATATGTGTAGATAATGTTTTGAGCCCTATTAAAAATAGGGATATGTTGATGGTCTTTCTATAAATAATGTGATCGTCTTAATGACCCTTGTCCATGTTGAATCCTTATTTGAGATGAAATTTCCTTCATACTCTAATAAGGGTTGAAACGTTGGATCTTGTGATAAGAAATTGGTATCTTGTAATGATATGATGACATATGTGGTTCAATACAATACAATTAGGGAATGCTTTTAGTAATGTGATTAAGATTTATACATAAAATATTTATATCTTCTAAAGTTGCAATGCTTATACACTTGATAGAAATGAATTTGGGTTTGTATGTTTATTTGTATGATGTAGCCTTAATTCACCTAAATTGGCCACAACTGAGAAAGTGTAACCCTAATCATGTAGATTCTTGTGTCATAGAACCATCTTCAGTGTCAAAACGTGATGGATTGTAAAACAAGTATTCCTACGAGAAATCAGAGCACCGATTGTTGAATATGTGGTGTACATGTTGCCCTGACCCAAGTACTTAGTGCGGACGATTGTGGTCATACCTAACCCTCTTTTTGAGAACGGTTGAGGTCGTGTCTTAGTGATTATTATGTGATAATGTTTTTTCTTTGCATACCTTGGATTCTAGTCCCATGACTTGTACCAAGGTGGGCTAGTTGTTTATAGGACTATATGTCGTTGTATTATAGTTAGACTGAGATGCCATTGCAGTGCGGACTCGTACCGACCGAGTATGGAGAAGATCTTGAAGTCCATCTCTTCCTTGATCTTATATGGAACTGATTGTGACCAAGCGGTGGTCTAGACTTTGAGTGGTACGACTCAAACTCCCTAGGGCATAATAAAATATGTAATCCAAGATGTGTAGTGTATATCTGCTATGGTGAAATATGTCTCACATTGGTTGTGAAACCCATGTTTTATCTTTATACTACACATATCATACATGGAGTAGATTTATGAAAATTGAGTAATCATACTTGTTGCTAAAGCTTATTTTCTTAACTGCTTAGTATGATTTAACTATTAAATTTACTTAAATTTCTTATTTAAGACCCTCTCAACTCAATTTATTTACTCTTAATTAGTTTGTTGTAATCAATATCTATTGGAGATAGTTATATCTCTCACTCAGATTGGGTCTGACCTATGGGTCACCACATATTTTTAGGTGGTCACAGGCAACGAGGTCGAGGTCATGTTGTCGAAGAGAATTAGCCTGGTGATTAGTAGATTCAAAAGGTTTTTCAGTTGTAGATATTAGTAGTAGAGTCCTAGTGTCGTCCATGTACTCTTAGGTCTGGGTATGGGAGGTGTTTTGTAGATGATGTACTTGTATCGACACGAGATTTTGACTGGATGCTAGTGTATGTATATAAGGCATGAACATCTAAATGCTTCTTTTGTATACAGGATATGGTTGAGACCATTGATTACAAATGTAAATTCATGTTATAATATATGAGGATGGAAAAGATGGACCTTTATGTAAATGTCTTAGAACTTGTTTATCATATCATTTTGTTTTAATTATTCTGCATTTTTCATTATGTGATTAATTAGAAATTGATCATGTTTTATGTTTTGAGTAATCTTGTTTAGTGTGATGAGGTGTCACAGTTAAGTTGGTATCAGAGCCCTAAGTTTGTTGAGTCTACAAGGACATAATACATATGTTTAAGTCTATTCTTATAAATCCAACATATCTGATCATGCTTATGATTTTGTAGATATGTCTAGAGGACACAAAGAACACACCAAGAGTGGATATGTGGCACCAAGAGGTATTGCTTGGAGGGAGATACGTGATTAGAGAGTGAGAGGATAGGGCCAGAATAGCCCGCAATGCCTCATATGGTTCCGACAATGATGGCCAATCCGAAGTTTTAGTCTATGTTTAAATAGATGATAGACACAATTACACATATAGGGGACATAACGTCAACACATCAAGCTAGGATAGCTATCCCTAATGTGGATTTTTAGGGGTTCAGGAAGATGTTTGAACATGTTATACGTGTTTGGGCGATCGAATATGCTAGTACTTTAGATCCAGCAGACATTGACATGTGGCTTATGGAGATGGAGAAGGCATTCAAAATACTAAACATCCTTGAAGAAGAAAAAGTAAAGCATGATGTCTACTTGTTGAAAGGTAGTGTTGGCCACTTGTGGGCCATAGAAGAGGAGAAAAGGGCAAGATTTGTGATAGGTTGGGAGGAATTTCAGCAGGAGTTTGTTAGTTGATACTTCCTAGAGACATACCTAGATGAGAAAATCTCCCAGTTTGAGAAGATTAGACACAGTTCAATGACTATTAATGAGTATGAGTAAAAGTTTTTGGAACTTCTGAGGTTCTTACTTCATATGGAAGTTACTTACAAGGAAAGGATCCATAGGTTCGAGAAGGATTTAAGTACAAGGTTGACTACAACAACATCAACTTTGGAGAATAGGGAAAGGTTTTCCACCTTTGTGGAATCTGTAAGGAGGATTGAGTGGTTTGCCATAGAAAAGTGTGATGCTAATGCTAACAAATGACCAGCTCAATTCCAAGGACAATCATCTAGAGGCTTTAAGAAGCAAAGGTTTACTCCACCACAGTCGCAACAGAGGTCCACTTTTAGTGAGAAGAGGTTGTTCACTCCATCCCAATGGACTCTGAGTAGGAGTAGATGTCCCAATCTTCCACGTGTAGGAGATCTTAATACCTCATCAGTTTCAGGGATAGGGACATCTAGGCCATGGTATGAAAGTAAGACATGTCATAAGTGTGGACAAGTGGGACACCTAAAGTGGTATTGTCGTGTGAAAGATGAGGAGGTAACTCAGCACCAAGACAAAGTCAACAAGGGTCACAATAGTGACAATTTGTTTCCGGTAGTGGTAGAGGACGAAGTAAATCATCCTAAATAGGTTCCTCTGGTCATGCTAGAAGAGGACGTGGATGACAACATGCGATGACTAGGTTCTATGCTATGAACCATCCTGAAGTAGTAGTTAATCAATGAGAAGTGACATGTTAGATGGATTTATTTCATTCTTATTTGTCTACTTCTTGTTTTGTATATGTGCTAGTAGACCGGGTGTGACACACTCTTTCATCATTAGAGAGGTGATAGATAGTTGTTATCTACATGTTAATCCTAGATCTAAAAGTCTTCAATTAGAGACTCCTTTGGTTGGTTCTATAGAGTTGTAGGAAGTGTTTTCTTCTTGTTTTTTTTCCTTTTCTAGACACAACATTCAAGTGGATCTCTTGCCACTTGACATGCATGGTTTTGATGTGATCCTAGGAATGGATACCTTGGAAAAGTACATGGTAGTCTTGGACTATAGTACTAAGGTAGCAATGTTCCATGACCAAGAGGTACATCAGGTTTTCCAAGGTGACATGAAGATTCTTCCCATGTGTTTGATGACCAGTTGATGAGATAAGTATGTGAAGCTTTCTTAGCTCATTTAGTGGATACCAAGGTGAGAGGTCCTAGTATCTAAGAGGTACCAGTGGTACAAGAGTTTGAAAATGTTTTTCTTGATGAGTTTCTTGGTGTTCCCCCTCCTAGAGAGATTGACTTTTGAGATCAATCTTGCTCCTAGAACACAACCCATTGCACAGTCACCCTAAAGAATGGCACCAATAGAAATGCAGGAGTTAAAGAAATAGTCACAGGAACTATTAGAGAAAGGTTTTATTAGGACGAGCACTTCCCTTTGGGGTGATCCCATGTTGTTTGCCAAAAAGAAGTACAGTTCAATGAGGTTATGTATAGATTACATATAGTTGAACAAGGTGACAATAAAGATTAAGTATCATTTGCCAAAGATTTCTGATCTTTTTGATCAGTTGAGAGGTGCCACCATGTTTTCAAAGATAGACCTCAGGTTAGGTTACCATTAGTTGAGGATTAAGGCAGATGACATATGTAAGTCAGCTTTTAGGACAAGGTATGGTCATCATAAGTTTTTGGTTATGTTGTTTAGGATAACCAATGCACCAACAACTTTTATGCATATGATCAGTAGGGTGTTTAGAACCTATCTAGATCAGTGTGTGTTCATGTTTATAGACAACAACCTGATATAGTCTAAGGATAGTCAACAACATGAGGAACACCTTTTCCAGGCATTGACTTTCTTAAGGCAACTTCAACCATATGCTAAGTTTAGCAAGTATGAGTTTTGGTTATCTGAGGCATCCTTTCTGGGACATGTTATATCAGCTAATGGTGTTTTTTTCAATCCTAAGAAGGTCGAATCTACATTAGAGTGGGAACAACCTAAGATACTAATAGAGATTCACAGTTTCTTAGGTTTGGCAGATTACTACATGAGGTTCATCAAGGACTTCAGTTTGGTAGTGTTACCCCTAACTAGGTTAACCAGGTTGGATGTTACTTTCACTTGGAATGATAAGTGTCAACATTCCTTTCAATTCTTGAAATAAAAGTTGTCCAGTGCACCGGTGTAAGTGCTTCTAGAACAAGGGAATGGCTATATTGTCTTTGTGATGCTTTGAAGAATGGGTTGGGATGTGTGTTGATGCAGGATAAGAATGTGATTTGTTTTGCATCACGACAACTAAACAAGCACAAGGAGAATTACCAAACACATGATCTAGAGCTTGAAGAGGTGGTCCACACATTAAATATTGGGATTCATTATCTTTATGGAGAATTTTTTTTATATTTTCACAGACCGCAAGAATTTACAATATATATTTTCAAAGAAGGAGTCGAATATGCGGCAGAGGAGATGGATGGATTTGATTAAAGATTGTGATTGTACAATAGACTACCATCCTAGAAAGGCAAATGTGGTAGTTGATGCATTAAGTAGGAAGTTGTCTTCATCATTAATGGTATATGATGCATAGTTGTACTCCTTCGTGTGCCACAATAGAGATATGCTAGTGTCTCTTTGCTAGATGAATGTGCAATTGGAAGTTTCCTTGCTGGAAAGTCTGTTGGCAAAGTTATAGGTTAAACCTACCCTGAGATAGTAGATTCATGATGCACAATAGATTGATACTATTATATAGAATAGTTGATTAAGGATTGGCAATGAAAAATATGATGGCTTCCATGAAGCAGTTGATAGTATAGGTTGTTACCACAATAGGATAGTAGTTCATGATGTTGATGGATTAAGGAAGATGGTACTTGAGGAGGCTCACTCCTTGGTGTATGCAATGTATCCTGGAATTATCAAGAGGTAGAAGAATTTGAAGGACTTGTATTGGTGGCCAGGTCTAAAGTGTGATGTGGCAGAGTTCATTGCCAGATGTCTAGTTTGTTAGAAAGTGAAGGCTAAGCACCAGAAGCATGTAGGGACACTTCAACCTTTGCCAATACCATAGTGGAAATGGGATCATATTACTATGGAATTTATGGTTGGTCTTCTTAGGATAGCCAAGGGTCATGATTCCATATGGGTGATAGTAGACAGATTGACAAGTAAGCTCACTTTCTGCCAGTCAAGATGACGTTTACAATTGAGAAATTGGCACAAATATTTGTTGATGAGATAGTCCATATGTATGGCATTCTAGTCACTATAATTTGTAGCAGAGGTCCACAGTTCACAATTTGTTTTTGGGAGCGTCTGCATTCCATTGGGAACAACTAAGGTTCCACACAACTTTTCATCCGCAGATAGATGGCCAATCTGAAAGTACTATTCAAACTTTGGAGGATCTCTTGAGGGCATGTGTCTTACAGTTTCTTGGGGGTTGGGATATACATCTCAGTCTAATAGAGTTTTCTTATAATAATAACTATCAGAGAAATATAGATATGGCTCCTTATAAGGCTCTATATGGGAGACATTGTCAGTCTCCACTTTGCTGGTATGAGATAGGTGAATATCAACTTTTTGGGTGTTGATCTTGTACAACAAACTATTGAGAAGATTGAAGTAATACAATAACAATTGAAAGCATCCATGTATATACAAAAGACTTACGCAGACAATCATCATATACCGCTTGAGTTCCAAGTGGGAGATAGAGTATATCTCAACATCTCTTCGTGGAAAGGTGTGCTAAGATTCGGGAAGAAGGGTAAGTTAGCTCCTAGATTTATGGGACCATACCCTATCTTAGCTTATGTTGGAAAGGTGGCATACAAGTTTGATTTTCCATAAGATCTGCATAGGTTACATAATGTCTTTCACATCTCCATGCTAAGAAAATGGCATCCAGATAAAGAGAAGGCAATCCGACCAATAGAGGTTGAGTTAGATGAGGATATCTTTTGTGTTGAAGCTCCAATGTTGATCCTAGAGAAGAGAGTTAAAAAGTTGAAGACGAAAGATATAGTGCTAGTCAAGGTTTTCCGACATCATCGTGGTGTAGAGGAATCCACATGGGATCTATAGGATGAGATGCGTAGGAAATACACGTCTCTCTTTTTGTAGGATTTTGGGGATGAAATCCTTATTATGGATTTATACTATAAGGCTCCTGTACTTGGTTAAAATGTTGAACAAGCTTAATTACCATAATTTAATTCATTGAACCTTAATCTAACCATTTGAAATGCTTTTGAATCATAAGAAAATCTTAAGTTTCAAATTTGATCCAATTTGGGCATTGTTTGAGCAAGTTGTGCAATATTATGTACATTTTGGAATTTTCTATAATTTATCCACTTGAGGGGTTTTCTTTGAAAATTTCTCCATCAATTATGTTCCTTATTTGTTTTCTTATCATTCTTTAGCATTTTGAGCCATGGGATGCTCAGTTTTACCTTAATTTTGAGGGAATGCCATTCTATGTTGAATTAGGGTTTACCCCTCACCCACAATGAATGAGCCACCTTCAAGGCTATCAACTGATGGCTCCATTTGCTTGGGCATCATCTCTATCCAACATCCAGTGGAATAGCCAGTGGGCATCACCAACAGGCCCTGGGTCAATGGTTAAAGATGGTTTGGGTCACTTGAAACCATGGTTCACTTATGGACATGATAAACTGATGGTTCACCCATCTTTAGACCTAAATCATAATCAAATGAAGGTAAACTTCACCCAACAGCCGATGACTGGACCAGGAGACCATCAACCAATGGCCCAACAATCCCCAACAGCTATTGGACATGCTGCTTGCCCATCCACACAAGCTATAAATAAGTGATATCAATCATCACCTCTCTACTAATAATGGTAAACAAAATCCAACAAATAGAAACAAAAGTTAAAATTTTGACTATATTCAATTTTATAAAGAGTACATCAAAAAATTTCCCAATAAGGTTGTACATGATTTATAAAAATAAAGGATCTAAGGTAGATGGAAACTAAACTATATCAATATGTTTCCAATAAAATAACTTAACAATTAAGTTCATGATGGAAGGATTAAAACCTTCTCCTAGTCTAAGGCTGGTTCACCATGTTCCTATTGCGCACTCTGATCTTAATCCTAGGTGATTGGGATCACCAAGAAAGAGGAGAGAAAAGTATGTGTCAAATTTAATGAATAAGGACATTTAACAGTTTAAAATATGGCAAAGTAAAGATTTACTAAGCTACTGAGATTTCAAGAGTATGAGGCATGTAAATAATTAAGAATTCTACCAAGTCAAATAGTAATAAAGTCGCATGCATGATTTAATATGATTATAATTATCTAATATAGGGCTAAGGCACCTACCTAACCTCAACCAAAACAAACAGGTGACGGAGAGTGATCACATTCCCAAACACCTACAAATATATATATAAGTGGGGAGAGTGGTCACATTCCCCATGGCTCATGCCAAAACTATGGCTGGTTGTACTCATGTACACTACATTAGTTAATTCGTCATTTTCAACTTCATGCTAGAAGAAATTACATGATAGATTTAAGTAATTGAAAACTTTACAAGTGGAGTCCAGAAATTACATGACAGATTTAAGTAATTCAAAACTTTACAAGTGGAGTCCAAGACCCTAGAATTATTGAACTAAATATACTAAATAAGAAATGGTGAAATTAGTGTATAGGATCATGCCTCATTGGTAAATTAGGTTTGAATAAAAATTCCCAACTTTGGGTTTAGAATGAAAATACATAAATATGGTTGCACATGCACATACCTGACTTGAGATTCCTAGAGAAGACTTTTCACCAATTAAATGTGTACAATGTCACTTTTGTTCTAGATACAAGTTTTCATCACATATATTAGGGCTTTGTAATAATTTAAGAGTAGAAGCCCTAATTTTTGGACCTTCTATAAAAACCATCTAATTAGGACTCAAAACTTGGACCAATCGACTACTTGGATTCTACTGATTAACAAAACATATTTATTTCTTAAATTTGGAGTTAAAATGAATTAGTTACATATTTTAAGGCTTTTTATATAATTAAAATGGTTTTTATAATAAACATCAAAATAGGGATGCAAATCAATGTTTAAAAATCATAAAATCAATTATACTCAAAAAATGCTTTCTAATGACTATTTATATTTTTCTGAGGTTGTATGTAAAAGTTATGAATTTTACATTGCGGGCCTATCAGATATTACAAAACTATAGGCGTGACATTGATTTCAATTGAAATAAATCTTGATATAAATGAAATGTGGAAACATGAAAATTCCTTAGGTGTGTGTTGCATGTAATTGATTATACAGGAGAAAAAGTGTCATTCAGATAAATAACAAATCATGCGGTTGATAGACCAAAGGCATGCATGAGTTCCCCAAAGTACCCTTGTGAGATTAATCGTTCAGTTGATATTATGGTGATTCTAAGGTCATTTGATGACCAGGGATCTTCCCCTCTCATCCATGGGGAAAGCTCCCTACTTGTAGGGGAGAATCAGTGATCAAAACCCAAAAACGAGATCATTCTTAGGAAACTTAGAGTGTCAGAGACTTCCTTGCTCAATGATGAGGCCAAGAAGTCAAGATTTAGATCCGGAGGTTCCAGAAACACCATGACACTAAGCTTCAGGCAGCGAGAAACATGGTAGGGATCTGAGGTTTCCAAACCATAGAAATAGGACAGAATAGGGCCGAATGAAGGTTAAGAAATGTTGCTTGAGTCAAGGTGAAGCCGTGACCATTATTGCAGAGGCAGAAGGGTACAAGGTGCTCACAACATGAGTCGTCAGCGATGACCAATCAGTGTGCTATAGGACATGTTGAATGGGTGCAACTTCAGGCAAACAATTGATTAGGAACTGAAGAATGGTATCTAAGGATGCTTACTGTCTGCCTGATTGAACTGAGATGGCATAGCAGTGTGCTCCAGATCACTGTCGTTGAGAAGGAAACTTGAGTGGGCGGTAGAGGTAGAGGACATTAGAGATGAAATTGAGGGAGGGGTGAGTAGGGTGATCTTCAAGTATGGTGCTTAGTTACTTAAATCGCCAAACGGTGTCATGTACTTGACTCTGCAAGTCGTGGTGGCAAGAGGAGTAAAGTCCTAAATGGGTGTTTCATCCATAGTGTGTCCCAAATCACGAGTAATGGCTCGACCTGACTGACGGAGAAATTTAGACTCAACAATGAAGGAATAACACTAATTAGTGGCCAGTTGAGTGAAAACAAGACTGTGAAGTGAAACACTTGCTGACCTTGAGCGTTTCAAAGGTAGTTGACGGTCTTTGGACCGTTGGATCTCTCATTTGATCGGGCACTCAAAACCGTAGCCATTAGATGGCGCGCATGAGAAGTATAACATGTGACATCAAATGAAATAGGAACTTTACCTTAAATTTGTTGCATAATTGAAACTGAATTAAAAACCATAGTTACACTATATTCAAACAAATTTAATTCATTTGGAAGTTCAAACATGTGACAATTGACCCCAAGTATTTAGGGAGGATGGTTGCAGTCATACCTAGCCCTCTTTTTCAAAATGGTGGTTGTTACAACCCCAATTTTTGGGTTCATTTGGTGAGAAATGTAATTTCTCATAATGACATAAATGAACAAATAATGATGTCTTTTGATTGAATGCATGACTTTCGTTTAAAATGACCTTGTTGATTTATTTGTGGGATTTATTGGCTATTGGGCCCAATAACAAGGAAAAGACAAAAGAAACACCATTATTAATAAGAAATGGAGAAAAGAAAAATGTAGAAACCTCTAGAAGGCATTAGAGTGTAATCCAAAGGTGGATTTCGTGCCTCTTGGGTTCCTTGGGTCCCAAGGAGACCAAAATTGCAAAGATAAAGCAATAAGAAAAGAAAAGATCAACTAGATATTTCTTTATTAAGAAAGAAATTAAAAATAATGATTAAATATGGAAAATAAGTATAATTGGGTTGTACTTGATGGATTTTTGTATCCAAAAGATTCCTAATGATAAAAGGGATGCCGGTAAGGAAAATAAAAAGAAAGATAAAGAGAAATCCTTGAAAAGAGATATTTTACTAAAGAAATGAATAAGAAGAAAGAGAAAATAGATAAAGGATAAGTAAAAGGCTAATGAATATTCCCCAATATGGAAATTCATGCCTTTAGGATTTCTTGAGATCCAAGGGACCTAAAATAACAAGGTGATGGCAAAAGGAAAAAGAATACTAATTAATTTTGATTAATTGGATAGATAATTTGGGAGGGAAGGAAGCCTTCTCATCCATTGCAATTTGTTTCCCAAATTTTGTACATAGCTAGATAATGTAAAGAAAAACATTACCTTAAAATTTGAGGCAAAAAGGAGTTATGGTTTTGGAGATATCAATTTCTCAAGATTTCTCCAAAATAAGGCATTAATTGGCAATTGAAAAAGGTTTTTGATTGCATGCTTTGAGGACCGTTGGATCTCAATCCAATGTTGTTCACTGATCTTCTAAGTCCCACACGGACTGGGACTTTGCAAGTCACCAGAGGAATTTCCAACCTATATTTCTCAAGATCTAGAGAATATGCCAGCCTGTTAATAGTCCCTTTGGACTTGGGAGAAGAAACCGCAGGGAATCATCCCTGGTTCGACTAGGTTTGGTCGTTGTTTTGGGAAGTACCCAATCCTCGTGAGCCTGACCTTGTCCCTATATATAGGGAAGGGAGCATGAAGGCACCAGCATCCCTCTTTGCTACCCTAACCTCTATGGAAGAGAGCGAGGAATGTTTTCGTGCGCTCAATTGATCTCTTCGTCCTGACCTGCACCTCCAACATCTTTGTGACCCTCGTCGGAGCCTGGTGAGTAGGGGATGGTCTTGGCGAGGCTTGGGAAAGAAATTGAGACCATAGGCAAGTTCGGCAGAGGAAGACGAAGCACACGGACTAGTTGGCTTGTTCACATGAGGATGAGATCGTAGAGTAAATGCCTGAGTTGACCACCAGAGTTGTACAAGGAAAAACATGTACAAGGAAGAAGAAGAAGGCGATCTTCTTGGAAGAAGCATCTAGGGTTCTTATTTGCTTCCTTCTAGGGTTTCTAAAGCTTCTTCTTGGTGAACTTGACCTAAATGAGTAAGTGGTTCCTTCTTTCCTCCATTTACTTCTCTATTCTTCTTCCTCCTACCTCTCTCTAGGTTGGAACCTTGTTGTTCTAGGATTGAATATCTTTAGAACTCAAGAACTTTTCTTTTCTTTCTCTTTCTTCTAGGGTTTTTCTTCCTTGCGGAGAAGGGCACCTACTTGGCCGAGCTCAGATCTAAAACATGGGTTTCTTTTACTTCTTTGCTCGAGATCCTTACTACTAGAATTTTTTTCTTATCAGTAGAGGTGAGTTTTATAAATTTATTCACCTATATTACTTACTTTAAGATTATTTGCTTATCTTCTTGCTTAAAAACAAAGATCCTTGCATATAGAAGCTATGCTTTCTAGGGTTTCATATTTTTATGGTGTTCCCTATTCTATTCTAGTTATAAACTGAACCTGTAAATAGATGTACAACCTCTCTATGGTAGAGGTTGGTCTAGGGTAGGTTAGTAGCTCAATCGATGGTGCTAAGCACGTAATAATTGGTGGATTAAACTAAGGTTTTCAAGCCTTTTTCCTTCACTACTACATGACCCGATGGCGACACTATGTCAACCGATGGTGGCACCATGACAAGCGATGGTGGTAACCAAGGGTGTCAACTAATGGTGACAACTGATGGTCACCCCTTAGGTCAAGTTTTGGTTCAATTAGACTTAATGATAAATTGTTAGTGCCTTAATGGAGGTATCAACTGATGGTGATAATAATGTATCATCTAATGGTGAGAAATGATAATAGTGATGATCCTATAAATTAATGGTGGCCCAAGATGTCACAATTTATGGTGGATCAGATCACCACAACTGATGGTGAGTCAAGATCCTATATGTAGCTTTAATTCAACCCTAAACCAATGATCACTTGATTCAATGGATCTAATGGTTGGACATATACTCTAATTGATGACTTTGAATAATGAACCCGATCCAACAGATGAGGTTGGATGTTTCTGCATCCTATGGATTTGAATGAATATCATAGTGTTATATGTAGGTACTAGTGATAAGAATTTGATGGTTCAATACCTTTAATTTGTAGTCCTACCTTTTCCCTCTTATGAATAAATTTAAAAAATCACCATAACAAGTGGATGTGTACCCTTAATCAAACATGGCTTGTTACACAAATTCAAATATGAATAATTGATGATGATTGATTATAATTAGACCTCTTGAAAGATCAATCAGACAATGTAATACATTCTCTTTTGGTTGGAAATCTCAATGTAGTGCTAATTGGATATCATAGTATATCTCCATGTAAATACCTATGGGACATATGTATTGATAATATTTTGATCCCTATTTAAGGCATGGATATGTATATGATCTTTCTATAAATAATGTGATGGTCTCAGTTACCCTTGGGCATGTTGAAGCACTGTTTGAGATGAAATTTCCTTCATTTTCCAATAAGGGTTGAAACTCTAGATCTTTTGACAAGATTTTGGTATCTTGTAATAATATGATGACATATACGGTTCAATACAATGAAATGAGTGATAGCATGTGGTAATGTGATTAAGATTTACACTGAAAATTTTTTATATCTTCTAAAGTTGCAATTCTTATACAGTTTATAGAAATGAATTAGGGTTTGTATGTGCATTTATATGATGAAGCCATTATTTACCTAAATTGGCCATAACTAATCAAGTGTAACCCTAATCATGTAGAACCATGTGCTATAGAACCATATTTAGTGTGAAAACTTGTTGGATGGTAAAAAGAGTATTCCTAAGGGAAACTCAGAACACATATTGTTGAATATGTGGAGGACATGTTACCATGACCCCAAGTATTTAGGGAGGATGGTTGTAGTCATACCTAGCCCTCTTTTTCAAAATGGTGGTTGTTACAAACCCAATTTTTGGGTTCATTTGGTGAGAAATGTAATTTCTCATAATAACATAAATGAACAAATAATGATGTCTTTTGATTGAATGCATGACTTTCGTTTAAAATGACCTTGTTGATTTATTTGTGGGATTTATTGGCTATTGGGCCCAATAACAAGGAAAAGACAAAAGAAACACCATTATTAATAAGAAATGGAGAAAAGAAAAATGTAGAAACCTGTAGAAGGCATTAGAGTGTAATCCAAAGGTGGATTTCGTGCCTCTTGGGTTCCTTGGGTCCCAAGGAGACCAAAATTGCAAAGATAAAGCAATAAGAAAAGAAAAGATCAACTAGATATTTCTTTATTAAGAAAGAAATTAAAAATAATGATTAAATATGGAAAATAAGTATAATTGGGTTGTACTTGATGGATTTTTGTATCCAAAAGATTCCTAATGATAAAAGGGATGCCGGTAAGGAAAATAAAAAGAAAGATAAAGAGAAATCCTTGAAAAGAGATATTTTACTAAAGAAATGAATAAGAAGAAAGAGAAAATAGATAAAGGATAAGTAAAAGGCTAATGAATATTCCCCAATATGGAAATTCATGCCTTTAGGATTTCTTGAGATCCAAGGGACCTAAAATAACAAGGTGATGGAAAAAGGAAAAAGAATACTAATTAATTTTGATTAATTGGATAGATAATTTGGGAGGGAAGGAAGCCTTCTCATCCATTGCAATTTGTTTCCCAAATTTTGTACATAGCTAGATAATGTAAAGAAAAACGTTACCTTAAAATTTGAGGCAAAAAGGAGTTATGGTTTTGGAGATATCAATTTCTCAAGATTTCTCCAAAATAAGGCATTAATTAGCAATTGAAAAAGGTTTTTGATTGCATGCTTTGAGGACCGTTGGATCTCAATCCAATGTTGTTCACTGATCTTCTAAGTCCCACACGGACTAGGACTTTGCAAGTCACTAGAGGAATTTCCAACCTATATTTCTCAAGATCTAGAGAATATGCCAGCCTGTTAATAGTCCCTTTGGACTTGGGAGAAGAAACCGCAGGGAATCATTCCTGGTTCGACTAGGTTTGGTCGTTGTTTTGGGAATTACCCAATCCTCGTGAGCCTGACCTAGTCCCTATATATAGGGAAGGGTGCATGAAGGCACCAACATCCCTCTTTACTACCCTAACCTCTATGGAAGAGAGCGAGGAATGTTTTCGTGCGCTCAATTGATCTCTTCGTCCTGACCTGCACCTCCAACATCTTTGTGACCCTCGTCGGAGCCTGGTGAGTAGGGGATGGTCTTGGCGAGGCTTGGGAAAGAAATTGAGACCATAGGCAAGTTCGGCAGAGGAAGACGAAGCACACGGACTAGTTGGCTTGTTCACATGAGGATGAGATCGTAGAGTAAATGCCTGAGTTGACCACCAGAGTTGTACAAGGAAAAATATGTACAAGGAAGAAGAAGAAGGCGATCTTCTTGGAAGAAGCATCTAGGGTTCTTATTTGCTTCCTTCTAGGGTTTCTAAAGCTTCTTCTTGGTGAACTTGACCTAAATGAGTAAGTGGTTCCTTCTTTCCTCCATTTACTTCTCTATTCTTCTTCCTCCTACCTCTCTCTAGGTTGGAACCTTGTTGTTCTAGGATTGAATATCTTTAGAACTCAAGAACTTTTCTTTTCTTTCTCTTTCTTCTAGGGTTTTTCTTCCTTGCGGAGAAGGGCACCTACTTGGCCGAGCTCAGATCTAAAACATGGGTTTCTTTTACTTCTTTGCTCGAGATCCTTACTACTAGAATTTTTTTCTTATCAGTAGAGGTGAGTTTTATAAATTTATTCACCTATATTACTTACTTTAAGATTATTTTCTTATCTTCTTGCTTAAAAACAAAGATCCTTGCATATAGAAGCTATGCTTTCTAGGGTTTCATATTTTTATGGTGTTCCCTATTCTATTCTAGTTCTAAACTGAACCTGTAAATAGGTGTACAACCTCTCTATGGTAGAGGTTGGTCTAGGGTAGGTTAGTAGCTCAATCGATGGTGCTAAGCACGTAATAATTGGTGGATTAAACTAAGGTTTTCAAGCCTTTTTCCTTCACTACTACATGACCCGATGGCGACACTATGTCAACCGATGGTGGCACCATGACAAGCGATGGTGGTAACCAAGGGTGTCAACTAATGGTGACAACTGATGGTCACCCCTTAGGTCAAGTTTTGGTTCAATTAGACTTAATGATAAATTGTTAGTGCCTTAATGGAGGTATCAACTGATGGTGATAATAATGTATCATCTAATGGTGAGAAATGATAATAGTGATGATCCTATAAATTAATGGTGGCCCAAGATGTCACAATTTATGGTGGATCAGATCACCACAACTGATGGTGAGTCAAGATCCTATATGTAGCTTTAATTTAACCCTAAACCAATGATCACTTGATTCAATGGATCTAATAGTTGGACCTATACTCTAATTGATGACTTTGAATAATGAACCCGATCCAACAGATGAGGTTGGATGTTTCTGCATCCTATGGATTTGAATGAATATCATAGTGTTATATGTAGGTACTAGTGATAAGAATTTGATGGTTCAATACCTTTAATTTGTAGTCTTACCTTTTCCCTCTTATGAATAAATTTAAAAAATCACCATAACAAGTGGATGTGTACCCTTAATCAAACATGGCTTGTTACACAAATTCAAATATGAATAATTGATGATGATTGATTATAATTAGACCTCTTGAAAGATCAATCAGACAATGTAATACATTCTCTTTTGGTTGGAAATCTCAATGTAGTGCTAATTGAATATCATAGTATATCTCCATGTAAATACCTATGGGACATATGTATTGATAATCTTTTGATCCCTATTTAAGGCATGGATATGTATATGATCTTTCTATAAATAATGTGATGGTCTCAGTTACCCTTGGGCATGTTGAAGCACTGTTTGAGATGAAATTTCCTTCATTTTCCAAGAAGGGTTGAAACTCTAGATCTTTTGACAAGAAATTGGTATCTTGTAATAATATGATGACATATACGGTTCAATACAATGAAATGAGTGATATCATGTGGTAATGTGATTAAGATTTACACTAAAAATGTTTTATATCTTCTAAAGTTGCAATTCTTATACAGTTTATAGAAATGAATTAGGGTTTGTATGTCCATTTATATGATGAAGCCATTATTTACCTAAATTGGCCATAACTAATCAAGTGTAACCCTAATCATGTAGAACCATGTGCTATAGAACCATATTTAGTGTGACAACTTGTTGGATGGTAAAAAGAGTATTCCTAAGGGAAACTCAGAACACATATTGTTGAATATGTGGAGGACATGTTACCATGACCCCAAGTATTTAGGGAGGATGGTTGCAGTCATACCTAGCCCTCTTTTTCAAAATGGTGGTTGTTACAACCCGAATTTTTGGGTTCATTTGGTGAGAAATGTAATTTCTCATAATAACATAAATGAACAAATAATGATGTCTTTTGATTGAATGCATGACTTTCGTTTAAAATGACCTTGTTGATTTATTTGTGGGATTTATTGGCTATTTGGCCCAATAACAAGGAAAAGACAAAAGAAACACCATTATTAATAAGAAATGGAGAAAAGAAAAATGTAGAAACCTCTAGAAGGCATTAGAGTGTAATCCAAAGGTGGATTTCGTGCCTCTTGGGTTCCTTGGGTCCCAAGGAGACCAAAATTGCAAAGATAAAGCAATAAGAAAAGAAAAGATCAACTAGATATTTCTTTATTAAGAAAGAAATTAAAAATAATGATTAAATATGGAAAATAAGTATAATTGGGTTGTACTTGATGGATTTTTTTATCCAAAAGATTCCTAATGATAAAAGGGATGCCGGTAAGGAAAATAAAAAGAAAGATAAAGAGAAATCCTTGAAAAGGGATATTTTACTAAAGAAATGAATAAGAAGAAAGAGAAAATAGATAAAGGATAAGTAAAAGGCTAATGAATATTCCCCCATATGGAAATTCATGCCTTTAGGATTTCTTGAGATCCAAGGGACCTAAAATAACAAGGTGATGGCAAAAGGAAAAAGAATACTAATTAATTTTGATTAATTGGATAGATAATTTGGGAGGGAAGGAAGCCTTCTCATCCATTGCAATTTGTTTCCCAAATTTTGTACATAGCTAGATAATGTAAAGAAAAACGTTACCTTAAAATTTGAGGCAAAAAGGAGTTATGGTTTTGGAGATATCAATTTCTCAAGATTTCTCCAAAATAAGGCATTAATTGGCAATTGAAAAAGGTTTTTGATTGCATGCTTTGAGGACCGTTGGATCTCAATCCAATGTTGTTCACTGATCTTCTAAGTCCCACACGGACTGGGACTTTGCAAGTCACCAGAGGAATTTCCAACCTATATTTCTCAAGATCTAGAGAATATGCCAGCCTGTTAATAGTCCCTTTGGACTTGGGAGAAGAAACCGCAGGGAATCATCCCTGGTTCGACTAGGTTTGGTCGTTGTTTTGGGAAGTACCCAATCCTCGTGAGCCTGACCTTGTCCCTATATATAGGGAAGGGTGCATGAAGGCACCAGCATCCCTCTTTGCTACTCTAACCTCTATGGAAGAGAGCGAGGAATGTTTTCGTGCGCTCAATTGATCTCTTCGTCCTGACCTGCACCTCCAACATCTTTGTGACCCTCGTCGGAGCTTGGTGAGTAGGGGATGGTCTTGGCGAGGCTTGGGAAAGAAATTGAGACCATAGGCAAGTTCGGCAGAGGAAGACGAAGCACACGGACTAGTTGGCTTGTTCACATGAGGATGAGATCGTAGAGTAAATGCCTGAGTTGACCACCAGAGTTGTTGTGCTCACGCGAGGATGAAGAACAAGCGGTTCCGTAGATTTACCAAACTGCCCCCCGCCTCCTTCAGTCGTGTCAAGGTTAGTTTGGACTTTTGTTTCTTTTGATCACAAAGAAAAGGTGTGCGCGATCCTAGTCACTGGATCCTATGTGGACCAGCGGACCACGGATCAGACGATCCACATTTTTCTGAAAATTGCTATTAAATCAAATAAAAAGGGGTTTTCTTGATAAAATCATATCTTGAGCTAGAAAACTCAGATGAGGAAAATTAATACATGAAAAATGATCAGAAAAATATGAGGAATACAATAAAAATAGCTTGAAGGACTAAATATGTATATGTTTGCAAAAGTATTTAATTTTGATAAAAAGGTGTTAATTTGTGGTTAGAAACCCTAATTGTTAATCAAGGATAGATTTAATATTGCAATTAGGTTAATTCAAGATTGGTTAACTTGTTTAATGATCAAGTTAGATTTTAACCTGTTTTGATGATGAAATTGCAAGAATTAGGGTTTTAAACCTAATGTTGTAATTAATACCCTTAGAAACCCTAAGTGAGGAAAAAGGGAAGAAAAGATACAGTAATCTGAAAATTAGGTTTTTTGTGGACCAAACCTGATCTTAAGGATCTTAATGGGAAATAAGATAAGATAATTAGGGTTTGATGGATATTTTGATAAAAGTAAAATAAAAGTGGTAAAAAGGAAATGAAACCCTAATTTTCAAGAAACCCTAAAATTGGAATAGAAATCCTAAGGAATAAGATGAAATTGGATAACTATTGATAAAAGGAAGTTGGAATGTTTATTTCAGAATTTTTGTGCACTTTTCTTGCTTTATTTGATTTTTTCTCTCTACATAATTTTGTCTCTAAATCTTCGATATAGGTATGTGGTTACGCTTATGAATATCTCGAATTAGTTTTTCGAGGCTTTCTGAAGTTCTCCTCGATGACTTGAATTATATTGTTGGATGATTTTAATTCATGCAAAATATAATGTGGATATGACTATTACTTAAGATATGTGCCTACTAGCTCAGATCCTAGTCCCCTCTTTGTCTTAATAGTTTAACCTAGTATATGGCTACCTATAGGGTAGGTCCATCAAGTCATTAGATGACTTAGTACATGGCTACCAATGGGGTAGGTCCATCAAGTCACCTTGAGTCAGGGATTGGACTACCTTTGGGTAGGGCCATGTGACTCTATAACCCTAAGTATTGGCTACCTATAAGGTAGGGCCATGGGGGTAAGGATCTACCATGTGAGAGAGGTAGTGTCCATGTCCACTATAGGGACAACACAGAGATAGGGGATAGGTAAGGATTGAGTAGTATTGCTTAAAACGTAATCTTGAATGTTAAATGATAATTGGTTGATTACATTGCTATCATAGTTGCACAATTTTTGTAATCCACCACATGCAAGCTTTATGTTGACCGAGTATTTGTTTGTCGGTGTTTTAGGTACAAACCCCAAAAGAACAAACAGTAAATTGTCACATTATGAAAATAAGAAGTAAAGTGCAAGGAGGATTACATAGAGTAGTTTCAAGATGTGGATAGATAGTTTACCAAAGTTTTAAAAAGGTATGCAAGGTTTTATTTTATACCAGTTTTTAGACTAGTTGGTAAATTTTGATAATTGTTATTGATTATTTTTCGAACCTTTGATCCTGTTAATTGGGATAATGGATCTGACCTCTTGGTCTCCCTTAATTGGGGGTTACCGGGAGGCAGGGTCAGTACATTTGGTATCAGAGCATAGGTTCCTCATTTAATCTTTAATAATTATTAAATTTTACAAACTCCATAGAACCTAAGGGAGTTATTAGAGGATTTTCCAAAAGACTGAGGTGTCTAGAAAAGGATCACATCTGAGTACTGGCAAGATTTTCCTCCGCATCGCTAGTCGGAATATGAGGACTCCCAAATTAGTGTGACTGTCTGGCGGAAGTCTTAGGATTTGACTCAAAATAAGATACCTTTACGACTCTCTCATTGTGTTCATCCCTTCTCAACTCAAACTCTATTAAGGACCTCAAGGATTAAGGTTTCCTCTCTTTTCCTCACCCTTTTGAGGTATGGGTAAGGTTGATAAGGTTTAAGGAATCCTCCACCAAATTAATGACAAGCATGTAAACAAGATGTCATGGACATAAGCTTAATAGATTAAGCGCAAATGAAATAATAGATACATGCTTAGGTCGTATGACATAAGTTGTCATGCCCTCAGGAGAGACCTGAGGCTAGGCCTTCTTGACAGGAGGATAAGTGAAGAGAGTTAGTCTTGGAGGTAAAGATCTCCATTGCAAGTAGAGACCTGGCGCATCCTCTGAGGATGATGTTAACCCTAAACATAAGTGAAGGTAAAGAGATAGATGACATGATGAGTTAGATGTCGTGGTTGACCAAGTGTTTGTATGGACACACCTTGGGAAGCCATGTGAGCCATGAGAGGTTAGATAACCTAGTACCTTTGGTGACCCAACCCTGGAAAGGGGTGTGCGTGTTATAATGAAGGATAGCTCCTTCATTAATGAGGTTAGTGAAGAACCTATAGAAACCCTATATCCTTATGCAAGTAGGGGATAACATGCACCTAGAGTACGTTAGTGGTGTGGCAGTAGGTTGAAACCCTAGCCAGTAAGCATGATGGATAGATTATGAGATAAGAATAAAGTGCTATGAATAACCTCGAGAGAACGTAAGTTGGAACATAGGCTTCACCCACGAAGAGGTGTGCTTGTGAGCTTGATTGTTTATGGAGAAAGGACCTCTAATAGTGAGGATGGTGGTAGGGTTAGCTCTAGAGAGAGAGCAGGACCCCGAGTAGGAAGGTTAGAAGACTAGACTCCGAGATATGAGGAATAGTGAGGAGTTGAGGATGAAGCAACCTAAGTGAATGTTTGTGGTTGCCTCATGCTTGATCCTTGGAGACTGATGATGTCTTGGTTTCCATGAGAGGAACCAAACCATAGAGAGAGGATGAGTCTTCTAGTACCTCTATACCTTTGGTAAAGATGAGAAGAAGAGTTCCTTAGATGTTTAGTAGCAGGTTGTGAGGCTTTATACCTTGTTGGTTGTCCTTGAGGAGGACTCCACTCTGATGTGTGGTTCGAGTAGAAGGATGATAGGAAGTCCATGCCATACCATGGACATGCTTGATTCATGGTTAAGAAGTTGGGCATGCAGTTGGACACCCAAAGGTGAACTTAGGGTTCCTAGGCCTAAGAGCAGAAGTAGTGCACCTAATGCTCTTGATGAGATTGGAGTCTCTATAGATTTGAGCATGGTACTCCTCATGGTTAGAGGAGAGAGAAACCCCTTAATCTTAAAGGATGTTTGATGAAACCCTAACAGACAAGTTGATGACATAGGGAGGTATGATCTTGATCTAATGAGAACAAGTGTGACCTAGCATGGTTAAGTAGGTGTCTGCTTGTGCCTTAGTAGCTTGATAAGGCTAAGCATGCTCATGTGGATGCAGACCCTAAACATAAGGATGCTTGTGACCTTTGTTATCAGGGTGTAGTTTCCTCCCATCCTGGGAGAGGGACCCTTTGTAGGGTGTATACCAGTTTTGTTGAGGTAACCTAAAGAGGTTTCAAAGGATCTTGAGAAACTAAGTGAAGAGTACATGGTAAGAGAATGAACCTGTAAGACCCATAGATAACCATCTCTAAGTGCATGTGGATGTGTTACCGTGAAGGTAATCAGTATGGGGCATGACCATGGTAGGCAGGTCGCCATGACCCCTATGAAGGGATGAAAGTCAGCCCATGAATACAGAGAGAGAGATGATGTAGGCTTGGGTAAGGCTCTAAGTTGGAAATGTACTATGTTTGAATCCTAAGTCTATCTTAGGGTCAGGTAGGGATAAGACCGATGGAAGTAGGAGTTGCCTAATTCCCTAGTTTCACATGACCATAGGGTCGGGAGGTAACATCTATCATTGTCTGAGGGCCAAAGGTTGGGAGATTAATCACCTTCATGAACTCATGGGACCCAAAGGGCAGATGAGTAGGGAACTCTCTAGATGCATGAGGGAAGAGGGATGACCCCAAAAGTGTCGGCACCCTATAGACCCAGAGGAGATGACCAAGGATTATGTGTGGACCCAAGTAGGTTCGGAACCAGTTTTCCATGGAAGTACCATTGATATCAAGATAATTGTGATATAGAGACATAAGTTGCGTGTTTCAACTTCTATTTGAAAGTGTACTGGCAATGTGGGATCTACCATCTCTACTCTTGAAATAGGAAGAACTTTGTGTTTGGATGGCCGCCAAATGCTTATTTCCTCTTGTTATGCGAGTGAGAGATAGGAAAGTATGCGTGCCATACACCAAGGGTAAAGATGATGTGAGTTGGAACGTTGCCATGAGGAATGAGGACAGAGATGATAACGTGCTCATGTCGAGTGAATGATACATGGATAGGTACAAACAATAAGAGTATTAAGGTAATCATCTTGTGAGAATGTTTTATCATGAGCTATGTGGAATCTGCTGGTGATACAAGGTTGAGTTTGATAACCAAGAGGATGAGCTCAAAGTGTTCTGATAAAGATAGACTCAGAGTTTGAGACGAGATGATAAGTGGAATACATGGAAGTGTATGTCTTCAACATTACCTAATACCTAAGGATGTGAAGTGGGAATGGATGCTCTGGTGGAGATATAGCTGCCTAGTTTGGCTAGAGACTAGAAGATAGGTTTGACTAACCCTCAGATGCAATGATACTGATTGATCAAGTTAATGGTTAGTCAACCTAGTCTTCGATGCGATGGAAGGATGGTGGTAGAATCTCAGATACACTTCTTTGGATAGGAAGGTAATAAAACCCTGATGAGAGTGATTTAGGGATTCTGAGGAAATGATCTTGAGGAATCATGACATATAGGAGATCATGATTTTAAGATCACCATACACAGTGGTACTACAAAAATAGTAAGTGACGGTAGTACTTTGGATGCTTAAGATAAAGTTGTATGTGGTATTTGGACATGCAAGCCAAGAGGTGAAGGACGAACACCAGTAACCCAGTGCATTGATATAAAGGATAAAGAGTTCCAGAGAGGGAATGGGAGTTCATCACTATGGATGTTGTAAGTCTCCCCTAGACCAAGGAATGTTAAGATTCAATATGGGTTATGGTAGCTCACCTTACCTAGATGACAAGAGAAAGAAATAGTATTGTCAAGGGATAGATCGGGTTGAACTTCGTATAAGAGAGAGAGATGGTTCAACTACACCATGATGTGAGCTCAAAAGTTAGTGAGTATAACCTAAAGGCTCACTTCCATAAGGTGGAAGTGGATACATGAAGAACTCGTTGTCAGTACAGTTTATCACACCATACTAATGGTCAGTATGATCCAAACTAGAGGGTCTGATGAGAGTATGTGTGCTCATTCAGGGTGATACATAGAGACAGTTCTTAAGATGTGATGTTAACCACCATAGCCTTTATCAGGATGCAAAAAGTTCTATAAGGAGGTTGTGTCGGTCACCACTTCATTACGATGATATTAGTGAAGGAGGCCTCACGAAAGTCAGAAAAGAACCACAGTGTGTGCAGATGAAGTCGCTTTGCTCGTGCAAAGGCTGAGAGAGGGAACCAGAAGTGACATAAGTCATGAGCTGATGCAAAGAAGACTGACTTGCAGTTCACTGTGGGAGAGTATGTGATGTGAAAATATGGCCCCTCTAAGCTACAGCTTAGAAAGTTGAGTCCCTGATATATGGATCCATTTGAGATGGATTGGTGGAGATGGTTGTGTTTAGCCTTGCCCCTCAGGATAACATGATGTGTAATGTGTTCCATAAGTCTGATCTAGAGCACTATGTGAGGTACCCAAGCCATGTGTTGAGCCCTGAACCTATTCAACTTTTGAGAGGCTAAAATGTCATGAGTCACCTATGAGGGTACGATATACCAAGGTAAGAAAGAACTCAGATAGAAGAATATGAGATGGTGAAGGTTCTTGGGAAGCACCATGGAAAGGGTGAAGCCACATGGGAGCCCTGATGGACATAAGAAAGGCTTATCCTGAACTGGTTGTTTGCTTGATGGACATTTGAGGAAAAAATTCTTATAAGAGGGGAAGGATGTTACAACCCCAATTTTTTGGTTCATTTGGTTAGAAATGTAATTTCTCATAATAATATAAATGAACAAATAATGATGTCTTTTGATTGAATGCATGAATTTCATTTAAAATAGCCTTGTTGATTTATTTGTGGGCTTTATTGGCTATTGGGCCCAATAACAAGGAAAAGATAAAAGAAACTACAATATTAATAAGAAATGGAAAAAGAAAAATGTAGAAACCTCTAGAAGGAATTAGAGTGTAATCCAAAGGTGGATTTCGTGCCTCTTGGGTTCCTTGGGTCCCAAGGAGTCCAAAATTGCAAGTTAAAGCAATTAGAAAAGAAAAGATCAACTAGATATTTCTTTATTAAGAAAGAAATTAAAAATAATGATTAAATACGAAAAATAAGTATAATTGAGTTGTCCTTGATGGATTTTCGTATCCAAAAGATTCCTAATGATAAAAGGGATGCCAGTAAGGAAAATAAAAAGAAAGATAAAGAGAAATCCTTGAAGAAAGATATTTTACTAAAGAAATGAATAAGAAGAAAGAGAAAATAGATAAAGGATAAGTAAAAGGCTAAGGAATATTCCCCAATATGGGAATTCATGCCTTTAGGATTTCTTGAGGTCCAAGGGACCTAAAATAACAAGATGATGGCAAAAGGAAAAAGAATACTAATTAATTTTGATTAATTGGATAGATAACTTGGGAGAGAAGGAAGCCTTCCCATCCATTGTAATTTGTTTCCCAAATTTTGTACATAGATAGATAATGTGAAGACAAACGTTCCCTTAACATTTGAGGCAAAAAGTAGTTATGGTTTGGGAGATATCAATTTCTCAAGATTTCTCCAAAATAAGGCATTCATTGGCAATTGAAAAAGGTTTTTGATTGCGTGCTTTGAGGACCGTTGGATCTCAATCCAATGTTGGTGGCTCAGCTTCTAAGTCCCACACAGACTGGGACTTTGCAAGTCACAAGAGGAATTTCCAACCTAGATTTCTCAAGATCTAGAGAATATTCCAGCATGTTAATAGTCCCTTTGGACTTGGGAGAAGAAGTTGCAGGGAATCATCCCTGGTTCGACTAGTTTTGGTCATTGTTTTGGAAAGTACCCAATCCTCGCGAACCTGACCTTGTCCCTATATATAGGGAAGGGTGTGTGAGGGCAGCAACATCCGTCTTTTCTACCCTAACCTCTACGGAAGAGAGCGAGGAGCGTTTTCGTGTGCTCAATTGATCTCTTCGTCCTCACTTGCACCTCCAACATCTTTGTGACCCTCGTCGGAGTCCAGTGAGAAGGGGACGGTCTTGGTGAGGCTTGGGAAAGAAATTGAGACCGTAGGTGAGTTCCGCAGAGGAAGACAAAGCTCCCTGACTAGTTGGCATATTCGTAGGAGGATGAGATCGTAGAGTCAACGCCTGAGTTGACCACCAGAGTTGTTGTGCTCGCGCGAGGTTGAAGAAGATGCGGTCCCGCAGATTTACCAAATTGCCCCTCACCTCCTTCAGTCATGTCAAGGTTAGTTTGGACTTTTGTTTCTTTTGATCGCAAAGAAAAGTCACACGTGATCCTGGTCACTGGATCCTAAGTGGACTAGCGGACCACAGATCAGACGATCCATCTTTTTCTGAAAATTGCTATTAAATCAAATAAAAAGGGGTTTTCTTGATAAAATCATATCCTGAGCTCGAAAACTCGGATGAGGAAAATTAATACATGAAAAATGATCAGAAAGATATGAGGAATACATTAAAAATAGTTTGTAGGACTAAATCTATCTTTGTTTGCAAAAGTATTTAATTTTGATAAAAAGGTGTTAATTTGTGGTTAGAGACCCTAATTGTTAATCAAGGATAGATTTAATATTGCAATTAGGTTAATTCAAGCATGGTTAACTTGTTTAATGATAAAGTTATATTTTAACATGTTTTGATGATGAAATTGCAAGAATTAGGGTTTTAAACCTAATGTTGTAATTAATACCCATAGAAACCATAAGTGAGGAAAAGGGAAGAAAAGAAATAGTAATCCGAAAATTAGGGTTTTTGTGGACCAAACCTAATCTTAAGGATATTAATGGAAAATAAGACAAGATAATTAGGATTTGATGGATATTTTTATAAAAGTAAAATAAAAGTGGTAAAAAGGAAATGAAACCCTAATTTTCAAGAAACCCTAAAATTGGAATAGAAATCCTAAGGAATAAGATGAAATTGGATAATAATTGATAAAAGGAAGTTGGAATGTTTATTTCAGGATTTCTGTGCACTTTGCTTGCTTGATTGGATTTTCTCTCTCTACGTAATTCTGTCTCCAAATCTATAGTACAGGTATGTGGTTACACTTATGAATATCTCGAATTCATTTTTTGAGGTTTTCTGAAGTTTTCCTCGATGACTGGAATTAAACTATTGGATGAATTTAATTCATGAAAAATATAATGTGGATATGACTATCACTTAAGATATGTGCCTACTAGCTCAGATCCCAGTCCCCTCTATGGCTTAATAGTTTGACCTAGTATATGGCTACCTATGGGGTAGGTCCATCAGGTCATTGGATGACTTAGTACATGGCTACGAATGGGGTAGGTCCATCAAGTCACCTTGAGTCAGGGATTGGACTACCTTTGGGTAGGGCCATGCAACTCTATAACCCTAAGTATTGGCTACCTATAAGGTAGGGCCATGGGGGTAAGGATCTACCATATGAGAGAGGTAGTATCCATGTCCACTGCAGGGACAACACAGAGATAGGGGATAGGTAAGGATTGAGTAGTATTGCTTAAAACATAATCTTGAATGTTAAATGATAATTGGTTGATTTTTGTTATCCACCACATGTCAGTTTTATGCTGACCGCATATTTGTTTGTCAGCGTTTTAGGTACAAACCCCAATAGAACAAATAGTAAATTGTCAAATTGTGAAAATAAGAAGTAAAGTGCAAGGAGGATTAGATAGAGTAGTTTCAAGTTGTGGATAGATAGTTTACCAAAGTTTTAAAAAGGTATGCAAGGTTTTATTTTATACAATTTTTCAGTTTAGTTGGTAAAATTTGATAATTGGTATTGATTATTTGTCGAACCTTTAATCCTATTAATTGGGATAATGGCTCTGACCTCTTATTCTCCCTTAATTGGGGTTACCGGGAGGTGGGGTCATTGCAGTGGTGGTTGTATCTCTGTGATTGTCAAGTGATAAAGGTTTTTCTTTGCATATGCTGAATTCTGGAACCATTACTTGTACCAAGGTGGGCTAGTTGTTTACATGACTATATGTCATTGTTTTGCAATTAGACTGAGATGTCACTACATTGCAGACTCATACTAACCTGGCATGGAGAAGATCTTAAAGTCTAGCTCTTCCTTGATCTAATATGGAACTGATTGTGACCAAGCGATGGTGAGTTAGACTTTGAGTTGTACGACTCAAACTCCTCTTGGAATAATAAAAGTTGTAACCCAAGTCGTGTAGTATATATCAGTTAGGGTTAAATACATCACACATTGGTTGAGAAACCCTTGTTTTATCTTTATACTACAAAAATCATACATGAAGTAGATTTATGAAAATTGAGTAATCCTACTTCTTTCTAAAGCTTATTTACTTAAATTCTTAGTATTCTTTAACTGTTAAATTTACTTAAATTTCATATTTAATACCCTATCTACTCAATCTATTTACGGTTAATTAATATGGTGTAATTAATATCTATTGGAGAGAGTTATATCTCTCACTGGGATTTTGTCTCACCCATGGGTCACCACATCTTCTTAGGTGGTTGCGGGAAACGATGTCGAGGTCGTGTAGTGGAAGAGAACCAACCTAGTGATCAATAGATTTAGAAGGTTGGTCAGTTGTAGATATTAGTAGTAGAGTTCTAGTGTCGTCCATATAAACTCTCATTTCCGACTATGGGAGGTTTTTTCTCAATGATGTACTTGTATTGCCATGAGATTTTGGCAGTATTCCACTGTATGTATATATGGCATGAACATGTAAATGCTTCTTTTACATACAGGATATGGATGAGGCCTTTGAGCACAGATGTAAATTCCCGTTATAATATATGAGGATGGAAAAGATGGACCTTTATGTAAATGTTTTAAAAACTTGTTCATGATGTGAATTTTAGTTTTAATTATTCCTTATTTTTAACTGTTTGATTAATTAGATGTCGACAGTGTTTTATTTTTTGAGTAATCTCATTTAGCGTGGCATGGTGTCACATTATGAGACATGACATGATTACTCTATTCCTCCTATTTATGAATGGTATTGATACATTGGTTAGTTTAAATGACATAAACCTAAATGCATCATGGTCATGTAACTTATGTCATCCACTTTAGCTCTTATCCATTGACATTTCAATCCTATGTTTATCTTGAAGGAACATGATAACACATGTATGTTGATAAACAAACCATCTATCCTTAACAGTGGTCTTGTCCAACCATCAACAAACCATACACAACATTATAGAATCACTCTACTTTTTCCAAATAAAACTTGGCGGATCAACATCAATTGTCTCTCTCTATTGGAGAGGAACATTAGACAACTCATCTAATAGATATCTTTAACTCATATATAACGAATAACTCTAGATACTAGGATTCATGACCTTGGCATGCACTATAGGTGTTGTACCCTAGTTTTACCACTTCCTCAACATCATAACCGGATGAAAATATATAGGAGGAATCCTCCTAACTCTTGGAAGGCTCAAAAAGCATGCTCATTACAAAACATAATGATTTTGGAACTATATTCCAAGGAAATCACACAACATATCAAGATATCCATCCTAGGATAACAACAAATTTGCTGCTTACCAAGTTGCACGAGATCCATATGGAAGATATGCCTCAAAAAGAAATAACATCAAGGAAAAATCACTTCATACGTCAAAGAAACATTGTACAGGGGACACCAGCAAAAGGGTAACCAATTCTATTTTTCCCACGAAGGTTACACTTTTTATGTATCATTTTACCTCTTACAACTTGGGTTCCTTGTCAATAGCATAGTAATTATTAATATTATCACATCTCATTACTCTTTTCTCATCAACTCTTCATCATTCATATGTATGTAGTTTCATGCTATCATGTTCCTCCACCACTTATAAATGAATAGATCTTCATATTCCGCATTTGCTTCATTACACAAGGATCATCTCCCTTAATTTTCTTCATTTGTCATGAAGATTGTACATTATCAGTTCTTACATACATAGGTTGGTATGAGATAAACTCAGGTTCCACTTTATTCATCTGGCATTATTCTCATTCATCTTCTCATATTATACTTATCACAGGAGTCCTGTCCATCTTATGTGAATTTCATACCTTGAATCACTTTAATATCGTAGACGTATCAATCTTTTACTTTATTATCTTCTTGAATTACAGATTCAAGAAATCCTCATTATCTTATCTGTATTCATATTTAGGTTTCATGGTGTTGTATCTTTCTCTTATAGTTACCAAATATTCAAGTTTTGATATGTTACGATTTAATTCTCATCTTCTTTAGGGTAAGATTAAGATATTTGCACCATGATTTCTGATTTTTATGCTCTTTAGATTGTCTCAAAATGACTACTTGATCAGAGTAATAAGAAAGATAACAAACTAAGAGTTCTATACCTAACTTTTCTTCAATACCTTAGTACCTAGCCAAGGCATCGAATTACTGAGAGTAGGTAGTTTGTACCATTTTTTTATGTCATATTCCTAACTTAGACATCATCCTAGTCCTAAGTCCTTATGTCGTTGTACTCTCAGAGAACCTAAAGCTCTAATACCAACTTGTGAGAAATTGTTACACTAAACGAGATTACTCGAAACACTAAACATGATCAATCACTAACTAAACACATACCCAGAAAATAGGGTAAACTAAAACCTATTTCAACATCAACACATGCTCAGAAACATTTGCATAAGACTCCAATATCTTTCTTGTATTCATACTTTCCCAAGAATTTGATACAATTTGTTCTATGGCCTTAGCCACAACATATATACATAGGAGACCATTATTTGTATATACCTCATAAACAAGCATTAACATGCAAACAAAAGCCCAATTCATTTGAAACATAATATACAAACTTTTCCCGCCCAGACCTAAGAGTACTGGAATGATTCTAGGACACTAGAAAACTAAACAACCATATCTAGGGTTCATCACCTCATATTCTCCTCATTGTCATGGTATTGTTTTTGTTGTTATCGGTCACCTAAAACGATGTGGTGACCGACAAGTTGAGACCCAGTCCCAACGAGAGATATAACTCTCTCCAAAAAATATTGATTACATTCGATTCAATAGTAAATAATTAAGCATTTCAAGTATTTAATAGTCATATGAGCAGGTTGAATAGTTCAAGCATGCTAAATAGATTAAGCAAATAAGCTTAGCAATAAGTATAATTATCATGTAACAGATAATCCATTTTTTTATCAGATATCTACTCAAGTTTCATAAGATTGCTTCTATAACAATCGTCATTATTAGTTGGACTATCATAATATGCCATGCTAACAACACAAGAAAACTAGTAGCATAAGCATCTCTAACATCATGAATATGTCTAGTAGCATAACATGGATATTAATATTGGCATGTTTAATAAAGTGAACAAATCTACATCATAAGAAGAGCTAACATCATAAGCACAACTAATTACATAAGCATGTTTAGCAGTTTAAGCATTTCTAATTACAATGGCATGGCTAGCAATATTAAACATAGCCAACAACATCATTTTAACTATCAGTGCCAATATATCTTACAACATAAACATGTTTACAACAAGAGCATAACTACATCATAAGCATATCTATCATATCTTATTTTACTATACATTATCTCTATGTAAAGAAAGAAAACCAGGGTTATCATCAAATGTGAAACATTGTGTATAAACCTAAAGAAATATGCCATATGGTTATTACATTTTCTTATCATGCCTTGAGGAATTTGAGAATACCACTCAAAATCCAACTGATAATTGCTAAGTCAAAATCAGTGCCATATAAGATCTACGGAAGAGCTGAACTCTAAGATCTTCTCTTCCCCCAGTCAGTATGGGTCTGCCACAACAACACATAAGATCAAGTTGCTAATAGCTTAGTCCGTCCTTTGTAGAGGTCACGACACTAGTGAAAGGAGGTGGGTACACATACCCTACCATCCGTGGTACAACCATAGTTGTCCTCCAATCTCATCACATATATAATCATCGAGACATGACTATAGCCATTCTCAAACTTAGGGATATGTATGATCGTAGTCATCCTCCCTAAACACTTGGATTCAGGATGACAAGCACGCCACATACTCAATAGTATGAACTCTGAATTTCCCTTATGAATACTCATTTCACCATCTGGAAAGTTTTAACACTCATATAGATCTATGTCACATGGCACTACATGATTATAATTTCACTTTATTAATTATTGCCAATTGGGTGAATTAAGGTTGCAACAAACAATTGGACATGAAAACCCTAATTCATCTCTAGCAGGCATTAACATATAACAACTACATAATATATAAAATGTATCTCAGTGTTCCCCACCTCATCATCACATGGTACTCTTCACTTGACATTAATGAGACTGCACTTGTCATCATACTGTCACAAGATATAAATCCTTATCACAACATCACATGCTATAAACCCTTGTCATACTACCCAAATGTCATTAAGACCATCATATCATTTCCTACAGGTTCATCATTATCTTTCCATGCCATATTCAAAGGCTCAAAAAAATCACCACTCATGTGATGCACAAACTCAACATGATGTTGCAATAAAGAACTAACAGATGTTCACATGATAGAATTCTAGGATTATCTTAGCCTTAAAAGCATTCATTTATTATATCAACATATAAGGAGGCTATATGATTTGTCATCATCACACTAACAATGTACAAGTTTAGCTTAAGAAAGAATAAATAATAAAGATATGATAACCACTAGTTAACACATTAGTGTTTAAATCAATCATTAGTAAAGATATTCCATCATTATATTAACCACTCAAGGAAGCATAGAAAATCTAACCACCATCATGTATTATCACTAGGGTTAGGATCAACGAGATAGGTTACTTTGATGTTACAAATAAACACTCATACCCAAACCATAAGTCATGGCATCCCCATTCGATTATGGATGCATGGGCTAAAGCATCAATTTCACATTCCATATTGTCCTTAAGTATGGATCTACACATAACTCAAGATGTAACAATCAGTTTATAGAATCTAGGGTTCAACCACAAAAGAGTGTAATCCATGATTGTATTCTTCATTCAAGGACTATTTATAACCACTTACCATCATTTGGTTATATTAAGACTAGGTATAATAAGCTATACTTCATTAGGGTTAAATATCAACACAACATGGTCATTATCCCTTCTATTCATATGAGTGAAAAGGTAAGAGCACCTTATTAAGGGTAACTCTCCATTTGTTCCAATCTCATTCAACCCATATCACCATACCACAACATCACTCAGAACCATTGGATGTTGAAAAGGTAAGACCATTGGTTATTTACATAAATAAACACCATAAACAAACCATATGTAAAGCCATCACGTTGTGACCTAGAAAGAGTCACCATTTAACCCTAGACATCCCTTATTCAATAACATAAAGGGGCACTATACATTGTGGGGTTAAAACCCATCATTGGTTGTATATTTTAAGCAAGTCATCATACCAACCATTAAGCTCCTGCAATTGACCACATAAGAAAAATAATTAAATTTAGATTATTAGAAATCACATGTAATACTATAGGTTTCAATCCAAACCCTTGGATGTTGAAGCATCCAATCTCAACCATTGGATCAAGTCCATTATTCCAAACTATTAGATGGAGAAGTGTTAGATCCTAACCATTTTATCTGATTCATATTTCAAAACCATCCATTGGAGTATAAGTCTAACCATTAGATTAATTGAACCAATAAACCATTTGTTTAGGGCTTAATTGAAGCCACATATAAAACCTTGACTCACCATTGGTTGTGGTGACTTGATCCATCATCATTTGTTGCACATGGTGTTACCATGTGTTCATAGGATCAACACTACTATCATCTCTCGCCATCGGTTGTTGCATTGATGTCACCATTGGTTGATATCTTCATTAGGGTATTTAGTGGTTGGTCATTAAGCTTCTAATTGAACCAAAACCTGACCTAATGGGTGACCATTGGTGGTCACCATTAGTTGACACCCTTGGTCACCACCATCAGTTGTCAAGGTAGCAACCCCATTGATTGTTCCATGGTATCACCATCAGTTGTGTGGTACTGAAGGAAAAAGCTTGAAAACCCTAATTTTAACCATCGATTGTTAGGTTCTTAGCACCATTAATTGTGCTATCAACCTGTACTATACCATGATCTACCTGAGTATGGTTGTGCACCTATTTATAGGTTCATCTAGAATTGGAACAGAACATGGAACACCATAAAAATTCGAAATCTCAAGCAAGCTTAGCTTCTTAAGGCTTAAATCACCATTTTTAAGAAAGATCATGTGGTAACAAGCTTATAGTAAGCAATATAAGTAAAGAGGGTTATAAAACTCACCTATAGAGAGTAGGTAAGATCCCAAACAGCAAGAGTATCAAGCAAATAAGGTAAGAAAACCCAATATATAGATCTGAATTCGGCCAAGTGGGCACTTTTTTCCATAAAGAAGCAAAACGCTAGAAGAAGCAAGAAAGGTAGATTATGGAGTTCTAGAGCAACTTCTACCATGTAAAAATAGAGTTACGACCTGGAGAAAGGTAGGATGAAGAAGAAAAGAGAAGGAAACATTGTACAGAAAG
This sequence comes from Alisma plantago-aquatica, assembly GCA_963693085.1. NCBI lineage: Eukaryota > Viridiplantae > Streptophyta > Magnoliopsida > Alismatales > Alismataceae > Alisma > Alisma plantago-aquatica. The sequence continues at coordinate 898,333,177 of OY856413.1, read as the reverse complement.
GGATACTTACTTGTTTAGGTCAAGATCACCAAGAAGGAGCGTTAGTCAATCGTAACCCTAGATGCTTATATCAAGAAGATCCACACCTTCTTCTTCCCTGGACAGGTCCTCCTCAAAATTATAGAGGAAAGACAAAGATATTAAAAGGATGGAAGTTGTAGAGAGAAAAAGATTACTTTTGGGTGCTTAAGGATAGGTATATAAAACTTTAGGATAAAGAAAAAGAAAAACATGAGGTGTCGTAGTAGCTCTCCATGTGTCAATGGCCTGAAATTGTTAAGGATATACAAGAAACCCCACAAACAGATGCCCCACCATTCATAGAGACCTGCTTTTCCACCATTTGTGGAATCTACAAGCCAATCAAAATAAACCCTTGGTTAATAGCTCCAAAAGATAGCTCATCCACAAAGGGGTAAACCCTAAAATACCCTTGAAGAAGACAACACCAAACCAAGGTTCAACTATGCACCCCATGGATCAACATTATCAATAATAATAATATAACATTAAGGAACACAATGCATGTGACAAATTGCAAGTAAGACCTAATATTTGGGTAAATTGTAGTAAATCCAAAATGTACATAAAATTGCATAACTTGCACAAACAATGTCCAAATTGGATCAAATTTGAAACTTAAGCTTGTCTTATGATTCCAAAGAATATCACAAGATTATATTAGGGTTCAAAGAATTCAATTATGTTAATTAATCTTGTTCAACAATTTAATTAAGGCTAGGGGTCTCACATTCATACTCACTCGATGGGAATGTTCTCAATGATCTTCCCACTCTCGGGGGTTGATCTCCATTCATACCCACGGACTGGGGTGTCCAAAAATATCATTTTCACTGGTTGGGAGATTGTTAATGGCATACCCACTCATTGGGAGTATTCTTTATCCATGCATTCCTCCAGAGATTGCATTAGGGCGATGAGAAAGTTATATTCCTATTTTCATTTTCATGTATTGGTCATTTATGTCTTTCATGTATATTTAAATCTCTCTCTCTTTCTCTTTTTTATGTGCATACATTTCTCCACCTTCATACATGGATATGTAAATCATATAGACTTCTTTACATTTTTCTTAATTCTCATTACTCTTACCCTAACAAGGGTTCATATGGGTAGGGTTTCCATTTTACCCATTGTACTCCCTTTTCTCAGTATTAAATTTTAGTGTGTAGGTTAGGGACTACACCCTAAATTTTAGCATATCTATGTCCTTTGACCCACTTTGGTTTTCCCCATCCCAACCCTGGCCCCATCTAGGGTTATGCTCACAAGGAAAAACCCATAAAGCATTTTCTTTACTTTATCATTATTTCCAAGTTACATGTACATTAATTGACAGAGGATGTCTTAATTGTACATCTTCTTAAAAAATCCTAACTTTATATGAGGAGAGAAATTTCTTTTGGGGTTTATTAAGCAAAGAGGATGAGAAGTGGATGAATCAAGATGAGAAGACACCATACCGGTATTTTACCTTGGGAAAAATTATTCAACTTTGTCCAAGTAGGATGTACAGGCATGGGAGTCCTCATAAGATGATTAAATGTGTTGAGGAAAATTTCACCAGCCTGACGAGTCATGGTCCATTCTAGACACCATTGTCTTTAGAAAATTCCCTAATGGTTCCCTCATATTTTTACAGATAACTTGAAATTAAAAACTATTAAATATTATTTGATGAAATATGGGAATCTGATGCCAAATGTAACAACCTCACTTTTCATAAACCCCCAATCAAGGATGGTCAAAAAGATGAGAGCCATTACCAAAAACATTTACCCAAGTATCTAGATTTTAATCAAATAATATAAAATTATAAATAATTTTATTAATTTCAAAAGTTATATACAAGATGCTTACATGAAGTTCTATCCTAAGAACAATACATTTGATAATATATAACTAGCAAGTCCTCCTTTTAAATCATTAATGACTTCATGTGATTTTCATCTTTATCCTCATGTTTGTTGTCATGTATATATGTATATACCTAAAACTATGTGAAACAAATATGTGATCGGTATATTGACATATGGGTATGTGGGGTTCTTCCAATATGTACAAGTAAATAACAACATATATTCTAAAAAATACTTGCAAATATAAATTGGCATTTTCTTCATGTAATCTTTATTTTATGTGATATTCATATTGGCATTATAATTGAATAATATTAAATAAACATCTGACAATTTAATTGTTGAATCCTTGAGAAACACTTAGAAAACACTGACTAACTAATGTGATTACTCTGAGGAATAACCACATACCTTGATGTTGAAACATGAGGAACATCTTGTAGATTACACATAAGTTACTTTCAAGAAATACAATAAACAAAGATGAAACCAAAAAAATCCTATTATATATGCATCTATGTAAATCCTAAAGTGTCACCATCACATTTCATACATTAAACCCTACTCGGGTCTTAGTCTAGGGTCTAGGTTTCATTGTTATCATGTTATAATTAGAGTCATGCTTCAAAACCCTAATTTCCATGATTATCTTTTTGATAACTTCAAAACCCTAATTCATCTTTGGTGTTACCATGATTATCAAAACTATCATATTATAGCACTAGGAACACTTATATCAAATTAATCACATTAATTTTACAGCAAGTTACATCATTGATGTTTAGGATCCTATTCACACATGTTAAGGATCACCTCACTCTAGAAAATGTAGTTTCTCATCTTTATGATCATAACCATGTTTAGTTTCCATCATAGTCCATAATATCAGATAACATCATAAAAGAGAGTTTTTCAACATATTTAACATGTTAGTAATCAAAATTAGGATTTTCATGCATTAATAACCACTTAAACCCATCTTTGCACTAATTTGTTATTCAAAGCATAATAAGACTCTGAAACTATATTGTTTGGATTCATCTCTTTTGCTGATAAAATTTTATATATAACTTGTTGCAATTCGACTTACCAATATTTATTTATGAATTTTGCAAAGTAAATATAATTGGGCCAATGACACACTGACACATCAATAGAATTAGTTATTAGAAATTCAACCTGGGTGGCCACTAAATAGAGAGGAAATGATTGTAAACCCCTATCACTCATGTACACTATTTGGGGCATATTTGTCATTTTTTTCTAACTACCCCTACCTCAAGAGGGTCTGAGCTCTCGTCATATCCATGTGGATGCATGGTTTCCATGTTTTGTCAACCTCTTAACAGCCAGGTGGCAGTCCGGGAAAGCCCATTCGACCTCATTGGAATGGGGCGGATGATGCTCGCAGTTGTAAGAGGTCGGATACATGGTACAAAAGAGGTAACTATATGTAGGGTTATGAGGAAGACATCATTGTGAGATTTGATACCTGACATGCTCATGCATTGGGATTGTTTCGGGATCGGCAGGCACCACATGCAAAGCAGAAAGCTAATTCTCCCATCCCCTGAGGGTGTGGGTTTAAGGCCCTCCTCCTCCTTGGTCAGTCGGTGGCAGGAATCTCCTTTCTAGGTGGGGGTTTTGTCCTGGCTTTCATTTCATGCCTGGGTAACCTACGCAACAAAGGTTGGGGTATTTTCCACCCTACATCAGTGCTCTAATAATCCATCCAGGCATCTTCAGTATGCTCTCTGGTCATGAGACATTGTTGTACATCCTTTATGGAATCTATTGCCACAAAAGCCCTTGGTGTCGTGTTATCATACATTAGATCATGAGGAAATCAAGGGCATGTTGAACAAAGAGAGATATGAAGAGAGAGAAGTGAGGAAGATGGCTAACCTAAGGGATCATATATATAGTATGTTTGAGTAGACTCCTTCTTGTATCTTTCTTTGTTTTCTCTTCTAATACTAGAAATGAAAACAATTGGATTTAGATCTCTTGTCCAAGTCCCTTATCAAAATAGTAACTCCCTTCTTTTTTCTTTTAATTTCATTTCTTGTATGGGTTGGTTTAAAGTCAAGGAACCCACCAACTTTCTTATTTGGATTTGATAAAGTTTATTGTAAATGTAGAATCCAATTCATGCCTTTCCTTGTATCTAAAGGAATCTTTTCCAAAGATATTTCCTCTATTCATAAGCCAATTGAACACCAACTATATTATGGGGAAAGGCAAGGAATAATTTTAGGAAAGAATTAACTATATGCCTCTTATTTTTCTTTATCTAAAAGTTCTTAGGTTATTTATTCCATAACTCCCAATTTTACGAGAGCAAATTATCCACTTACCAATAAGCATGGATTTAGAAACATTTATATAAAGGTATAAACAAATAATATCTTTTCTACTTATATTAATCCATGAAATCTAATAAAAAATAAAACTCACTATTGAAACATCTCATTCAAACAACTATCATTATCACATGCAACATCCTTTCTCTGCCAATCTTTAGAATGCACTTTCTTTTTGGTATTATTTTCAAGTATATCAAAGATTAAAGCCCAACAATACTAATTGTTCCCTCAAACATTGTATTGCCAATAATTGCTAGATAATTACTCTTTTAATTATCTAAAACACCACATACTTTATTTTCCTTGGGAAATATTTCTAATATTTCATATATCTATTTTATGACAAAGCCATTGCTATTTATAAAATGTCTTATTTTGCATTGTTTTGTGTGCCCATTCCACAAAGTGGAAGACATTAATATTCTGTTAATGTTTCCATTTAGGAAAAAACTTATCAATTCATGGATTATAATTATATAATTCAATTTTATCAAACTTGCAGATACTACACCAAACACTTGCACCCAAACTCTCCTCTAGGAAGAAGAGGATACTACCTTGACAGACAAAGCAACAACACCTATTTTATATATTAATAATGTGCCTCAACCCTCCCTAAAGTGTTTTACAAATAGGGTGGAGCCACAATATCAAATTGAAAAACATGATATCACAATAAAAGGAGATGTATACTAATTCAAACAATATATCAGTCTCTTACCTATCAGGGTGTCCACATAATTGAAGAAACACAAACATCATAGGTAATAATGCCTAAATTTCCCATCAAGAATATGTATCACCATATCTAACATGTACACATCGAGCATGTCTTAAAAGTTAGCTTGTCACATCCATGTATGACCGTGGGGAAAGTGTGTGCATGCAAACAATGCAATCAAACAATTATATTCATTCATAAATAAAAGAGATTTTTCTATAGTACAAAAGAAAGTTCCATACATGAAGTACACATGCTAAGCTACATGCCAATTTATTACAGTATACATGGCCATGTAGAAGGATAACTTATGTGATATTCCCCTAGTCAAATTAGTTATTGGGTCCAAATCTATCATATATTTGAAGAAGACATGATATCTCTAACTCTCCATCAATATAGAAAAAGTAGAATTGATAGGAGGATGATCCCGATCATTCACACCCGTTTAAAAGAAAACACAAAATCAATCCATCAGTTATAGTGATACGCATACTTTCCAAGAAAATATCGTCTAACTAGACGATCTCATTGTCTCCCCAGTATGGTCAATGTAAAACATAGAACACACATTCTCATGATTCCCCATGTTTAGCACTAACTAATAGCTCCTTTAAAGCATAGTCTACTCTACATGGCAAACTAACTTGATGTCAACATCACTCTCTAAATAGAAATTGGAATGTGTTAGTTTCTTGATAAAATCATTGTTGGTAGTATGCCCCAAGAGCAAGTCATGTGATGATTTTGATGGAACACTTTTTCATTTATTTGGTCATTAACACAGTCAATTATATTTATTATGCTTGATTCAATAGGAGATAGTAAATGAATAGAATAATGTCCTAAAAATGTATTTCACAATGTATTCTCTATTTAAGGACTTGAACATGAGATCATTTGTATGATAAGATTATTCACTCTTATCTATGTTCCTAGTAAGATATTATTAGGGAAATTAGGATGAAAATAATATATTGAGACTAGTATGTGTTTTCTTAAGACTATGTCTCATTAGTCATGATATTGAATATAAAATAGTAGGTACTTTTTGTTTACAAGTGTACAAGATAGACCCAACTTGAATATGATTATTGGAGTCTAGATTTGGTAGTTAGAATCATATCCCAATTTGACATTGGTGCTTGTGGTGTTGTGACATCCTTGACTTTTCTTTCTTCTAACTTATTTTTTTTCTCCCTCATCAACTGGTCTATTACTCAATTTGATGTTAATTTCATAATTGAAGAGTTGTGATATTTCGATTTGGCTACTACAATGATCAATTTTACAATGTGTGACTTTATTTGCCATTTTTGAAATAAGTACCATTCCTTAACATGTTACCATATTTCAATATAAATTGAAGCTCATAACTATGATCATGTGGGATCCTAGTATATATCAAGGTGTAGAGTTATCAATTATGAATCCAACGGTACAAAAATAGCCTCAATTGGACCTTCCAAACCCAAGTTATAAACCATTGAAGAGTTGTCAAATTACATGTGATTTACTCAAGTTCAAGGGTTTTTGAGACTAATTGGGCCCAAATAAGGCATACACTCTGATTGGGGAGGTGCCCCTTTGGATGGCCAACAATCACTTAGTGGCATTGGATTTTGATCCTATGGTCTAGGAGTCATCTCCTAGGTACATACCATGGCCAGTGTAAGGAGCGTTGCTCTTGTGTTGCCTCCTCCACTCGATGTTTTCCTCTCCATTTTTTGCCCAAATAAAATCCCCAACCTCCTTTCCTAGACTCTCCCTTCCTTTTTCTCATGTTTTCACTCTCAACCAAACCCTAGGGCTTGTTGATGTGGACTCCCTAGACCACCTGTGGCCATGGCGTCTGCTGTGAGCCTGAGTTTGGGTGTTTGGCTAGCAATATTTTCCTCCGCACTGCTAGTCGGAATACGAGGACTCCCGGATTGTGTGACTATCTGGCCGATGTCTTAGGATATGACTCGAAATAAGATACATTTAGGACTCTCTCATCTCATTCATCCCTCCTCAAATCAAATTCTGTTAAGGACCTTAAGGATTAGGATTGTATCTATTTTCCTCACCCTCTTGAGGTATGGGTAAGGCTGATAAGGATTAAGGGATCCTCCATCAAATTAATGAAAAGCATGTAAATAAGATGTCATGAACATAAGCTTAATAGAGTAAGCGTAAAAGAATAGATGCATGCTTAGGTCGTATGACACAAGTTGTCATCGCCCTCAGGAGAGGCCTGAGGATAGACCTTTTGTTAGGAGGATGAGTAGAGAGGGTTAGTCTGGGAGGTAGAGACCTCAATTAAAGGTAGAGACCTAGCACATCCTTTGAGGATGATGGTAACCATAACCCTAAGTGAAGGTTAGAGGGAGAGATGACATGATGAGTTAGATGCCATGGTTGATTAGGTGTTTGGATGGACATGCCTTTGGATTGCCATATGAACCATGAGAAGTTGAGGACCGAGTACCTTTGGCAACCCAACCCTGGGAAGGGTTGTGCATGTTTGAGCGAAGGATAGCTCCTTCATGGATGAGGTTAGAGAAGAACCTATAGAAACCTTATGAGTTCTTGGAAGTTGGATATAGCTTGCACCCAGAGTACATCAGTAGTATGAGTTGTAAGTTAAGACCGAGGCCAGAAGGATAGGATGGATGGATTATGAGATAAGCATAAAAGGCTAAGGATAATCTTGAGCCAAACAAGAGTTGAGCAAAGGCTTCACCCAGGTAAGGATATGCTGGTAAGCTTGATCCAACTTCATGAAGTGAGGTTGGATGTGGAGTTAGATCTAGAGAGAGAGAGAAGGACCCAAGAAAGGAGGTTGGAAGCCTAAAACCCCGAGATATGAGGAATAGTGGGGATTTGAGGATGATGCGACCTAATTGGATGATAGTGGTTGCATTATGCTTGACCCCTGGAGGTTGATGATATCTTGGTTTCCTTTAGAGGAACCAAACCCTAAAGAGAGGATGATTCTTCTGGAACCTATGTGCCTATGGTATAGGAGTTTACCTACTGAGATGAGACAAAAAGTGCCTTAGACCCTGAGGAGGTTCAAGTAACCAGTTGTGGGGCTTTATACCTAGTTGGTTGTCCTTGCGGAGGACTCAACTCTAAGGTGTTGCTCATATAAAAGGATCATGGGAGTACATGGCATACCTTGGAAATGCTTGATTTTTGGTTAAGAGATTGAGCATGTAGTTGGATATCCAAAAGTGAACCTAGGGTTCCTGGCCGAGGAGGGGAAGTGGTGTACCTAATGCTCATGATGAGATTTGAATCTCTATTGTTTCGAGCATGGTACTCCTCATGTGTAGAGGAAAAGGAAACCCCTTAAGTTAAAGGTGGGTTTGATGAACCCCTCACAACAAAGTTGTCCTAATATTGAGGAAAGAGAACAAATATGACCTAGCATGGTTTAGTAGGTACGCTTGTGCCTTAGTAGTTGCCGGATTAAGCATGCTCATGTGAATGTAAACCCTAAGGATGCTTGTGACCTTTGTTATCATGGTGTAGTTTCCTCCCGTGCTGGGAGAGGGACCCTTTGGTAGGGAGTTTACCAGTTTGGTTGGTTTTGAGGTAACCTAAGGAGGTTTCATAGGATCTTGAGAAGCTAAGTGAAGAGTACATGGCATGAGAAGGAACCTATAGACCCATAGATAACCATCTCTATGTGCATGTGGATGTGTTACCATTGAGGTAACCGGTATGGGGCTTGACTAAGGTAGGCAGGTTGCCATGATCCCTATGAAAGGATGAAAGACAGCCCATGAATGCAAGAAGAGAGTTGATGAATGCTTGGGTAAGGTTCTAAGTTGAACATGTACTATAAGAGAATCCTAAGTCTATCCTAGGGTCAAGTAGGGATAAGACCGATGGAAGTAGGAGTTTCCTAATTCCCTAGTGAACATGACCATAGGGTCGGGAGGTAACAACTATCATCGTCTGAGGGCCATGGGTTAGGAGATTGATCACCTTCATGAACTCATAAGACCCAAAGGGCAGATGATTAGGGCACTCTCTGGATGCATAAGGGAAAAGGGATGACCCTAAAAGTGTCGGCTCCCTATAGACCTAGAGGAGATGACCTAAGATTGTGCTTGGACCAAGTAAGTTTGAGACCAGTTTTCCATGGATGTAATGTGGATATCATGATTTTTGTGATGTAAAGACATGAGTTGCACGTTTCAACTTAGAATTGAAGGTGTACTGGTAATGTGGGATGTATCATCTCTATTCGTGGAACAGGAAGAACTTTGTGTTTGGACGGCCGCCAAATGATTATTTCCTCTTGTTATGGGAGGTAGAGATGGGACAGTACGCATGCCATACACTAAGGATAAAAGATGATATGAGTTGGAACGTTGCTACAAGGTATTAGGACAGGGATGATAACATACCTTGGTGGAGTGAATGATATAGGGATGGTTTACAAACACTAAGAGAAGTAGTGTCATCAGCTTATGAGGATGTTTTATCAGGAGCTATGTGGAATTTGCAAGTTGAACAAGGTCGAATTTGATCACCATGAGGATGACCTCAGAGTTTCTTGAAGAAGACAAACTTAGAGTTTGAGATGAGATGATAAGTAGAATACATGGAGGTGTATGTCTTCAACATTACTTAAGGAGGTGAAGTGGTAATGGATGCTCTGGTTGAGATATAGCTGCCTAGTTTAGCTAGAGGCTAGAAGAAGTGGAGGTTGTTCGGCTAACTCTAAGTATGGAAAGAAGATGTGTTTTGGCTAATACTCAGATGTAACAAGATATGTTGAACATGTTAATGGTTGTTTGGTTATCCAGTTTAGTCCTTGATGTAATGAAAGGATGGTGATAGAACCTTGGATGCACTTCTTTGGATAGGAAGGTAATAAAACCTGGTTTAGGGCTTCTGAGGAATCAATCTTGAGGAATCATGACATACAGGAAAGCATGATCACCATACACCAGGAAACTACAATGATAGTAAGTGATGGTAGAGCTTTGGATGCCTGATACATGTTGCATGTGGCATGTGGCCATGCAAATCAGGGGTGAAGGATGAACACCATTATCCCAGTGCATGGATATAAAGTATAAATAGTTCCTGAGAGGGAATGGGAGTTCATCACTATGGATGTTGTGAGTCTCCCCTAGACCAAGAAGGTCAAGATGCAATATGGGTTATGGTAGATCGTCTTATCTAGATGACATGAGAAAGGAAGAGTTATGTCAAGGGACAGATCTGGTTGAACTACATATGAAAAGAGATGGTTCAACTATACCATGATGCGAGTTCGAAGGTCTTTGAGTTTGATCTAAAGGTTCCCATCCAAAAGTGGAGTGGGTACGTGAAGAACTCGATGATAGTACAGTTTATCACCCCTAACTAATGGTTAGTGTGACCCAGACTAGAGGGTCTGATGAGAGCAAGTGTGCTTGTTCAGGGTGATACAAAGAGATATTTCTTAAGATGTGATGTTAACCACCATAGCCTTTATCGGGATGCAAGAAGTTCCATAGGGAGGTTGTGTCGGTCACCACTTCATTCAGATGATGTTGGTGAAGGAGGCCTCGTGAAGGTCAGAAAAGAACCACAGTGTGTGCAGATGAAGCCACTTTGATCATGCAATGGCTGAGAGAGAGCCCAGTGGTGACATGAGTCATGAGCTGATGCAAAGCAGACTGACATGCAGTTCACTGTGGGATAATATGTGATGTGATAATCCGACCCCTCTAAGCTATAGCTAAGAAAGCTGAGTCCCCGATATATGGGTCCATTTGAGATGGATTGGTGGATATGGTTGTGTTTAGCTTTGCCCCTCAGGATAACATGATGTGTAATGTGTTCCATGAGTCCGATCTAGAGCACTATGTGAGGTACCCAAGCCATGTTTTGAGCCCTAAACCTATTCAGCTTTTGAGCAGTTGAAGTGTCTTGAGTCACCTATGAGGGTACGAGATACCAAGGTAAGAAAGAACTTAGATGGAAGAATATGAGATTATGAAGGTTCTTGGGAAGCACCATGGAAAGGGGTGAAGCCACATGGGAGCCCTGATGGACATAAGAAAGGCTTATCCTGAACTGTTTGTTTGCTTGATAGAATTTTGAGGACAAAATTCCTATAAGAGGGAAAGGATGTTACAACCCCAATTTTGGGTTCATCCGATGAGAAATGTAAACTCTCATATTGGATAAATAATGATGTAATTTCATTTACAATAGCCTTGATGATTGTTTTGTGGGATTTATTGGCTATTGGGTCCAATAACAAGGAAATTCAATTAGTACGGGAATAATTGAGTTTTTGAGAAAAGAAAGGTGTGGAGACCTCTAGAAGGAAAAGGACTTAATCCAAAGGTGGATTTCGTACCACATGGGTTCCTTGGGTTCCAAGGAGTCCAAAGTTGCAAAGAAAAGCAATAAGAAAAGAAAAGATTAATAATGTATTTCTTTATTAAGAAAGAAATTGAAAATAATGATAAAATGTGGAAAATAAGTGAAAAGATGTATAATTGAGTTATCCTTTGTGGAATTTCGTATCACAAGGATTTCTAATGTTAAAAGGAATACCAATGAGGAAAATAAAAGAGAAATAAAGAGAAATCCTCAAAAAGGGGTATTTTAATAAGATAATGGGCAATAATGAACAATAATGCATTTAGATGCATCTAGAAGGATAATGAGTGTCCAATAAAAAGGATTTCGAAATAATAGAGTGCCTTGGGATCCAAGGAGTCCCAATGAAGAAAGAGGAAAGAGATAATACCAATAAATTCAAATAAGAGGATAATGTGATGTTTAATGAATGAATTTAATGGTATTATTAAAAGGGTGATATTTTCTACTAAAGGAAACTATAATTTCATGCTTATGGAGTAAAAGCCAAGCATAAGAGAAACTAAGAAAAAAAGGATTTTCAAAATCCTAATATTTAAAGGAAATAGGAATGTAAAAAAAAAAGATATAGAAGAGAGAGAAGCTTGCTTCTCATGGAAGGAATATGATTCCTTATAAGAGAGGGCTTGTCCCCTCTTAGTTGGTAGTCTTAGGATGTGGAGATGCTCCCCTATAAGAAGGGAGGAACCCCTGGATTCAAAGATTAGAGAAATCCCACGCTTATCTCTCTCTTCTCCTTCTTCATGACATGAAAACCCTAACCAAAAGGTTTGGCGCTAACCCTGGGTAGAGGGGAACCATGGACCTATCGATGAAGGAGCGAGGTCGCACATCGTCAGGAAAGGGCGTAGGTATCATCCTCATGCTCTAGTCCTTGCACCATGGCTGCAGCACGGCTGCAGTGCCGACCATGGGTTGCAGGCCATGCAGCCTGGGCCGACCTCCTCAGCCGCGAACGAGGGACGGCTTTGCGTGTGTAAAAGAAGGTCGGAGGTAGGGAAGGTCCTCCCTAGTGGCCGATGAGGCCAAGAGGAGAAAGAGGAGCCACCCCAGCACGGCTAGGGCAACCACAACTGGACTGTGCACGGTACAGTGGCACGTCGGGAGGATGAAGAAGAAGGCAAGTATCGTCAGACGATTTTGCCCCTCCACGGAATGAAAAGGAATCCACTTGACCGAGGGTAATTTGGTAATTCGGTTATAAACAAAAGTGGGTCGCGTTGCATGGACAAAGGCTACGTGGCGCCCTCCGATTGGCCAGAGTAAGTAAATTTTGTTAAATTCATAACTTTTTAACGGTAGCTCGGTTGGGTACATATAATACATGAAAGTTGCTCAGAAAATCAAGGGGAGTCCATTAAAAATATAGTTGAAGCCTAATTACTCTTGAAATTCAAAAAGTAATGGAAGATATCAAATTTAATGCATTATTGTTTAAAGAACCCTATTTTGAGATGAATAATATATTTATAAGGGTTTAATTGATGGTTAAAAGTTGATATTAACCTGCTAACGATAAAAAGGGACATTAGGAACAAAAAGTATGAAATTTGCATATAATTAGTTAATTTAGAGTTTCATATGCATGAATATACTTTAATGGACCTTGAAACCCTAATGTTGGTAATTAGGACTATTAATGGCTTTAATTATTCGATTTCATGTATCAAACTGAGTTTTCATGGTTATAAGATATTTCGAGTAGTAAAGTTCCTAATTTGTGGATAAATACCCTAAATATAGTAATTAGGGTTTTCTCATGAATAAAATGTAGAATTAATGGCAAATCAAGTTCATATGTGAATTGGATCATAATGAGTTGTGAATTGATGATAAATGAACATAATGATCTTGTTATATATTAAAAGGATGAAAATTGTAGCTTTAATGTAAAATAGGCTTAATGGACTTATTTAATGGTTAATTATGCCTTTAATACGAAACTGAGGATTAGATGTTGAGATAATTAGGGTTTGTGATCAATTGCGTTAAATTAGGGTTTAAAATAGTAAAAGATGAAGGGAAACCCTAATTGCAAAATAAACCCTAAAAGTGGACTAGAAACCCTAGGAAGCGAGCTAGATTTAATAGATCTTAACGACATGAGTAATAAAAGGAAATTGTATAGTTATTTCAGGATCTTGATATGTGTGCTTGCTTGCTTGTATTTCTTTCTTACATTGAATATTATGTCTCAACTCTGCATGTACAGGTATGTGGTTACACCTATGAATATACCGAATTAGTTTCTTGAGGATTTTTGAGATTTTATCGATGACTAGAATTAAACTGTTGGATACATTTAATTCTTGCAAATTATAATATGGATATGACTATCACCTAAGATAAGTGCCTACTAGCTCAGATCCTAGTCCCCTCTGTAGCTTTATAGATTGACCTAGTAAATGGCTACCAATGGGGTAGGTCCATCAGGTCATTAAATGACTTAGTAAATGGCTACCAGTGGGGTAGGTCCATCAAGTCATCATGAATCAGAGATTGGGCTACCTTTGGGTAGGGCCATGTGACTCCATAACCCTAGAAATTGGCTACATGTGTGGTAGGACCATGGGGGTAAGGATCTACCATATGAGAGAGGTAGTATCCATGTCCACTGCAGGGACGGTACAGAGATAGGGGATAGGGAAGGATTGAGTAGTATTGCTTAAAACGTAATCTTGGATGTTAAATGATATTTGGTTGACTACATTATTAACATAGTTGCACAATTATTGTTTCCCCCACATACCCGCTTCTTGCTGACTGACATTTTGTTTGTCGGCGTTTTAGGTAGAAATGAAAAGAACAAATAGTAAAGTGGCATATGTGGAACTAAATGATAAATAACTTACACAGGAGGATTAGTTAGATTAGTATCTTCATGGATAGAAGTTTAGAAATCTCAGCTTTTAAAAGGTAAGTAAAGTTTTTATTTTATACCAGTTTTTAGTTTAGTAGTAGAATTTCATAATTATTATTGATTATTTGTCAAACCTTTGATCCTGATAATTTAATAACGGCTATGTCCTTCGGGTCTCCCTTAATTGGGGGTTACCGGGAGGCGGGGTTGTTACAATATGACATAAGATGGACACACATCTTGAAGCATCGAGGAACCATCAAGAGCGGTTTCTAACAACAAGATATCTTTCTTACAACTAACACATAAAAGATAGCTATCGAGCATACTACGAGCGATAAAAGAGTGTGTAGCACCCGGGTCAACCAGAACAGATACAAACCAAGAAGAAGACAAATCAGAATGAAATAAATCCATCTGACCTACCACCACTCACGAATTGACTATAACCTCTGGCTGACTCATAGAATATAATCGATATGTTTCTTGTTGTCCACATCCTCTGCTTCCTTGAGCAGATGATCTAGCTTATGACGCTCGGCCATGTCCTCACCCTCTGGTGCCACTGGACTACTGTCTATCTGACCCATGTTGATTCTGCCTCGGCTGCTGCATTACTTCGACATCTCTCCTTGGGCAGTTTGACTTCAAATGCCCTATATGCCCACAAATATAGCATGACTTGTCCTCTAACTATGGCCTAGATGGCCCTGTCACTTCTACTGAAGTTGTGCTATAAGCTATGGATGGTTAATAACCATGCCCTCTTCCTTTACTTGGTGACCATTGTGATGGTGTACTAGAACATTGCCTCACAGAAGGTGCAAAAAACCTCAACTTCTTGTGGCTGTCAAACCTCTATTTTGAGAACTGAGCAGGCCTTTTCTTGGACATAGGCTCTCTCATTTCTCAAACTGATTGTTCAATGCTTCAGACAAACTCCACAAACATGGCAAACCGCTCTCGGTTTTCTAAAGCAGCAGTAGGTGTCGACAGTTCAACAATCAAACCTTTCTCAAACTGCCTGATCCTCTCATCATATGTTTCCGCCATGTGAGGGCAAAACCTCAGCAGGTTCATAAACATGGCTTCATACTCGATGATGCTTAGAGAACCTTGGCGCAAACGGTCAAACTGGTTGATCTTTTCATCCAGATAGGTCTTCGGGAAGTATCGACTCACAAACTCTCGCCGAAATATGTCACAACCTGGCTCTGATACCAAACTTATTGTGACATCCCGCTATCACATAGACAACAAAATGCCATGGAAAAACATGTGGAACTTCCATAAACCACATATTACCAAAAACATGGATTAATTAAAAATGATGGCGGAAAGCAGATAATAAAGAAACTATTACATCTAGATCCTTATCTTGCAAGGAAACATGTTATATAAACATACATAAACCTTGATACGTGTCTAAAAATTATAGGAACCAGCTGTTACATAGGAACAAAGAGTTCACCACTTGTTTATATACAGAACAGGCCATACCAGGTCAACAATAGGATAAACAAGCTACATCAGCTATACATCGTGAAACGTCGTCAAAACACCTCCAAGGACATGAGAGTATAGGGATGACTCTAGGAATCTACTACAAAACAACCAAAATAGCAGCATATCCATCTCTTGCCTCCTACTATTCTTCTTGCTACTCGGATGCAACCTCACGACCACCACCACGTCTAACACGACAACCTAAAAAGGTTGTAAACCAGTGGGGTGAGAGACACAGTCTCGGCGAGAAACATAACTCCCCACCGAACTATAAAACTTTAGGAAAGCTAGAACAAGTAAAGTAGATAACTGTTATAAGCAGTTCATATGTACAACATACTGAGTAGAACTTAACTTTATTAACAACTTGCCAAGATATCCAGGAGGCATATAACCAAATATTTCTTTATGGAACATGATTGACAAGATAAGCTTTATAAGAACTTATCACAAGATATGATGAGTGTACAAATAACTACAAGATATAACTAGGGAAACTATACAAGCAAGGCCTCAACCAATGTTCTATATTTTGCCTTAAGCAATATATACTATTTGGCTAGATTACAATTTTATTATGCCCTGAGGAAGTGACTCGTCTCACTCAAAGAAGCCCAAAACCGGTGCCATACAAGGTCAATGGGAGAGACAGACTCCATGACCTCACCTCCTCGTGGTCAGTGCATGATATCCAAAGTAGGACTGCAATGTCTTGCTTAAGTGGCCTCAGCCACAGGGTCATCTCCGCAGGGTACCCTTTCCTCTATCCCATCTTAGTACAGATCACGATGCTAGAATATCATGAGCCACGGTCCTATTCACTATTTTCCTGAGCCATGAATGTATTCATGCTCCATCACATTGAGCCATGGGCATGTTCAACATGCTCTTATACACATCTTGAGTCCACAACCGCAGTTGCACTCTAATCCTCCTATTTTTGGCTAGGAGAAACCCCATGTATTCAACAATATGCACTCCAGGTAATCCTACAGGATAAACCTATTTCACCATCACCAGCTATTGATGATGATGGATCTATGGCGAGGGAAAACTACATGAAAGATTCATTTGTAATTAATTAATACATTTTAAGCGGATTGTAAGATTCAACCAAGTTATGTAAGATGTAAACTAAAACACAAGTAAACAACATAAATCTCATTATCAGGTGTTACATTGTCACTCTTATTCTCAAGGCCAACATCATCCTGATCCATCACAAGGATCCAACATCACATGTTACCACTTCGCCTCTTGCCAACCATCAACATCCAACTCAAGGATCAACATCACTAGGACTCAATCCCATCATCAAGGCACACATTGCCATTCCATGGGTAACAACTATCATATATCACTGGGTTCATCATAACCCTTGATGTTCCACATCATATCACTATTATGCCATTACCATGGCCTCATCGTACAATTGTATCTTGTATGGTTAGTGAAATCACAAAGGAGCAATGATACTTATACAAGGAACATTTACAACTCTTTACTTTATTATGACAGTCAACCCTGCAACATAGATGAGTGTATCAAAGCATAGCATTCTTATATATATATATATATATATATATATATATATATATATATATATATATATCAAATAATAATTGCCTCATGTATCAAAGCACAACAAGCATTAGGGATTACCAACCAAACACAAGGTACAAGCCTTACTATAGGTGTAGCGGGTAAGGGACAATCCTCACCAAAAGCATCTCGAGTAAGGAATAGCCTCACCAAAGGCACATAATCTCTTACCAAAGACTGTGATGCCCAATACTATATCGGTTAGGCATGCAACTCTTCACCACCTATTGTATCGGCCAACACCCATCTAGGGCTATGACCATATTGGCCAACCACGGCCACCTTGGCTATCGGGCAGCACACAACCTGTGATGCCCAAGGAAGTAATCCCTATCATCCACATCGTATCGCCCAAGCCACTAAGGCACTATGTCGGGAAGCACCACATGCAAGATGATTAACGAGCAACACTTCCTCAAGTGCAACACCCAAGACATCATGTCGGGCAACAACTAAGAACCAACATGTAATGCTCAAACGCATAGCATCATGTCGGGCAGAACCATAACATGTAACGATGTGTCATGCTACCTATATCGAGCAATGCCCCGAGAAGGGCAATGTTGTGTCGGGCAACGTCTCACATCAACGCGTTAGAGCAGGCAACACCCATACTTCCTGACACAACAACAAAACAGCCACCTACTGTATCGCCCAAGGGATATAAACCACATAATGCCTAAACCTCATGCTACTGCTGATCAGCAACCAACACCTTGGTCACCACACCATAGGCATATCGCCCAAAGGTTCTAGGATATCAAGAAGCACTCCCATGGATCAAAATGGTCAACAGACCCGAATGTACTATCTTCCACATTGGTAAACATTATATCGCTCAAATGCATATCGTCCAACAACACATCTTGGGTAAGGACTCATATAGGTCAAAGGGGTCAACACCCATCTAATATATTGTCCAAGCTCAATCCTTGGAGAGGGATATTGGGCACCACCCTACACAGAATGGTATCAATAGGTCATCTTGGGTTGTCAAAGATATCGGGTAGCAAGGGATATCGGGTAAGGGTCCAAAGGCCATATCGGGTTGGTCGTCTTTAACCTCAAGACAACCACCAAACCATAAAAGATTACGAGAGTTGTCTCACCTCTCAACAAACAAGTGATAGGAGTTTTGCACAACTTCCATCACATATTGGGCAGCAAGGTGGGTCATCATCATAACGACCATCCTTCCAACCTCAACTTGGTCAACACCAACCAAAGGCTCACATCTCAAGTCCATGGTAAGAGAGGGGTATTGCCCAAGCAAATAGAGTGTAGACAACAACTAAGTGCAAGGGGTTTGTCCCATACAACTAAAGCTTGAGCTCACTTCTCAAGACCAAGGAAAGAAAGGGGTTTTACCCCAAGAACACACTACATGCACCATGGAATTAGGTAACCCTAGGCTCACCTCTCAACAACCAAGAGAGAGGGGTTTTGCCCAAGGAGCCCTAGTCTAATGGTTCGGCCAACAAGATCCAAGAACACCTCTACACAACATAACCATGACATCATATCCCACAATGTCAAGGGTACATACTAGAGCAAAGATATTTCCAACAAGATAAGCATGGCCAATCAAGATAGCACATAAACAACCAACATAAAGATAACTTAATATAGCTAGGGTAGGAGTTATGTAACCCGCCTCAAGCACACTCCTCAAGATCCAAAGCTCCAAGAACCAAACTTCAAGCTCTAAGGAACCACCTTCGGCCAACACTAGGAAATAAGAGAACTCCATAACCACCATGGCCGAAAAGAAAGAGAGAAGAAGAAGAAGGTGCCAAGGATAGGGAGAGATACTCACCACAAGAGGAGAAGGAGCAAGGCACATCTAGTGTTTCGGCCACCACTAGAGGAAGAAGAAAACTCCACCAACGAGATAGGCCACCAAGCTCTACCAAGGGGAGATATCAGCCACCAAGAAAGAAGGGAAATAACTAAGGAGCTAAAGGAATCCCAAGCTAGAAAAGAAGGGGGTATATATGCAAGGGGGTTAAGTGGGCGTCCACTAGGGGATTGCTCCACATGTGCACACCCAAACCACCACTTGTCCAAACTATGCCACCTTGCTAGCATCCCAAGCCACATGCTCATGACTTGCTACCAACTAGCAAAGCAACGACCACTTGTCCAAAAAAGGGTGACACAAATGAGGCTAGGTCAGGAGGGTGTGTATTGCCCATCATGGTGACATGGCCGATACACCATTTGGACGATACAACCCTAGCTGATACACCCCTGGACGATACACCCATGGTTGATACACCCCTGGCTGATACACCCATGGCCAATACACCCTGACCAACACACCAAGCAAGGAGGAGGCACCAAGCTCAAACAAGGCCCAAGAAGGCCCAACAACAAGCCTAAGCTTCAACAAGCTAAAACAAGGCTCAAAGAAAACCAAGCAAGGCACCCAACCCATCCTCTCAACCTTAGAGGATGCAAGGAGAGAGAAAGATATCTCTCAAGGTGACAAACTTGCACACTAACCCTAGAATTTGGGTAAATTGCAAGTTGCACCTCAACCTCTAAACAAGGCACAAACAGAACCCTAATCACAACTCTGGTGATTAGCAACCATCTAAACACAAGGTTTAGGCAAAGCAAATAGGGTAAGCCCAAAATAGAGATCAGGGTATTTACAACTAGAATGTGGGTGATGTGAGGCCTAAAACCTCACTTCCACTCCCATTACTACCCTCATCCCCTAATCGCACTAAAACCCACTAACTTGGAAGCCTAGGATTGTTTAGACTCTAATTGAATAACACCTAAACCCTAACCCAATTGAGCCTCATAAGGGTAGTAGGAGGTGTTAGGGACTACTCCCCCTATACACAACCTATCATATCCATGGCCAGTTAGTAGTTTTAGATAATTCATTAGACTCTAGTTTTTTGTTTGGTATGGTAATCTAAATCAAATAATAATGTTCACATGTCATTACCCTCAATCTAATTGATAAGTACATCCCCCAAACAACTGGCATTTCCCTTTATTATATTACAATCTCATTTTCCTTCTTGCTTAGCTAGTGTTAGCATTATTAGCTCTTTATTTACTTAGTTAGCTTCTTCTTTTGTTCTTGCTTTGAACTTGATAGTTTAGATCTTTAATTATTATTTTTTTGCCTAGTTTTATAGATTAGTGTAGTGTATATCTCTTCTTGCTTGCCTTATCTTTTCTTACTCAACATAATTCATTGTCGAAGGTAACTTAGGTTTTAATTCGTGTATGTTCTCTTTTTATTTCATATTCATCATTAGTGTAATAAAAGAATCACCTTTAAACCCTTCAACCCTAGAATCTATAATAGGAACCTATCCAAAAATAATATACCTCTAGTGCCACAGTTTCTCCCTATGAATTGACCCTATACTTGACGTCTTCTATTACTACGACACGACCACGTGCACTTGCAGGTGTAGTGTTTTAGCATATTTTAGTGTGTCAGAGTAGGTCCCTTATAAATTTTGAAACATCCCAAGTGCGTTTGAATCCTCCTATGGTTGCATATAATAACCATTTAGTTGATAGTGTGTGACCTTGGGAAAACACACCACTAATGTTCTTACAATGTATTTAATTGAGTTGATTTCTTGAAAACTCTAGAAATATAATATTAAGATGATTATGGATAATAACGTTAGAACTTTTACAGAATCGTGTAAATGTGATGAAAGGATCAATTGTTGGTATTAATAATTCAATTTAAGTGGATAAGTCTTATTATGATGACCTAAGAGTAGTTCATCTATTGTAGCATAATTTATAGAATAATGAGTGAATCCTACATGAGTGCAAGACTTCTATAGAAGTCACATAATAATGAATTGGGAAGAAGACTATAGGTTAAATATTAAGAAGAAGCAACCCTAATATGTAATCCCTAATTGGGAGTTTTATATGGTATAGAAGGATTGTTGTTATTTACCAAAATATGACTCAAATCCAAAGAACATGGTACAAATATCTAAATATAAGGTACAAAATGGGCAAGGGTGAACTAGTTGTGTTAATAAATTAGGGATGAAATATTAATTAAATGAGTATGATAAAGGTTTATTTATTTTCCCAAAATATATTCAAGTTGACCTAGATTGAATGAAATAAACATGAAATTAGACTATGAAGGATTTCAACTTGAGAGAAACATCATGGACTAAATAAATGTAGAGTGATTAATTCCAAGAATATTAGTGAACATAATATAAAATAAGTTATGACTATTGATTATGAATGGAAGAAAAAATGAAGAAAATTTATAGTTAGATATGAGAACCTAATTGTAACCCTAATGTGATGAGCTTTCTAATAATGATGAATAATACTCTTAGCTAAATGATTAATGAATGTACATAATTATAGTCTATTTCAATTACAGGATGATGTTTAAAGATGCAATTTGATTCATAAGAATACATGTTTGGAGTATAAGTGTCTATACAACATTTCTAATTTGATAATGGTCTAGTGTGATGAATTTCAAATCAGATTATAAATGTGCAAGATATTAAGCCTAACTGAAAAATTGTAAATAGTAAAAGAAGTTTGTTAAGTGTGTTATGCACATTTATACTTTGATTTTTATTCATATCCATATAAATCAGGAATAAGTATATGTTGTATGATATACCTATGTAGATATGATGAATGATACAAAATATTTATATACTTTATATTACTGCTAGTTCTAATTTTTCTATGAATATCAATTGAGAATTGTGATGAACTAATACGAAATGTGTTGATATTGAATCAACACACATTGAGTACTTTTAAGAAACCCTATTTAGAATAAATTTTGTACAATGAGATAAAGTCTCAGGATGTTACCCTACTGAGATGACTAGTATGAGATGATATGAAATGAAAAGGAACATACTTGTTGCAAGTAACACATTTTTTTACTTCTTGTTTCAATCATTATCTTTCTTTTTAACCTTAAGTCACTTTATGTCATTCTAGTTGCATGAGAATATAATCATATGATAAATGATGATTTAAATATTCTTTTAGATGAGTAAAAAGGATTAATAACAAGTTAAATGATGAAACATCTAGTTAGAAGACCTGAACACCATGAGTTTCCCTCAAGGTTCACACTGGGGGATGAATTAGATCTCCTTGAAGTAATCATAGAATTATGAGAAGGCGTTTTGAAGTATAGATCAAGATCATGAAGGGTAGACCACAAGAATTTCGAAGTGAGTTACACAATGTGATTCTAGTCCTAAATCCTCTACTGTGCAAGTCTATTTCCATGAGGAATAGAGTGATTGCATGAAAATTGTTAAACACTTGAAATATAATTATATGTGATATTAAATGATGATACGTGATATTTTTTTACGTTGTCTCCTATCTAGTGTACCTGGTCCAACTAATGGGGTGTCACAAAGTGATTCTAGAGTAATGTTTTGATTCTAAATGTTCATACTTGAGTGTTACCTGTATAAAATGTTGCAAGTTGACCAAATGAATGCCTCTATGACTAATGAGACTAGTGTCATGAACTAGAATTCTTATTTGCTTGAATTATGTATTAAACTTAGTAATCTCCATAAGTTTCTTTGAGGTTTAATATACTCAATTTTATGTTGATGCATGTACCTAGCTTGAGTGGGAGCTATCCACTTATTGGGGATCTACATGAGTTCCATGAGGTTGTTTCAAATGGTTTTAGGTATATTTCCCTCCAACTAATAGGACGTGACAAAGAAGATGTAAACAAAATAATCTAGACTAGAATGTCCCTATACACTCTCTTTCCCAAGATAGGTAGTATAATGAGTTTGTTCTTACATGTCTATGTTTCTGATGTAAATTGAACTACATAACATTAATAATATTTGATTCCAACTTTAATGAATTTGAATAATTTGTGATAATGTGGCATTTCTTTATGAGTTTTAATGAGAGTGGAAAAATAAAAAAATTATCTATATTTTTTTAATGTTGTGTTAATCACATTTGTCTGGAATTAGTTATTTTGTCTTATAATTTGTATTATAATTTAGGGTTTCACTCTAATTGTTGGCATTTATGTTAATTACAGAGAGGTCATGTTACAAGCATTTCTCTACTTATTCTTTTCTTCCTTACTCCTTCACCTTAAGCTCAATACTAGGATTTCAAATGTGAGTTAGCTTTGTGTCTAGACCATTGCCTCCTCCACTTCTTGTAACCATTGCATTGGTAGAGATGAAAGGGAATAGGAACTAGAAATAAAAAAGATGTGGAGTTTCCTGGGGGTGCGCAATGTGCGCCAATCCAATGGATATCACCAACTTGGTGGGATGAATGTCGTGTACTGAGAGGCTAGACATCAAGCTTCCAAGTTCCGCGATCGCTTATTGCAATTTCCATAGCTTGGGGAGGAGTGGTGTAAGGGTGTGACACTATTGAGCGAGGTCTAGGGAGGCCAATTATGCTGGAGGACCACTAGGAAAAAGCACATCAACAATGAAGGCCCCCTATTACATAAGCTAGTTGTAGTAATAGCTAGAGGAGGGTTTATTCTCCTCTTCCTCACTTGGGTGAAATTGGGTGGTGATTGATGATGATGGAGGGAGCTCCTGTGTGACTAATGACGCTGATAACTATCTAGCTTCTTGATATTGGCTGAAGTTTTTGTTGCTTCAAGGGGGAGATAAGCTTGACCTAGGACATGGTGTGTTGGCCAGGGTCGACACTTGCCCCCCATTTTATTTTTAAATCCCTCCAAGATGTACAATATGTTGTAAGATGTTCATGTTGTGCATATATTTAGTCATTCCCCAATTTTGTGTACTTTGTTGTACTGTAATTCTGCATGTTCTTCATAATGTTTGATTGATTTCCTTTTCGATTCACTAGTAGGCATGATGCCCATGGGTTCAACACATTGTGCAGCTCCTTTGTTGAAGATGATAAGTCAATAGTGATATTAAACATTGTGTGCCAGTTTGTTATCATGATGTTCAAGGGGATTGTGGGCTTCAACATGTTCCTTATGAACATGTGCACATCACGTATGCAAAAGTGTGCATCGTAAACTAAGGATTTTTAACCCTCATTTTATTTGATACCCTACACCAAATGTCAACACTATCCACCGGGAGTGAACTAAGGAAGGATTTTTCACACCCAAGTATTTCATGTGCATCCTAAGATAATGTTTCTTGGAGTTTCACCTTTTTAGTGCAAAGTTTTAAAGTCCAAACATCACATAGCTACCTTCAACCCTCATGAATACAATCTCCACCACAAATCTGCAACTTGCCCTAAAATGATATACAATTTCGAAACTTATTTTCACTTGCTTGGGTGCCTATAAACCAACCTTAGTAGATATAGAAAGTTGCATAAAATTTAAGGTAGCACCTTGACCACACAACATTACCTTCATACTTTCAATGTGTTCTATATTGTTCACGTACAATGTTGGAGCTTATAAGATGTTGATTTCTCTATCATTTATTTTAAAGAATAGTTAGGTTAGGACTTGTGGACAAGGAAGTCACGTGGTGAATCATGGGTGGTTAAGGGCCAGAAGGATTGTGGCTTTTCTTAAGGTATATGCAAAATCTGGTGTTTAAATGATTACTAGTAACTGCACATGCTTTGCACGTGGTATTCAATTAGATCAATCTTACGATGTGGAAAACAAATGGTGCAAATGTTTTCTCAAATTATCTTATGTTTGACAACTAAAATAGGGAAGATACTTTCTTGTTCGTCATTCCATAATATGTAGAAAGTTTTCCTTCCATATTTTCATATAGTATTCTATTACATTTTTGTTTTTTTTATTTAGTTTTCTAGAATGTCACTCTTGTTTATGTCTTCAATATTTACTTCACATGTAATGATAGTTACTTTCTACTCCTTAAAATCAATTTATATTTATTTTTGTCATGGTGTTTATACAAATTTGGAAAGATTGTGGATTATATCTCCACAAATTTTTGTAGTGCATATATACATACACTAATACAAAGGATGTATCACAAAAACCTCTTGAGTATCCTTAGCAACTACAACCTCGAAGTTGGTGACTCTTTATATTTTTCTATAGGTAAGTATATATTTATAAAAATAAACACTATGCATACTCATTTTTGTCTATGTTCTTGAAGAATGAATACACTCACATTTTTTGCAAAAACATATTAAGACTTCAACATTTTCCACTACACATTGTGAGTTATTGAATCCTAAAAAGTGTCATTATTTGGAATTTTTATTTCTTATGATATATTTTGGTATCCTAAAGGAAATAAGGATGATGTTGGATTACTAAATATCACTTAAAAAAAATTTATAAAATTATATTATATCATCTTTTGTTGTAACATAGAATAAATCTCTTCAAAATTGTGTAAATACACGGTGACAATTTTGATTCATTTTGATAAAGAGTGGTTGCATTTGAATATTGAGAATTTAATAAATATACACTTGTTGTCGTTGTGCAAAAATGTCTTTTCTAAAACATGCATTTAAAACCTTGGGTATTGGTGAAAAGTAAACCGAATTGTACCCATCTTTACCACCATCCTATCTTGTACATGGAACTTTTCATGGATAATATCAAATTTGATAGGTGTATGATAAATAGAATAAAATTTTGTTTTCATTCCTAGATAAGAATTTAACAAGTAGTGGGATGAACTTTATTAGAATTTTACATGCTCTAACATTTTCCCTGATTTTATCTAAATTGAGCCAATTTGGAATACACTGTTCTATTTCTTAACAGCTTTCACTTATATTGAAACAATTGCAAAGAGAAGGAATGTTATTGAGTTTGTCCAAGTTTTGTATGGATCAAATTATTTAGATCATCCTCTATGTGTGAGCCTTCCAAAAATGATATCATGTAGTTTAAGATTTAATTATAAATAAAAAATGTTTATCTTGTAAGCACACACCATATAATAGTGAAGTGGTTGTTTGAGTAAATAAGATGCAAAACTTGGAAGTATATGCACCTATAAAATAATTGCATCATCATGATTTCATATTTGTATTCATTGAAACATGTCATAAAGTTACAGTGGATACCCAATTGTTTCATCTATGGATACAATATTTTAACAAATTTATATTACTCAATATGAAGATAACTATTTACAAATTAGAATTGTGTTGTTTTTTGCAGTAAAATACATGAAATTATGTTATGTTGTGTAAATATGAAATTAGATATGATCTATGACTCATTTCATAATGTAGAATTAATTATAATGAAGAACATCATCTTCTTAGAAGGCCTAAAATTAGCTAGATAAACAAAAGAAATATAATATTTGTAGATCATATGAAATGCATTCAATGGTTGAAAATTATATATTCTTTTCTTTTATTAAGACCAAAATTTAAATTTGTATGGTAATCTTATACATTATTAAATAAAAAAATATTTTTGAGTTGAAGGAAAAGTATCATGTCATAAGATTCGATGTCAACAACTATTCAATTTTGATGAAAACTAAGATCCACATTTTTTATAGATTAAAACTAAAATTTGAATTGTAAAATAACTATTATGATATAAATAGTGAGTTCAAAAGGTTGATTCTAGTTGAAAAAATAACTCATTCAAAACCTAACATGACTAAGAATATGATTAATATAATTGAATTAATACTTCATGTATGGCTTGAGAAGGAAAACATTTGGTTCATTATGATGGAACTCTACATTTTATTTTTGTATATATGCTTAGTTCTAGAATCTTCAAGTAGGTCTGATATTATTTTGTTGTACACTTATTGAGCTAGTAAGCCCCCTGATTTCATCATAATTAGGAAAATCATCAAGCTTTCACCAAGGAAACATTGGTCCAATTAAGACAAAACACTCTATGTGTTCTTGTTTTCACACAAAATTATATAGATCCTACATGAAAAATAGTCTTTGTCTAACAATTTCCCACATGAAATACTTACCTTGTCATTAGTGATAATTAAAAAGATAAGCTTAGGAATAGGAAAATCATAATAACATTCCACCAAGAAGAACGATATTGTATCAGTCCATCACGTCAAGAATTATTGTACTTTTACTTATTATTATCTTAATAATTTGTGTTATATTTAATTATACTTGATGGTCAAATATCTTTAAATATTTTTATATAAACCAAATGTTACATATGGTTTTTTTCCTAAATCAATGTGACAACTCAAATATTCTTCATATCCATTTTGTTTAAAAGATGATGATCGTTTAAGGTTTTTCATGTATTATCTTAGTACCCAAAACATAAATGTAACTTCTTTTTACATCATTAGTTGCAACATTGGCATTATGCGGACATCATACATGGCACACTACAATATTCTAGACATCTAGAACTATTGCAAGACATCTATAAAATCATTAATAATTCAAGTTATGTATATTTGTGTCTGTGTTGCATATAACTATTATTTTTTGTAATTCCATTTTCTTCAATTAATCTAGAAAATTTAAAACTTATATGATATTGAAGTAATTTTATAATTTTTTTAAGTTTTCATTATTATAGTTGATTGTAACTCTTTATGATACCTAGAAAAGATGTTCGACTCTAACTATATGACACAAACAAAATGTGAAATTTTTCATCACACTTGAATAAGACTCATCTATATAAATATTGGAAGATAATGATATTTTTTCTTCTTAACATAGTATCAATAGAAAGTGGATTGTTTTTTGACAAAAACTAAAATTGATAAATACATGTAATAAATTATATATGGAGAACTTTCATTTTATTAGTTTGTATGTTCGTTCTTCATCTCATTACGACTTGCACAAATTGTGATTTTAAAATTTTATATAATCTACATAAACTCGATTGGAATATTATATCATCTTGACACCATATTCTAATTTTATGTAACATAATAAAATGGATGTAAAACATAAACTTGTCAACTTATAGTGTCAAGTATCATGTCTTCTGACTTAAAGATGGAAAAATTTATCCAACATGAAGATATCTAATGACAATAATGTGAAATTGTAAATGCACACTAAAACCAAGGTCACCTACATTCATATGTTGCTAATTTATCTTAATTTCAAATAGCCATTAGAGGAAAAGATGTTACAATTTTTAATGTCAATCACACTACCCAAAAGTTAAAAGGCATTTCAACTTCTTTGTATTTTTGTTCTTAAAATTGTGGGTCTCATATCATGTAGTTATCACCTCTTTAAATGTAGGGTTCTTATGAAATATAAATTACCTACACCAATTAGAAGATTGTATATAATTGATCATGCAATCTAATTTAGAAATGTAGTCTCCCTATCAATGAAATCTATATAATATATTTGTAATCATTATATAGAGGAAAAATTTATCATTCTATCACTTTCTTCTCACTTCATGTTTCTTTCTCTAAAACTCTACAACTCTACAACTATCAATATGATATATTATTTTGAGTTGTTGGTGTCTCCAAGTCTATGTTTAGTAGAATTATTATTTAGTGAGTTTCTGCAAAATATGGAGAATTCAAAGTTATTTCATACTTTTAAAATGTTTTGGTAATAGTAGTTGATCGTAATTGTTTAGTGAAACATTATTCTTATCAAGAGTTTTATTATTCTTGATTTATGTATTTGACTTAAAATAATTGGGGATTGGTTTCCTTACCCAAAACTATCTCATCCATATTAACATTAGTAACTAACACCATCCAATATTAATCATGACTTCTAATGAAACATATATTGATCTAAAACATACAAAGGAATATGATAATTTTATGTAAAATACAAATATGAGGGACAATTTTTAGAGAAACCGGATCAACACCATCACTCATAAGCCATATGAAATATTCATCCTTAAGAAAGAAATCTGATGAAGCATAAAATTGAGGAGAATGGGATCAACAAATTTCCAAAATTCATACTGGTTTGAAAATAAAGCACTCTATCATTGATCCCTAATTTACATAGCTTATGTAAGAAATTTTCAAAAGGAATTCTTCAAATTCAGCTTGCAACAGTGGATTTTAGTCTAAATAACCAAAAAGTGTCGTTGGGGGTAGCCATCACAAAAATATCCATACAGAAAAGGGACAAAGTTTAGTTGGTGAAAAATGAGACTTAGAGGTAGCAAGGTACTCAGTGTTCTCATGAAGGAGATCAACATGACCCGACTAACATGAAATAAACAAAAAAAAAATCATGACTTACAATAGTATACATTGTCAAAAATAAACAAAATACAACAAAAAAGAGATGATTTGAAAGAAATAAGATAGGGTGAAAGAGTCGACTAACAAGGATCCTAGAGTAAGTGAGTAAAAGTTACATAGCAGCAGGACCTTAGGTTAAGTATAGTATTTGTTGTTTCAATTCTATATAACATAACTCAATGTGACAAATATAAATTTTAATTATGAAAATGGATAAACCATATATACTCAGAGGACAAATGTTTCCATCTTAGAAAAAGTTTTTTCAAACACAATCACCTCTCAAAAGTGCATGACAAAATACAAAATTTTATATTATTGTGTCAAGTATAAGTCCTATATATTACAAATGTCTTATTTGTTTAACTTAAAGATCTTTATTACTAATTATTGGAAAATAAAATTGGAAGGTAAAAGAAAGGTCACCTATTTTTATATAAGAGCATCTTCAAAAAAGTCAATTTAATTATATAGAGGCCATTAGATAAAGTCAGCACATTGATTAGAATGTAAATTTTAATTTCTAAAAATTGAAAGTCAATCGAATTTTCTAAAATATATTGATTGTTAACACGACCTGATCAATGGCCTATATACCTACAAATGCAAGATTATGATCATGTTTTACACTACTTAGAAATTTGAAAATTTTCTCCATGCTCATCTTACATTTTATTTTTATAAATATAATTATCAAATAGATGAAATTATACAACACCTTCATGGGCATAATATAAATAGAAAAGTTATTGTTAGATGGCATAGTTGTCTCCTAATATTTCTTGCTTGAAACTGTAGGAACTTCAATAGCTACAATATTAAGTACACGACTTTCCTACCCATGAGAAATTCTTACTTGTGGATTTCTATCATGAACAGTGCCTGGTCATATAAAAAATAGCTACAATCAATTCTAGTTGTATATATTCTTCATATGCTCTTAGTAATTTATTCTATTTTCATAACTCTTTCGAAGAGTCTGAGATTTCATGGAGCCCCTAAATTAACTTTAATATAAAGGAACTATTGATGCATATTAATGAATTATGGTATAATAAAGAAAAAGATTAGATGCTACCTCTTAAAAGAAGTCAGTTGAAACAACATATCTATGTAATAAGTTGCCATCTTGAAATCATCAAATACTATAAGGAGCAAGTAAATCCTCTCACTAATTTGTTCCATCCATCATGACATTCATATGCCAACTTATAACTCTTTTTAACTACAAGGATAAATCCAGATGCAAAAAGGTTATAATATGTATATAACTGCTAGTAGCAAAAAATGTCAATGTGCATAACATGGTTGAGCTTAATAACTTTCCAATATTCTCTTGGTATTAACTACAAATTGTAGAAACAATGTCTGACATGTCATCTACATGATCATAGATGTGGGTGCGTAACTTTGAAATAATTGGAAGCACTCGAAACAAAACACTCTTGTGTGGATCTGGAGCAAATATATAATCTCAATGTAAGCAATTTTACACTGAAACAAGCTCATCCAGCCAAATTCTTTGGTTAATACCAGTCGGTTTATGATTCCAATTATACGATCAACAACTACCATTTCACGGGAAATAATTATACCAAAAAGGGGCGTTATCGTACTTGAATTAGAAACGAGACAAGTAACATTAGTTGCTAAGAACATTTGCCTGCTGTATGAATTTCCGCCTCAGTCCATTCTTAATTTGTATATACAATCTACTCACTCCAATTCAGGTTACTCTACGTCTTCGACCTTTCTTTATGAGATGCAACTTCGTCTAATCAAGCGTTAGAGTAAAATAATTAGGCGAATTTGCATATCATAAAATAATCAAGCGTACATACCTGCAGGTAGATAAAATAATGCCCGACCCTTAATATGCATGGTTATATAGCTGTTAAAGATGGCACGTGGTATATACTGTTAAATCAGTAGTAGGGTATGACTGATGTATTATACATGCATAATCTCACCTTTCGTTCTCACGCAAATTGTTCCATGCGGTGGCCGGCTCTGGTGCTTCTCCCTGATCTTCCTGATGAAGTCCTCGGTCCGCCTCTTTCTCTTTTACATGGTCTACACCCTGGTAGTGAGAGGCGACCAAAATCGCCAGATTCACGTGTCTGCCGCCAAGAATCATGATCCATATTCTTTCTTGGCCTGACGAATGCACGGGTCTGTTTGTGTGTTACAAAGCGATCACTATGCCTCCCGATTAGTGCCTAACTGCCGTTCACGTAAGCTGTCATTCAACAAATACAAAATATGTCAGTCGTCAACCACAACTTGTGGAAGGAGCTTGGTGTCGATGCCTACGTAGTAGTTATAGGTCAAACCTTTCCAGAATCGAAGATAATAAGACACATGACGGTCGAGACACTGGTGACGGATCTGAGTTGCCGGTGAAAGCGGTCAAAAAATCTTATCGATCGACTGGGAAGAATTTGTAATATGGATGATGCAAATATGTATCATTGGCATAATCACGGATGGTCAAAAAACCAAAATGGTATGTTTGAGCATTTTAATTATCAAAATGACACGATTCAAAACTTAATTTCTAAAATGGCACGTTTCTGAGGTAATACGTCCCCAAAGAGGACACATTACTTCTGGTGGAGCCAATACGTACCTTCGAATGACGTATTGCTACTTTAAAAAGTAATACGTCCCCAATGAGGACATATTGCCTCTAGCAGAGCAATGCGTCCTTAGTGAGGACGTATTACTTTTTTTTTTTTTTAATTATGATACCATGTAGATTGTATATACATATAATGTTAAATTGCTAAATGAATATAATCTACATTAACTTATATACAATTACGCATATATTTGAAATAATACCTGAAGATAATAAAATAATAACATAATATTATATTTATTAATACATAATATTTATAAATGTAGATAAAGTATTTAAAATTAATGGATATAATACTAAAATTATATAATAAAGTTTAACATTATAGAAATAAAGTAAATATATACATGTATTTATTTGTAAACTTAGAAAAAAAGAAAACTAATATAGAAATAAAAATAAGAAAATACTAAAATATAAACTAATATGGTAGTATATAATGCACACTGGTGCACATAAAATACACACATACACTCTCTCTCTCTCTCTCTCTCTCACACACACACACACACACACACACACACACACATATATATATATATATATATATATATATATATATATATATATATATATATATATATATATTAAAGGTATGATACATAATATAAAAAATTCAACTGTATAAAGTAAATATACATGAACAATAACAATTGATAATCAAAATAAAATATATGATACATATGCTCATAAATGCGACACACAAAAAATCATATTATATTATGAAGCAAATTTGTTTATTATTTTTAAAAGTTAATATATTAACATAAGTCATAATAACATAATAATATTTGTAACTTTTTATCTAGTTTAGATACTAATATAATATGATAAAAATCAAATATATTATGGTTATTTATTTAATTTAAAATTATATGTATCATATATTTTAATTTGATTGCTCATTGTTATTGTTCTACTATATTTTACAATGCATAATTGATATGTTTATATTTTTTTAGATTATATTTCGTGGCTTTAATATATATATATATATATATATATATATATATATATATATATATATATATATATATATATATATATGTAATATCAACGTGTGGTATAGGTTGCTATATTAGTTTTATTTTTCATTTTTCTAAGTTTACAAATAAATATATATATATATATATATATGTATATATGTATGTATGTATGTATATATTTGTTTTATTTCTGTAATTTTAAATATTACTATATAACTTTAGTATTGTATCCATTAATTTTAAATACTTCCATCTACATTTATAAATATTATGTATTAATGAAATATAATATTCTGTTATTATTTTATTATGTTCATGTATTATTTAAAATATATAGTTAATTGTATATAAGTTAAATTAGGTTATGTTCATTTAGCAATTTAACATATACATGTATATATAACATACATGATATCATAATTTAAAAAATAAAATAAAAATAATAAAAAAACAAAACGTCCTCATTGGGGACGCATTGCTCTACTGGAGGCAACGTGTCTCCACTGAAGATGCATTATTTTTTTAAGGTAATAATACCTTTCCCGAAGAGAAGTATTGATCCCACCGGGAGTAATACGTCCTCTTTGAGGACGTATTGCCTCATAAACATGTCATTTTGAGAATTAAGTAATGAATCATGTCATTTTGGTAATTAAAATGCTCAAACATGCCATTTTGGTTTTTTTGGCCATCACGGATTTCCGGTATATTTCAAGAGTTCATCACTTTTGGTTTGAAGAGTCCCGTGATCGACGGAAACTGGAAACTGGAAACTGGATGGGGTAGTGGACGGAAACGAGTCGTGTTGTTTAGTATGGTAATAGTAGATAATTTGATGATTTGGAAAGGCTTGAATAGGAGAGGTTCGGTGCAGATCATGATAGCGTGATCGATTTTGTGGTGGAAGTTCAAACCAA
Organism: Alisma plantago-aquatica; assembly: GCA_963693085.1. Classification (NCBI taxonomy): domain Eukaryota; kingdom Viridiplantae; phylum Streptophyta; class Magnoliopsida; order Alismatales; family Alismataceae; genus Alisma; species Alisma plantago-aquatica. The sequence continues at coordinate 898,299,114 of OY856413.1, read as the reverse complement.
CTACAACTGGTGACTATCTGGTGAGTATAACCGGGTTTTCATATTGAAAGTATGACCACATGCTTATCATATTTTTGATGCTACATATAGTGACATCTTTAACTTATAGGACGGGACTTCTTTCAAATTAACGTAGCATATAACTTCAAAATCTGCAAGGAGCCTGAACTAGTAATTCCGCGGTAACCCATGTAGTAACTATTGACTCCTCATGACATGACATGACATGATGATTACCCTGTTGTTAATATTGGTTATCGTCGTTCATGCAACAGCGACATGTGCAAAATAATTAACAATGCAGGCAGATCCAAGATAAGAATCGAAGAACAAACAGAGCAAGAGAAAATAAAATAGAAGTTAGATTCGCAAACCAGATCGTTCGTTGAGAAACGAACGTGTTACTTAAAGAAATCAGTGTCCGGCAATCCTCGCGGATAGGCACCGTTCTCACAGTCTTGATCCGACACGAACCTGGATTGTTGCACGTCTTGCTCGCGCACGTTGCACTGCTACCAGTGCAGCCCAACCACCACAGGTACCACCGTCAGACAGCTGCGTCTCGAAGACAGGAACGATGAGCCGCGCTTCGCACAGGAGGACAACTCCGCAAAGCGACTCCGGGGACGACGACTCTCGCACCCCAGATTAGGGCTCACAAAACACACGGCAGCAGAAGATTGTTTTCGGTGTGTTTAACCCTAATGACTGGATGTGTATATATAGCCACGCACATTCCTAATCTTATTCCCAGTAAGACGCAAACACTCGGTTGCTCTTGTACACAATACGGAATAATCCGTAAAAGAGAAACACTTTCTAATTAGGATTAAAAAATCTGAATAAGAAAGCAACAATTAATTACACGAGTAATTAATTACTTAGTTGTATCCTGGTGCAAAAAAAGACGGAAGACGGAAGACATTCTCCACAATCCACAATCCACAATCCACAAGCCACAAGCCCGAGCCCGACCCGACCAGACCAGTAATGACGCTACAGTAATAAATGATTTACTACAGTAACGACGCTACAGTAATTACGTGAAGCTACAGTAACCATCATTTATCTAACATACCCGACAACCGTCTAAATGCACGTCCCTCATTTAAAATCAACGAATTAGCACCAAATCCAACAGGAAGCTTCTAAACATTAAAATCGTTGATAGGATATGGATATCCACTGAACATCAGTCCAGCTACGAGTATCTAATAGAATACCAACTCATTGAGAGGATGATGATCGAATTCCTTCCAAAAACAAGATCATACCTCACTAAGGGCACGTTTGTTTTGCCGTAATCCGTTTTCCATCTGAAAACCGCTGGACGCCGTTGTCCTGGTGCAGCCATCGCTGTCTCACTTTGGCCAACGTGTTGCGAAAAACTTTTCGGCCGCGTGACCAATAGAGTCGTACCCGCAGTCTAAACATAACACATGACCAACACACTCACAAGAATCCGAAGGCTGTTTCTAATTCGGGATTTCTAATTCGGGATTAACTACGTATAAGATTTAATTAAATCCAATTAGATTCAATGAACCAAACATGCCTAAATGAAACACCACTTGCATGCACGTGATAATGAAGGACGGACAGCACACGCTATAAATCAAATAAAACATGACAGGCGATTCATTTAATGAGCGTAAACACAATGGTTATCTTAAACTAAAGACCTCAAGAGATTACCATATGCTTGTGTGTGACCGTTGTAGGCTGCAAGGACGTGTTCTAGAAAAACCACTAAGCACCAGTCCGCACACGCCAACCCTGATTCGCGAAAACGGTGGTCGCAATACAAAAATCACGTAGACACGATCTCTACAGGGTGTATAAATCATAAGGGACGGATTATAAGACGACAATATCCTTTAGGATATATTCGTTGAAAGAACAGATTTTAAGAAATGGAAGAACCTAGGAATCTGCCAAAAGTCACGTCTGAATGCACGTGAAGATCTCTCTAAACAGATCTCATTGGCCACGAGCTTCGCAATGTAATGTCAGCTGGGGTCAAGACATTGAACATCCAGAGCACTAGTTTCCGTTGCTTACCAAAAAACCGAGGCTTGCGACAGCGTTTACCTACTTAGAAGGAGAACAGATCTGCTAGTCCTGGATTGCGTGGGAGTACGCTACTCCTACGGACATCTACGTAGATGTATGAGCGCTGATTAATTAGTAGGATCAGGATTTCACTCACTTGACGCAGTTATGGATCCTCAACTTGGAGGTAAAATTATTCACACGGTTCAAATTGACTTGCGCTACACATTGACGCCTTCCCATTTATTAGTCAGAATACTAAATGGAGAAGCATCAACTCACATATCTATACTACTATAAAAAGAGCGAGTTTGATGCTGCACTCTCCTTGATTCACTCTCTTCTCTCCTTTTTTAAAAGAATTTTATTCCTACAAATATTTATTCACACACTCTCCTATTAACTTTTATTATCTTTAATTCTGTATTTCTCTCTCCATCCCACGGAAACGGTTCCTTGATTCTCTCCTTTCAAACAACCAACACAAATATCTTTTACCATTGGGATCCTTTCACGGACGAGTCATCTCCCCACACATTTTCAATAAATTTTATATGTCATGTGCATGTGCACGTGTGCGTTTATAAACAAAATTTGCGCAAACATCACATGTCCCACATACCAAATCATCCAGTTAATCAATTCAACCGAGTTCAAGAACAAAGCCTAACATAAAGAAATTAGAAGTTTGGGGATAATAATCAAAACATGAACTCGAAAGAAACAAATAAAATAAAAACTCTAAAGATCGAAGGACGGCCTAAGATAATGTTCCTTCTCTATGTGAGGTTAAAGAATGAGTGAATTTCTACAATTAACCCAGTGAATCATGCTCCCAAATTAGACGGCTAAGGCAAGGCCCAGACGAAAGCATTTTTTTTAAAAGTTCTTTTTATTTCATTAAATCACCATTATCTTCTAGAAATTAATTACCTAGTCAGATAGACTCCATTAGGTCTCAAATTTCTATCATGTGATCATAAAAGTGTCTAGAATATTCACCTTGTGCTAGTTTCCAAGTTAGGCGATCGGATTAATTAATATTATAAGCACCAAATACAACTTAGCAATCACATAAATAATAATCTAAAAAGAATTTGATCTTGTTAGGTGTAATCTTATTTACACACTTTCTCTTAATGGAATATTTCTAATGCATAATAATAAACAAAATTATTTAAAATTCATCCTTTTATTAGATGTGACGATAAAGGATATGATATTCAGAAATATGCAAATAAGAATTTAAAGTTGAGGATGTCATAATCCTCTCCACCTTAAGAAATTTTTGTTCTAGAAATTTCAAGTATTAAAGAGATCTGGGTATTTCATTGACATCTCATCTCCATGTTCCCATGTGGATTCTTCTAAGTTTTTGTTTTCCACAACATTTTAACTATAACAATGTCTTTCTTATTCAATTGGTTTGTCTATGTATCCAGTATCCTCAAAGGAATGTCTTCATAACATAGGTCTAACCAAGTCTAAATAGGTTCATGAGAGAGAATATGGAAACTTTGCTAGACATACTTCCTCAAAACTGATGCATAGAAGGCATTGTGGATTTGCTCAAAAGAAGCATGGAAAAGTTAATATCAACAGGACAAACATATCTAGGAATGAGTTTTCCCTTCACCTTGGATCTAGAAATATACTTTATAGACTTGACTTTTAGGAATACATGACCCCCTGTAATGAATTCTCTATCAGATTTGTGTGCATTTGCATACTTCTTCTATCTATCCTAAATTTCCTTCATTCTCTTCTTGATGAGTGCTACTTGATCTGTATTAAGGTGTAGATCTTTGCTCCTTATCAAACTTTTCTCACCACGCTTGTAACGACCCCACCTCCCAATAACCACCAATTAAGGGAGACCAATAGGTCAGAGCCATTATCCCAATTAACAGGATCAAAGGTTCACAATTAATCAATAATAATTATGAAATTCTACAGAACCAAACTGAAATCTAGTATAAAATAAAACTTTGCGTACCATTTTTTTCTTCAAAAACATGAATATCTACTGCTATCCGCATTTGGAGTCTATTCTAACTAATCCTCCTTTGTACTTTAATTCTAATTTAATTCCACATGTGCCACTTTACTATTTATCCTTTTCAATTTTGTACCTAAAATGCCGACAAACAAAACGTCAGTTAGCATATCGAAATATGCCGGTATGTGGGGACAACCAAAATTTCACAAATATGGCTAACATCTAAATATCACAATCAAGTTAATTAACAAGCCAAATTACGCTTTCAGTGTCACATTCTCCACTGCTTTTGCCCTAACCCTGACATACCCCCTTTCGGGTTTCTCTTTTGCTCTTGACTTAAGGCCACCTTCTCAATCCCGAGCTTGGTGTCTGGGGTCACCCTTCATGGTGCCCTTTAGTCATGCAATATCATAGGTCACATTATTAATCCCGAGCTTGGTGCCTGGGGTCACCACTCATGGTGCCCATTGGTCTTCCCTCCTAGGCTTGACCTTTGGCATCATCCATCAGGGTAGCATGTAGGTGCGCAAATACATACTTCTAAAATTATTGTGATAATCATATTGACTTTATGATTTTCAAGTATGAATCATCTAAAGTGATAAGTTGCATTCAATGCAATGAATCATCCGAGAAACTCTTTGGGAAACTAATGCGATTAACCATAATTAACCACATACCTGTCAGGCTGACTTGAGTGCAGAAATAATCCAACTAAGCAAGAAATCCAGTAAACAAGCAAGCACACAAGATAATATGGAAACATGAATCCAATTTTCCTATCATTGATCAGGCCATCAAGGTCTATTAAACCTAGCTCTCTTCCTAGGGTTTCTAGTCCACTTTTAGGGTTTCTATTGCAATTAGGGTTTCTCTTCATTTTTATTATTTTAAACCCTAATTTTAAACAATTACTCACAAACCCTTATTATCTCATCTATACTTCACGAAAGATATTAAGGTTACCTTTTAACAACATATAACCCTAATTTCAGATTACATGCACAATTAAATGTCAATTAAGTCTATTATATCTCTTTTTCATTAAAACTACCAATTTAATCCTTTTAAGTTATGACACGATCATTAGGCCTAATTATCATCTTTGGTTCCTTTCAAATTGACAACTTATTTTTCATGAACTTTATTTATCACTAATTCCACCTTTATTCCTTAGAAAACCCTAATTACTATATTAAGGGTATTTATCCACAATTAGGAACCTTTATACTCCAAATAGCTTTGAACCGTCATATCTCAGCCTTATTCATGAATTTGAACAATTAAAGCAATTAAGAGTCACAATTAACATCATTAGGGTTTCAAGGCCCATTAAAGCATATTTATGCACATGAAATTCTAAATTCAACCAATTACATGCAAAGTTCATCTATTTTGTTCTTAATGTACCTTTTTACCATTAACAAGTTAATATCAACTTTAATCATCCATTAAACCCTACTAAATACGTTAATCATCTCAAAATATAGTTTCTTAATCGTTAATACATTAAATTTGATAACTTCCATTACTTTTCGAATTGTAAGAGGAATTCATTTCTAAAACTATTTTTAATGGATTCCCCTCATTTTTCTGAGCAACTTTCATATTTTATGTGCATTCATCTGCGCTATGAATACAAAGATATGAATTTTGCAAATTTAACTTACATGACCAATGGGAGGCTGCCACATCGCCTATCCCATGCAACGTTGCTGGTTTTGGAAATATAATGAAATGAATATATTGCCCTCTCTTAAGCGTCCAATCCTGAATAGCACGGAGGGGAAATTTTGTCTGACGGCCCATCACCTTCTTCCCTGCACGCCCTAGCGCTGTGGTTGGTGTCTGCTGAATGCGCGGGGGGGGGAGGGGTCACCCCCTCTACCCCAAGGCCCGAGGGTGTCCAGAGACTTCTACCCTACCTCTGTCACCCTACGCCGTACCCATGGCGCCTTCTCTTTGCCGCCCAGGTGGTCATTTCCAGCGTGCCAAACCTGTGACTTCTGGCTGGTCGTGCGGACATGCTACAGGTGATTGTGCAAGATCGAGCGATCGGGAATGATAGTCGATTGTCCTTAGGTCATCGGGGAACACCAAGCCTCCATCAAGATGACCCCACATCTCCCCGTTGCTCCAGGGAAAGCACCAACCACATGGCTAGGGTTTGAACAAAAACGATGAAGAAGGAGATGGGGAAGAGAGAGGGAGACGTGGGATCTCTCTTGAACTCGAACCAGGGCTATACCCTTTATATAGGGGTCGGTAACGAAGCCCTAGGTTGGCTTATTCACGAATTGACAAGGCCCTCTCCCAATAGGAGTCATATTCCTTCAAGGAGAAGTAATCTTCTCTCTCCTATTTATCTTCTTAATATTCCTTATTTCATATATAATTAGAAATATGAAAATCCTCTCACTTATTCTCTTTGTACATTCCCTTTAATCCATTGGCATGAAATTTCTATTTTCTTTTTGTAGAAAATACCTCCTTTTTAACAATGTCAACAAATTCATTAATTATGCAATCACATTATCCTCTTATTCTGTATTATTGGTATTTTCTCTTTCTTTTTCTCCATTTGGGCTCCTTGGACCCCAAGAAACTCTATTATTTCGAAATCCTTTTTAGTGGACACTCATTATCCTTCTAGATGCATCTATGTCCATTACTTGTAATTATCTTGTTTATTTCTTTATTAAAATATCTCTTTTCAAGGATTTCTCTTTATCTTTCTTTTTATTTTCCTCATTGTCATTCATTTTAACATTAGGAATTCTTTGGATACTAAAATCCACCAAGGATAACTCAATTATACCTCTTTCTACTTATTTTCCACATTTTATCATTGTTTTCAATTTCTTTCTTTATAAAGAAATATTTAATTGATCTTTTCTTTTCTTGTTGCATTATCTTTGCAACTTTGGACTCCTTGGAACCCAAGAGGCACGAAATCCACCTTTCGATTATATACTCTTGCCTTCTAGAGGTTCATACATCTTTCTTTTCTCCTTTTCTTATTAATAATGGAGTTTCTTTTGTCTTTTCCTTGTTATTGGGCCCAATAGCCAATAAAGACCACAAAACAACCAACAAGGCTATTGTAAACAAAATCCTTTTATTCAAAACAAATTATATCATTATTTTTTCAAATATCTTTAATAGGAGAAATTACATTTCTCACCAAAAGAACCCAAAAATTGGGGTTGTACCATCCTTCCCCTCTTATAGGAATTTTGCCCATAAAATTCCATCAAGCAAACAAACAAACAGGATAAGTCTTTCCTTATGTCCATCATGGATCCCATGTGGCCTCACCCTTTCCATGGTGCTTCCCAAGAACCATAATAATCTCATATTCTTCCATCTAAGTTCTTTCTTACCTCGGTATATCATACCCTCATAGGTGACTCAAGACATTTCAGCCTCTTATAAAGCTGAATAGGTTCAGGGCTCAGCACATGGCTTGGGTACCTCACATAGTGCTCTTGATCAAACTTATGGAACACATTATACATCATGTTATCCTAAGGGGTAAGGCTAAACACAACCATTTCCACCAATCCATATCAAATGGACCCATATATCGGGGACTCAACTTTCTCAACTATAGCCTGGAGGGGTCGGATTTTCACATCACATACTCTCCCATAGTGAATTGAATGTCAATCTGCTTTGCATCTGCTCACGACTCATGTCACCCCTGGGCTCTCTCTCAGCCATTGCACGATCAAATCAACTTCATCTGCATACATTGTGGTTCTTTTTCTGACCTTCACGAGGTCCATTCACCAACAACAACTTAATGATGTGGTGACCGACACAATCTCCCTTACAGAGCATCTTTACATCCCAATACTAGCTATGGTGGTTATTATCACATCTTACAGAGGACAAGAACTATCTCTATGTATCACCCTGAATGAGCACACATGCTCTCATCAGACCCTCTAGTCTAGATTATACTAACCATTAGTTTGGGGTGATAAACTTTACTAGCATCGAGTTCTTCATGTATCTACTTCCACCGCATGGAAGCAAATCTTTAGGTTATACTCAAGAACTTTTGAACTCGCATCATGGCATAGTTGAACCATATCTCTCTCATATGTAGTTCAACCGAATCCATCTCTTGACAACACTCTTTCTTTCTCATGTAATCTAGGTAAGGCGATCTACCATAACCCATATTGCATCTCGACCTTCCTTGGTCCATGGGAGACTTACCACAACATCCATAGTAATGAACTCCCATTCCCTCTCGGGGACTCTTTATCCTTTATATCAATACATTGGGTTATTGGTGTTCGTCCTTCTCCTCCTGACATACATGGCGACTAGCCACGTGCATCTTTGTACACTTTTCATCTTAGGCATCAAAAGTATTACTGTAACTTACTATCTTAGTAGTACCACAACGTATGATGAACTTAAATCATGATCTCATGTACGTCATGATTCCTCAGAAATCCTAAACCACTCTCATCATGGTTTTAACACCTTCCTACCCAAAGAAGTACATCTAAGGTTCTACAACCATCCTTTTATCATGATAAGCCCTAGGCTGGCTAGCTAAGCAACCACTAACTCGTTCAACGATCTCGTTACATCTGTGTGTTAGACAAACATATCTCCTTTTTCAAACTTAGGGATAACCCAACAACGTCTTCTAGCCTCTAGATAAACTAATCAGCTGCATCTCAACCAGGGCATCCATTACCACTTCACATCCTTAGGTGATAGGAAATATTGAAGACATACACCTTCACTTATTATCTCAGCTCAAACTCTAAGTCTATCTTCATCAAGAACACTCTAAGCTCATCTTCTTGGTTATCAAACTCAACCCTGTATCACTTGCAAATTCCACATAGCTCGAGATAAAACATCCTCACAAGATGACTACCTTAATACTCTTAGTGTTTGTAAACCATCCACCTATCATTCACTCCACAAGGGTATGTAATCATATATGTCCTCATACATCATAGTAACATTCCAAATCACATCATCTTTATCCTTGGTGTATGGCATGCGTACTGTCCTACCTCTCACTCCCATAACAAGAGGAAATAAGCATTTGGCTGTAGTCCAAATACAGAGTTCTTCCCATTCCAAGAGTAGATATGGTACATCCCACCTTGCCAGTACACCTTCAAATCTATACTGAAACATGCAACTTATGTCTCTACATCACAATCATCTCGATATCAAGGTTACTTCCATGGAAAACTGGTTTCGAACCTACTTGGGTCACCACAAAATCCTTGGTCATATCCTCTAGGTCTATACGGTGTCAACACTTTTGGGGTCATCCCTCTTCCCTTATGCATCCAGAGAGAGCCCTCCTCATCTGCCCTTTGGGTCCCACGAGTTCATGAAGGTGATCAATCTCCTAACCCATGGCCCTCAGACAATGATAGATGTTACCTTCCGACCCTATGGTCATGTGCAGCTAGGGAATCAGGAAACTCCTACTTCCATCGGTCTTATCCCTACCTGACCCTAGTATAGACTTAGGATAGTACATGTCCAACTTATAACCTTACCCAAGCCTTCATCATCTCTCTCTGTGTTCATGTGCTGACTTTCATCCATTCATAGGGGTCATGGCGACCTACCTACCTTGGTCAGGCCCCACACTGGTTACCTCCATGGTAACACATCCACATGCACATAGAGATGGTTAACTATGGGTCTACAAGTTCATTCTGTTACCATGTACTCTTCACTTAGCTTCTCAGGATCCTATGAGATCTCTTTAGGTTACCTCCAAACCAACAAAACTGGTATACACCCTACAAAGGGTCCTTCTCCTAGGATGGGAGGAAACTTCATCTCTTGATAACAAAGGTCACAAACGACCTTATTTCTAGGGTTTACATCCACATGAGCATGCTTAGTCCTAACAAGCTACTAAGGCACATAGCTAACAAGAAGACCACCTACTAAACTATGCTAGGTCACACTTGTTCTCATCCTCAACATTAGATCAGATCAAACCTTCTCATGTCACCACCTTAGCTGTGAGGGGTTCATCAAACATATTTTAGACTTAAGGGGTTTCCATTTCTAAACATGAGGAGTATTATGCTCGAAACTCAAATCTCATCAGGAGCATCAGGTATACCACTTCCCCTCTTAGGCCTAGGAACCCTAGGTTCATTTCTTTATGCAACAGCTATCCAACTGCATGCTCAATCATTAACCATGAACCTAGCACATCCAACGTATGTCAGGCACTCCCATGATCCTATTCTTCGAGCAACACCTCAGAGTTGAGTCCTCATCAAGGACAACCAACTAGGTATAAAGCCTCACAGCTGGTTACTCAAACCTCCTCAGGGTCTAAGGCTCTCTTTATCTCATCTTAGTAGGTAAACACCTATACCATAGGCACATAGGTACCCGAAGCATCATCCTCTCTATATGGTTTGGTTCCTCTAATGGAAACCAAGATATCATCAGCCTCCAGGGATCAAGTATGAGACAACCACTATCATCCACTTAGGTCGCATCATCCTCAACTCCCCACTGTTCCTCATATCACAGAGTTTATGCTTCCAACCTTCTTGCTTGAGTCCTTCTCTCTCTCTCTAGATCTAACTCCACATCCAGCCTTACTACTAGAGGTCCTCTCTCCATGAAGGATCAAGCTCACAAGCATACCCCTACATGGGAGAAGCCTATGTTCAAACTTATGTTTGCTCAAGATTATCCAAAACTCTTCTTTCTTATCTCATAAGTTGTCCAACATACTCTTCTGGCCAGGGTTTTAGCCTACTATTAGCACTACTGACGTTCCATGGGTGCATACTATGTCATGCCCATAGGGTTTCTATAGGTTCTTCACTAACCACATCATTGAAGGAGATATCCTTCACTCTAACGTGCATGACCCTTCCCAGGGTTGGGTCACCAAAGGCACTTGGTCATCCAACCTCACATGGCTCATATCGGCATCCAAAGGCATGTCCATACACCTGGTCTAACATGACATCTAACTCATCATACCATCTCTCTCTCTAACCACCACTTAGGGTTAGGGTTAGCATCATCCTTAGAGGATGTACTAGGTCTCTACTTATGATGGAGGTCTCTGTCTCCAAGACTAACATTCTCTACTCATCCTCCCGACAAGGATGTCTAGCCTTAGGTCTCTCCTAAGGGCATGGTGACTTATGTCATATGACCTAAGCATGTATCTATTCTTTAGTTTACACTTAAACTATTAACCATATGTCCATGACATCTTATTTACATGTTTTTCATTACTTTGGTGGATGATTCCTTAAACCTTATCAATCTTACCCATCCCTCAAGAGGGTGAGGAAAAGAGAGAAAACCCTAATCTTTAAGGTCCTTAACATCATTTGAGTTGAGAAGGGATGGACAAGATGAGAGAGTCCTAAAGGTATCTTATTTCAAGTCAAATCCTAAGACATCGTCCAGGCACACTAATCTTGGAGTCCTCATATTCCGACTAGCGGTGCGGAGGTAAATCTTGCCAGCCCCCAGACGTGATCGTTTTCTAGACACCTCTGTCTTTCAAAAAATCCTCTAATAACTCCCTTAGTTCTATGGAATTTGTACAATTTAATAATTATTAAAGATTAAATGAGGAACCTATGCTCTGCTACCAAATGTAATGACCCCGCCTCACAGTAACCCCCAATTAAGGAAGACCAAGAGGTCAGAGCCATTATCCCAATTAACAGGATCAAAGATTCAATAATTAATCAATAATAATTATGAAATTCTACCGAAATAAACTAAAATCTGGTATAAAATAAAACTTTACATATCTTTTTTTTTCCAAAAACTTGAATATCTACTGCTATCCACATCTGGAGTCTATTCTAACTAATCCTTCTTTGTAATTTAATTCTTATTTAATTCCACATGTGACACTTTACTATTTGTCCTTTTCAATCTTTTACCTAAAACGCCGACAAACAAAACTTCGGTCAACATATCAAAATATTCTAGTATGTGGGGACAACAAAAATTTCACAAACATGGCTAACAATCGAAATATCACAATCAAGTTAATTAACAAGCCAAATTACGCTTTTAGTGTGACATTCTCCACCGCTTTTGCACTAACCCTGGCATACCCCCTTTTGGGTTTCTCTTTGGCCCTTGACTTAAGGACACCTTCTCAATCCCGAGCTTGGTGCCTGGGGTCACCCTCATGGTGCCCTTTAGACATGCAATATCATAGGCCACCTTCTCAATCTCAAGCTTGGTGCCTGGGTCACCACTCATGGTGCCCATTGGTCTTCCCTCCTGGGCTTGACCTTTGGCATCATCCATCAGGGTGGCATGTAGGTGCGAGAATACACACTACTAATATTATTGTGATAATCATAGTGACTTTATGATTTGCAAGTATGAATCATCCAAACTGATAAGTTGCATTCCATGCAATGAATCATCTGAGAAACACTTCGGGAAACTAATGTGATTAACCATAATTAAACACATACATGTCAGGCTAACTTGAGTGCAGAAATAATCCAACTAACCAAGAAATCCAGTAAACAAGCAAGTACACAAGATGATCCTAAAACATGCATCCAATTTTCCTATGATTGATCAGGCCATCAAGGTCTATTAAACCTAGCTCGCTTCCTAGGGTTTCTAGTCCACTTTTAGGGTTTCTATTGAAATTGGGGTTTCTCTTCATTTTTACTATTTTAAACCCTAATTTTATACAATTACTCACAAACCCTAATTATCTCATCTATTCTTCACAGAAGATATTAAGGTTCCCTTTTAACAACATATAACCCTAATTTCGGATTACAGGAACAATTAAATGTCAATTAAGTGTATTATGCCTCTTTTTAATTAAAACTACCAATTTTATCCTTTTAAGTTATGAAACGGTCATTAAGCCTATTTATCATCTTTGGTTCCTTTCAAATTGACAACTTATCTTTCATGAACTCTATTTATCTCTAATTCCACCTTTATTCCTTAGAAAACCCTAATTACTATATTAAGAGTATTTATCAACAATTAGGAACCTTTATACTACAAATAGCATTGAACCATCATATCTCAGCCTTATTCATGAATTTGAACAATTAAAGCCATTAAGAGTCACAATTACCATCATTAGGGTTTCAAGGCCCATTAAAGCATGTTTATGCACATGAAATTCTAAATTAAACCAATTACGTGCAAAATTCATCCATTTTGTTCTTAATGTACCTTTTTGCCATTAACAGTTTAATATCAACTTTAATCATCCATTAAACCTTACTAAATACATTAATCATCTCAAAATAGGGTTTCTTAATCATTAATACATTAAAGTTGATAACTTCCATTACTTTTCGAATTGCAAGAGGAATTAGTTTCTAAAATTATTTTTAATGGATTCCCCTCGTTTTTCTGAGCAACTTTCATATTTTATGCACATTCATCCGAGCTACAAATACAAAGATATGAATTTTGCAAATTTAACTTACTTAACCAATGGGAGGCTGCCACGTTGCCTATCCCATGCAACGTTGCTAGTTTTGGAAATATAAAAAAATGACTCTATTGCCCTCTCTTAAGCAACCAATCCTGAATAGCATGGAGGGGCAATTTTGTCTGACGACCCATCACCTTCTTCCCTGCGTGCCCTAGCGTTGCGGTTGGTGTCTACCAACTGCTCGGGGGGGGGGGGGTCACCCCCTCTACCCCAAGGCCCGAGGGTGGCCGGAGACTACCACACTACTTTTTTCGCCCTCTGACGTACCCAGGGTGCCTTCTCTTTGCGGCCCAGGTGGCCATTTCCAGCGTGCCAAACCTATGACTTCCGGCTGGTCGTTCAGACCTGCTACAGGTGATTGTGCAAGATCGAGCGATCGGGGATGATAGTCGATTGTCCTCAGGTCATCAGAGAACACCAAGCCTCCATCAAGATGACTCCACAACTCCTCATTGCTCCAGGAAAGCACCAACCACATGGATAGGGTTTGAACAAAAATGATGAAGAAGGAGATGTGGGATCTCTCTTGAACTCAAACCAGGGCTCTAGCCTTTATATAGGGGTGGGTAACGAAGCCCTAGGTTGTCTTATTCACGAATTAACAAGGCCCATTCTCAATAGGAGTCATATTCCTTCAAGGAGAAGTAATCTTCTCTCTCGTATTTATCTTCTTAATATTCCTTATTTCATGGATAATTAGAAAAATGAAAATCCTCTCACTTATTCTCTTTGTACTTTCCCTTTAATCCATTGGCACGAAATTTCTATTTTCTTTTAGTAGAAAATACCTCCTTTTTAACAATGTCACCAAATTCATTAATTATGCAATCACATTATCCTCTTATTTTGTATTATTGATATTTTCTCTTTCTTTTTCTCCATTGGGGCTCCTTGGACCCCAACAAACTCTAATATTTTGAAATCCTTTTTAGTGGACACTCATTATCCTTCTAGATGCATCTATGTCCATTATTTCTCGTTATCTTGTTTATTTCTTTATTAAAATATCTCTTTTCAAGGATTTCTCTTTATCTTTGTTTTTATTTTCCTCATTGTCATTCCTTTTAACATTAGGAATCCTTTGGATACGAAAATCCACCAAGGATAACTCAATTATACCTCTTTCCACTTATTTTCCACATTTTATCATTGTTTTCAATTTCTTTCTTAATAAAGAAATATTTAATTGATCTTTTCTTTTCTTGTTGCATTATCTTTGCAACTTTGAACTCCTTGGAACCCAAGGAACCCAATAGGCACGAAATCCACCTTTGGATTATATACTCTTTCCTTCTAGAGGTTTCTACATCTTTCTTTTCTCCTTTTCTTATTAATAATATAGTTTTTTTTGTCTTTACCTTGTTATTGGGACCAATAGCCAATAAAGCCGACAAAAAAACCAACAAGGCTATTGTAAACGAAATCCTTTTATTCAAAACAAATTATATCATTATTTGTTCAAATATCTTTAATAGGAGAAAATACATTTCTCACCTAAAGAACCCAAAAATTGGGGTTGTAACAACGATCATGCCATAGTAGAGTGAGTAGTGTTACTTGATCTGTATAAAGGTGTAGCGCTTTACTCCTTATCAAACTTTTCTCACCATGCTCATGCTATAGTAGAGGTGACTCAAATGGCCTCATAACATGAAATGCATATTACTTGCATGCAAACTATTATTATACGCAAATTAAGAAAGACGAATATACTTTTCCCATGACCCACCTATTGGTATGTATGTCCTTAGAGCTATCATGGGATGATTGGTGGGATACATTAAGATTGATTTGATAAGCATCAAAGGTAAGCTTCCAATTCTTTCTAGTTCAGTCATATGAGATAATGATAGAAAACATTGAATGTCTAGAAAATTACAATACTCAATGACGTATGCTTTCAGGTTCAGGACCTAAACGATGAGATCATACGGATGCTAAGAGTTTGTACATTCTTATTATGTCCCTAGTTGGATGTCATTATGGAAGGTAGATAGAAAACAATGACACACAAGACTAGATTGTGGTGTTGGTTGATGATAGAATCTCGTTAGTCATGATATGGAGATATCAAACCAAACACATAGGTACTTGTTAGAGAACAAGTGTACCATACAGACACACTGTGAGTTTGACACATGGAACCATGACATGGTAGTCACAGTCAGTTCTCATAGTGATGGTGGTGTGTGTGATTTTTTGGCCTGAAATCACTACACTCAACACATGTCCTTGGGAACACTTTGACATCATCAAACACAATCGTGGAACATGGGTTGTTATAAAGGTGATGATTGGGTGGCTACGACACATGGGGCATTTGAGGGGTGAGTGATAGATATGGGATTTGTCCCTCCTGAGGAAGTTTGATATCCGTGGTCACTTAATGAGTAGGATTGAGATAGGCATGCACACGCATGTGTGAATTAGTATGTGATATTGATGTCATACATATCTCCTTCAATCTACTCTGAGATCAAGAAAGTAAATGAACGTTTACAGGATGACTGTTCTATGCCTTGAGTTCATTCGAGATATCAGAGACAAAGGAATTATACATTCACTGTAACACCATTTATGGATTGTAGGATTGAAAGTTGTTCTCCAACTTTCCTTTTCACTTGGGTAGCACTGATGTGCGACTAGGCACCACTCTTTGCTTGTGAAATCATAAGTGTTATGGACTTTCACTGCCAACGTGAAATGGGCCTGTAGGGTCACACACATAGGATTTAACCTGGATGAGGAGTTTATCCACAAACGATGTTTATATTGATTGCTAAAAGAGTTTAGTAGTTCAATTAAACACTCAATCAATTGATAGCTCAATATCATAGTTTTCAAGGTGTTTGACCGATTGATTAGAATATCATATTGATTGAAACTACAATTGACTGATTCTGCACAGTCTGCACTCCCAATCGATTGGCTCATGTGATGAACCGATCGGCTCAGGTTGGTGAACCGATCGACTCATGTGATGAACCGATCGGCTCAGGACAGGCTGAATCGATTGGTTCAAGGGTTGAACCGATCGGCTCAACTGGTCCAAACAATCAAATTGGGAAAGTCATGTTGGTAAGAAATTTCTCTTCGTTACACTTATCCAATTTGATTGGAACAAGGATTGGTATTTGGATCAATTCGAAACAAAAGAGGAAAAGTCAATAAGGAACAAACCAGGGTAGTGAACTGACCGGTTCAGAAGTGAACCGATCGGCTCAGGTGTCCCAACCGATCGGTTTAGGTGTGAACTGATTGGCTCAGGTCCCCAACCGACCGGTTCATGCATGAAACGATCGGTTCAACTGGCACAGTTGGTTGTTTTATGGAAAATCTTGAACCCTTCTACTCCTACTTTAATCCTGCATTGCATGGGGTAGAGAACCCTGTCCCATGACTCTCATATGTATATAGGGGTATTGGGGGCTTCTCAAAAACAACAACTCAGAACACCAATTGCTCTACAAAGTTGTCGTTCTCTCTAGTTTTGGTAACCGAGAGAGCCCGAGTAAGTGCTACCCGATAAGGGAGGCACAACGAGGGAAATACAACTGTAGAAAAGCAACTGGTGGCAGGAGAGTGTGTTGGTGAATAATACGCTAATAGGAGGGTATGACTCCTTCTGGTGCCTTGTGTGACAAATCGATCAGAGTTCTAGGTAGTCCGTGTGGACTACTACAAAGGTGGGAGACTTCTACCGCTCGGAGGACAATTGTCAATCCCGACAGTCCCGGTGAGACCAGCAGCTGCACATACACTATCTAAGACCAGAGGTGAAAACTGTGCAAGCCATGAGGTATCGTCGCCGAGAAAGCCTCGGGACAAGGTACGCCTCTACAAACCATCCTTCCTACTATGTAGACGTTGACGCAATTCCTTTATTTTTGGTTTGGGAGGAGAAAAGTTTTGTTTCCACTGCCTTCTCTATCTCCCCTAAAACCCAACAGTGGTATCAGAGCCACGTCAACTGCTCTATACTTTAGGATTATTGATGTGATCGATTTTGGTTTGTCGCCTTTATTTATTGCATATGATGCGAATAAAATTGGATTTATGCATGTCCAATCCTAAATCCACAAATCCCAATATACATATATGATATGTAATATGAATGCACTCGATACACATCACCCTTAAATGAGTTTTGTGGTGGATGTATGGCGTGGTTATGGCCAATAAACCCTATGTTTGTGTATGGTTGAATGTGGTTGCTTGCATCTCGGTCTGCACACTGATTCCCTACCTCCTTTTCTTGATGTAACTCGAGATAACTCGAGATTTTTTCCTACCTTTGCTCCCCCTCGAATGCAACTCGGGGTTTCTCAATTCAAATGTAAATAGGATAGAACTTTTCTTTCATGTTATGTCAAAGAATGGTGGACAACCTGACGACAACTGATATGATCAGTTCAAGGCATGAATCGATCAGTTGGTGTTCCAGAAGACTGGTTTGAGGAATGAGATGAGCAGGTGGCGGCCCTGCGGAGATGCATGACGACCAGTGAACCGATCGACTGGAGGCACCAGTCGATCGGTTGGTGGCACCCAACCGACCGGCCTGATGGCAAGCTCATCAATCATGGAGATGAGTTGATCAAACCCAGAACGACAAAGTATAGAGTTGATCTTGTACATGTTGCATGTGATTTTGACCTAGATGACCGTGATTCCTCTTGGCTCGAGGAATCACAATAGGATGGCCATAATCATCGCTTTTATCATTTCAAATGTTTTCTATGGGATATAGCATGTATATGATACGTACTATATATTGTGGTGATTGGATATGTATATGTACCTATAAAACCAAATACTTCATTAAATATTAAAGTTTTAGATGCCTTCCAAATGTGACACACGTGAAAAGCTTGATTGGGTAAGTGTGGGCACGCCCTAGCGTGGTGCACCGTCTATCTCGTGGAAGCGTGAAGGATGGATATGTGGGTCTGCCCTAGTAGGGTGCATATTCATCGTGTTGGATTTGGGTCAGACTTAACAAGGTGACCTAGATAGGATCTAGCACCTTGAGGCATTGAGGTGATCATGGCAAGGAGTTACATATGACATCTTTCAAGAATTGCATATGATGAAATTGGCAAGAATTGCCTACCTGGAAGATCTAAGTTGTGGGTGACAGCCCTAGTTGGTCCATGACTCATAGGATTTCAGGATCTTGACCCACTAGAAGATTGTATGCTACATTTTTCTGAATTGATGGTGAGGGCTATCAATTTGAACAAAAATAGTGGGAGCGATAATTAATTAAAGTCCTAATTATATCATAAAACCTTTCAAATCAATCAAGTCAAAAAGGAGTTTTTGGACTAAATTGCATATATTTCCTTTTGTACAATAAATGGCTAATCAACAATAATCACTTTATTTGTGATCGGTCTTTGAGACCAAGAAATTAAATGGCAATAGTTCCACGACTGGTTAGGACATTGAGAAGTGTTCTCAATTGAAGAGTGAAAGCTCTAAGTCCTACTTATACCAGAACAAGATAAACTCGATCCCACCACACCAATGGCTTAAAGGATGCTTATGGAAGCATATCGAAGATGCCTTTGATGTGGAGTGCTAAATGTTGTGTTCGCTGAACTATGAGTTACAGAGACAACATGAGACATATGATGTCTCTAAGACACTATCCTAGTATATCATGATAGAAGAAGATCAAGTAGGTATTCACACATTGAATGTGATTGGGTATGACTAGACTGGGATTTCCTCTGAGCCAATAGTTGGCTACTAGTATGATACTGCAAATGTTGCGAGAATCATATAGTTCATGATGAACTAGAACATGAACAACTTTGATAAGCATTGACAGAGTTGTTGGACATGTTGAGGACAGTAGAGGCAAAGATGAAGAAATACAAACCCTAATCTTTAATATGATCGATAAAGGGTAAGTCTTAAAGGCAAGGCCAAAGGCAAATCAAAGAAGTGTTCTGATGCTAGCCAGCAATCCAAGCTGTCTTCAGCCTCGAGGCACATATGAAGAAGGACAAGCCTAAGTATGTGATGATAATCAACAAGAACGAAGGAAGGTCCAACGGCAAGGGCAAGGGCAAAGATAAGAAGGGTTCTAATGCTAGCCAATAGCCCAAGTCATCTTCAGCCTCAAGGCACATGGGAGGGTGAACGAGGGAATTGCTCTCTATATCTTGAAGAACAAAAGAAGAAGAAGGAGGGATGGAGATCTCTACCTAAGGTATCATGAAATGAACCGTTTCTGAGGTATATGATACCAAGATAAATATTTGACATATATGATATGTAAGATCTACAAAGAAGTAATGGCATTTACAAAAGGACCAAGAAAGAAGTACTCATCATTGGAGCAAGCGTTTCTGCCATAGATAGGAGTACCTTTAAATTTATTTCAGCCTAAAGGACATGAAATTGAGTTGAGAACTGCTATTTCAATTTGCCAATAGAAACACTTTATTGTTGCATCTTGTAATGAAAATATGGCAATCAATATAGTTGATGTTTCAAAGATATGATCTTTGTGGAAATGCCTTGTTTATCTTGTGTTACTTGGTATGCATAATATAAAATGATACCTAAAAGTTATTGATAACTCAAACAATCAAATTTGCATAAATCATGAAAAAAATTATTTCTAGTTTCCATATGATGGATAAATCTAGGCTCTTTTGGTTAGAGAACTAGTAAGAGACATGAATCTCTTAGACATGATTAATCAATCTTCACTAGTGGTAGTGGGAGAATGATTATCCTATTAGGTATAATACATGTGATGTATTTACATACCTATTAGAGTTAATGCTAGTACTTCAAACAATGTTTTGAGAAATACAAATATGAATATCTTGAAGTGTTCAAGAATATCATAGATGAAGTACAAATTTTGTAAAGTGTTAATTCTTGATGAGATCAATGAATGAAATACTTGGACTAAATGTTTGAGATCCTTATGAGTGATTATGATTGTGAACTCATGATTAAGACATGGTGATGTCTAAATCAACAAGGAGTCATACTCTAAGGAGTTAGAGAATGATTATCAAATAACTAATTTCTTCTTAAATAAAGAATACCCCACACTAATAAAGGACATTAAGAATCACAAGGAGTTTTGAGTTCTTATATCCTTGAAAGATACACCTCGATTATCTATGTGATGAGTTGGTCATGTGATGAGTCAACTATCCAGATGAATATGAGGAATCAGATTTGGAGTTATGGTTTATGACCATTACATCCTAAATGACTTCCATGTGAACCATAAGGTATGACCTTGATGGTAGAACCCATTGGATGAAATCCATAAGTGCGAATGAGTCTTAAGCGTTAAGACACATGGATAACATTTTGATAAGGATGATGCTTGTTGATTGCAACTTAAAGACTAAGAGATTTGCATACGGATACTAAAACTGCATTCCTATGAGGAATAAAACAAGGATGTGTACGTGACACAACCTATAAGGTTTACAAATCCATTAATGCAAATGAAGTCTATAAGTTACAATGGACTAATCAATGTGATTGATTGAGTACAAGAAACTTAGAGTTGGATCTTTACTTTGATAATATAGTCAAAGGGTTTGACTGATATGACAAAGATAAAGAAGGGATATGTGATTTAGTGGGAGCATATTTGCATTCCACATGTCAATGACGAATGAGATGTTCTAGAATGGAATCCTTTGTGGAAATTATCTTTAAGGAAGATAGATAGGAATAGAGATCTATAGAGATAGTTCTCGAAAACCTCTTGACCTGAAAAGAGAGAGCATACATTAGAAATCTATACTGAAGGGTTCAGTCTGCACAGATTCAGTGGGAGAAAACTTGTCCACGTTACATGGAGTTAGTATCCCAAGGCCAATTGTCCAATTCTTATGAAGAATGGGAACACTAAGAATAGATATGGATCTATCATGTGTGTAATCATACCATTATCTTGCATGTATGGTCATAGAAAGAATGAAATGCATTCATCATCTTGTATGTAGGACATGACAATATGATGTGCTCATCCTGATAACTCATATGTGGGACATGACGAGTAGATTCCTGTCTATTTCCAGTAAAGGTTACTGTAATACCATATGAACTTGATAAGTACTTGAGAAGTACTAGTTCTATGGAAATAAGGAAGGGTTCATTGTAAAGAGTTACACTGATGCAAACTTATGAAAAGGATAGAAAATTAATCGCAAAATATATATGAGATATATAAAAGTGAATGTTTGCTGATAAATGGAAACGTTCCAATAAATCCGTTTAAAAGGAAAAACCGAGTATTTGTGTGTTCGAGAACATTAGTGGATACTATATATATTTGGAAGTTCATGAGATGAACTTATAGATATTTCAATCTTTGATGACAAGTAAGGAGTACTTGGTCATGCAATGTGGCTAAAGGTTAGGAAAGGAATACTAGATTGAATATTATGGCAACTCCATCTCATACGTGTGACGTACAATGAAGGGATGAGAGACATGCAGTTAATACCAACTTTGGCAAGGTGTTGCCATAACTCACAGTGTAAGCACTAGAGCATAGTAACATGTGGGGCATGCTTGAAGATCACTATGAATATGATTCAAGGGTGATTGGCTTGCAGTGCAAGTGGGAGTCTGTTGGTATGTATGCCCTGAGAGACAATCATGGGATGATTGGTGGGATACATTACAATTGATTTGATAAGTGTCAAAGGCAAGCTTCCAATTCTTATTATGTCCCTAGTCAGATGTCATTGTGGAAGGTAGATAGACAACAATGACACACAAGACTAGATTGTGGTGCTGGTTGATGATAGAATCTCGTTAGTCATGATATGGAGATATCAAACCAAACACATAGGTACTTGTTAGAGAACAAGTGTACCGGACAGACCCACCATGAGTTTGACACATGGAACCATGACATGGTAGTCACAGTCAGTTCTTACAGGGATGGTGGTGAGTGTGATTCTTTGACCTGAAATCACTACACTCAACACATGTCGTTGGGCACACTTTGACATCATCAAATGCAGTCATGAAACATGGGTTGTTATAAAGTTGATGATTGGGTGGCTTTGACACATGGGGCTTTTGAGGGGTAAGTGATAGATATGGGATTTGTCCCTCCTGAAGGAGTTTGATATATGTGGCCACTTGATGAGCAAGATTGAGATAGGCGTGTGCATGCATGTGTGAATCAGTATGTGATATTGATGTCATACATATCTCCTCCAATATACTCTAAGATCAAGAAAGTGAATGAACGTTGATAGGATGACTGTTCCATGCCTTGAGTTCATTTGGGATATCAGAGACAAAGGAATTATACATTCACTGTAATACCATTTACGGATTGTAGGATTGAAAGTTGTTCTCCAAATTTCCTTTTCACTTGGGTAGTACTGATGTCCGACTAGGCACCACTCTTTGCTTGTGAAATTCTAAGTGTTATGGACTTTCACTGCCAACGTGAAATGGGCCTGCAGGGTCACACACATAGGATTTAACCTGGAAGATGAGTTTATCCATAAATGATGTTTAGATTGATTTCTAAAAGAGTTTAGTAGTTAAATTAAATGATTAATCAATTGATAGCTCATTATCATAGTGTTCAAGGTGTTGGACTGATTGATTAGAATATCAGATTGATTGAAACTGCAATTGATTGATTCAACGCAGTCTGCACTCCCAACTGATCGCCTCATGTGTTGAACCGATCGGCTCAGGTTGGTGAACCTATCGGCTCATGTGATGAACCGATCGGCTCGAGACAGGATGAACCGACCGGTTCAAGGGTTGAACCGATCGGCTCAACTGGTCCAAACGAGCAAGTTGGGAAACTCAGGTTGGCAAGAAATTTCTCTTTGTTTCACTTGTCCAATTTGATTGGAACAAGGAATGGTATTTGGATCAAATGAAAACAAAAGAGGAAAAGTCAACCGGGAACTGACCAGGGTAGTGCACTGACTGGTTCAGGAGTGAATCGATTGGCTCAGGTGTCCCAACTGATCGGTTTAGGTGTGAACCAATCGGCTCAGGTCCCCAACCGACCAGTTCATGCATTAAACGATCGGTTCAGCTGGCACAGTTGGTTGTTGTGGAAAATCTCGAACCCTTCTACTCCTACTTTAATCCCTCATTTCATGGGGTAGAGAACCCTTTCCCATGACCCTCCTATATATATAGGGGTATTGGGGGCTTCTCAGAAACAACAACTCAGAACACCAGTTGCTCTACAAAGTTGTTGTTCTCTCTGATTTGGTAACTGAGAGAGCCCGAGCAAGTGCTACCCAATAAGGGAGGCACAATGAGGTAAAGACAACTACAGAATAGTGACTGGTGGTAGGAGAGTGTGTCGGTGACTAGTACGCTGACAAGAGGGTACAACCCATTCCGATGTGTTGTGCGACAAGCCGATCGAAGTTCTAGGTGGTCCGTATGGACCACTATAGAGGCGGGAGACTTCTATTGCTTAGAGGACAATTGTCAATCCCGACAGTGCCGATGAGACCAGGAGTTGCACATACACCGTCCAAGAGCAGAGGTGAAGACCACACAAGCCGTGAGGTAACATCACTGAGCAAGCCTCGGGACAAGGTATGCCTCTACAAACCATCCTTCCTACTGTATAAATGTTGACGCGATTCCTTTATTCTGGGTTTGGGAGGAGAAAAGTTTTATTTCCGCTGCCTTCTCTATCTCCCCTAAAACCCAACACCACCCTAGTCCAACATGCAAGCTATGAGCATGTCTTCACGGGTCTGAATGGTCCTCTCAGACCGACCATGAGTTGGAGGATGATAGGTAGTACCAAAGTAAAGCTTGGTACCCAACTCTTCCCGAACTTGCTTCCAGAACTTTGAAGTGAGCTTTGAATCACTGACATAAACTATGTAGGTAGGGACTCCATTCGGACGTACAATCTCCGAGATATAAAGATCATCCTTATATGAAATTGTAGAAGTAATTTTGAAAGACAAGAAATGAGCACTATTGGTTAATTTGTCCATGACAACCCACAATGGATCGTGTCCCTTCCGGGCCTTTGACAGACCAATGACGAAGTCCATGGTTATCTTGTCTCACTTCCATTTAGGAATTAGGAATCTGATGGTCAATGTTCACCTATTGACAAGTGAGGCACTTTGAACTTCTTCTATATCTCTCTTCATGACCTCCCTCAAGAAGGCTCTCTTCAGGTTTTGCTATATCTTTATAGAACCTGGTTGAATTGTGTACTTTGTCCCAGATCCTCTAATAGATTCTTCTATTCTAACTCAATTGTAGGTACCCTTAACCTATCTTCAACAAGATCTCACCATATTTGCCTTTAGACATATTATCATCATTCTTTTATTGTCATCCCAACATACAAGGAATATCAGGACTATCTCGATGGGCTTGAATGATTACAAAATTCAAAATGGTTGATGTTCCATCTTTAACTTTACCTCTCTAAGATGTGGTCTCCATTGTACAAAGTTTTGCATCATCTTCCATTCATCAATTGTAGTTGTTGGATTGACTACTTCCTTCTTGAGACATCAACCACTCTGTTAGTGTTATCAATATGATAAGAGATAATGAAGTCATATTCCATCATGGACTCAATCTACCGATGCTACTTCATATCCAGATCTTTTTAACTCAAGATATACTTAAGGCTCCTAGGATCATATAAAATTTTAAATTGTGTATTGTACATGTAATGCCTCCAGATCTTCAATGCATACACAATAGATATCAACTCCAAATAATGAGTGGGGTAGTTTTCTTCATGAGTCTTGAGCCGTATCGATGCATAAGCTATGTCTCTATACTTTTGTTTTAGAACACAACCCAAACCTAACTCCAAAAGGTTCTTAGATTAGGTTTTCAATAGTAATGAAAAGGATTTATTCATATACTATTTTATCTAAATCTTAGTCCATAAGTATCAATAGTATATCCTTAATACATAACTTCCATAGACATAGGGTTATACATATAGTAGCCTTAACATGCCTTAATATTATTATTACCACTTACTAATTTAGGGTTAGGATGATTAGGGGTACGGGTGTGGTTATTTAACTAATTTCCAATCTTAGGACCCTAGGATATACTCAAGTTGCATTAACTCATTAATCATGATAATAAATGTGGAAATAATGAACAATTATTAATAATCTAATTACTAGATGAAAAAAATTATAAAGAAGGATCTAGTTAGGATCTTTATATTTTTCTGGTGTCAATGTTAGATTTCAGAAACTTTTTGATGCATATTATTTTTATCAAGATTTATTAAATCTTTACTCGTGAATTGAACAATAATTTTAGAGATAAGAAGTAAACAAAATGCATAATTATAAGAAAATCAAATTGAGATTCATGGCTCACACAAATCACACAAGCAAGGGATCCATCTCCCTAAAAAAGCATACATCTCATTCTTGATCTCTATGCAACAACACAATCAACAAGAACAATGGTAGGGATTGACTTTTTGGGAAAACACATATACTTGGCATGTTGCGTTGAACAAAGGCTTCCTAAAACTAGGTTACGGGAATGCAAGGAGAAGTGAGCTCATGATTCTGTGGCTAAGTACTGGAAAAATAGGGGAAATCATGGGAGAAACTCGAAGAGAAGAAAGTAGGCGACTATCACCCTAAAATTGATAGGTAAACATTATTGGGACCCTAACAGAGTCGAGGGCATGTCGAGGTGCTAACATTTGGTGGAAGAAGCACTAAATTGACATAAGAACATAGTAGGGACAATGGTGATTCTTTGTCATGGAACCTCACAAGTTGTCTTAGATGTGATAGGGGAAGCTTTAGAAGACTCGATGGCACTCTCTCATCTCTCCCCTAAAGGTTGCACACTCCTAGAGTTTCGTAGTGGAGAAGCTTCAGTCTACTTCTTTAGTGGGATCTGGAGGGTAGGTTGCCATACTGATTCAAAGAATGAGGACGGGGTTCAATCTTTGGGATCTAAATGATGGTCTGAGAGTAGGGAACTGAAGGGAAGCAATGTGAATGATAGAGAATGACAAAGATGATTACACTCAAGAGCACTAACATCCCTAAGTTGGGTGTTTGTCAATGGGTGGAATGTAGGGCTAAATTAGGGATTAAAGAGGTGCAAGCTGATCTTCCAAAGTTAGAGGTGAAAGCTACTTTGGAATTGATCGCACGCATGGGGAGAGATCCTTACTTGATCGAGACACTGGAGTCTTTCTCTATGTGGTATTTTTAAGAAAGAGGGAACATATATGCTTAACAAGGTGTATCATGCACCAAAATTGGATGCCCTAGGTGTGGCCCAGAAGAACATATTTTTGGACAAAGGCCTTTATATCCCATTAAAATACTATCATCTTCTAGAAATTGATTACCCAGTTAAATAGACTGTGTTAGGTCCCAAATATTTACCATACAATCATAAAAGTGTCAAGAATATTCTCCTCGAGTAATTTTTCGAGTTAGATGATCAAATTAATTGTGATTAATACTAGATAAATCTTAGATATTACATAACTAATTAGGTGTCATCATATATACACATTTTTTCTGAATGATTTTTTTCTAGTGCATGATTATAACCAAAATCATTTAAAATTATCTCTTTTATAATATGTGACCATAAATGATATGATATTGGGAAATTCACAAATACCCAAAAATTATGATGTTAGCCATTGAATCAAAGTTATTGGACAATGGTGATCAATTGTGAATAAAGAAGATAATAACATGAGGGTATTTGTTGAATGGAGATAATGACGTTTGTGAAGCACTTGTATAGTGCATCTATTGGTGTTTTCTGACAATACACCAGTAGGAAGACACCTTTTGAAGCAACAAAATGATCCTCACATGGTTAAACAAGTAAGACGACAAGAATCTTGTATAAAAGATGAAAGGCTAGAAGGTGCATCGGAGTAAGAAAATGCATACCAATATGTTCCATGAGAAATCCATTTGTGTTGTTTTAGATCACATATTCAAAAAATGCTCCACATTGGGAAATATTGATTGCATCAAAATGGAATATCGAATCTACTTACTTTCCCATGAGGCCAAATATTTTTCACAAGGTATGCTTTTGGGTCAATATTAGGAGTGATTTAATGTAGTAGAAGTTGTGGTAAGGTCATAAAGCTAAAGTTTGATAGACCAATTTATTCATCATTTAGGAATGGTGCCATAATAATCCATGCATCAACTAAGGTTTGCTTTGAATATGTATGCTTGATTTGGGTTGATTGATGTACTATTCAACACATGAAAATAAAAATGAATTCTCATCATAGAATGTTATGCATTTTGACTATCCAAAATGCTCATATGATTGGGATGAATGACAACCAATTATATCCAAAGGCCTATTATACAATTCATAGATATAACAATTAATAATTCCAAGTTGAGGCTATTTATAGTACAATATTAGAGTTGTATTTGAATATCTTTTATGTATTGGATTATATTCTATCCACCATAGAGGACCCCTTAAGTGTTACTGATGAATTAATATCTAATTAAATTGATCAAATTGATAATATAATTTCTTATGAGTGAATCAAGACACCATCTTCACTTCATCATTGTGATAAAGCGAGTTTCCCCAAAACCTTATTCATTTTTCTCACTTCGGTTCACTCATGGTCTCAAAACATTTAATTTTAGTTACTTAATCAATTTGGACTCTCAATTTCCAAATGTAGTGATCAATTTGAATAATATACACTAGGTGACATTTCAAATTAGGGTAACTGATTACCTTATCCAAAGTAGTACATTAACTGATGTAATTTCATCCTATGACTCCCACACTTTTTATATAAGTTCTACATGATATTTGGGCCTATGATCCAAATTTGAGCCCAATCTGACACTTCTACAATTTTCTAGAATTTCTCAAACTTTATATGCAAAACCCCTATTTCTTTTGGTTTTAATTGGCCTTTACTACATCAGTGACATGTCAACCACTGAGTTGGACATGCCCTAGCCATGGATCCTGCTTCCCATGGATCACAACCTATCGCACAACCTCTAGCTCATCTCTAACCTCCCACAAAGGATGGGGAGGATAAAATATGTCTAATTAGCTCCAAGCAGCCACCTCACTCCCTATCTTGAGATTTCATTGACAAAATACCTACAACTTGAGAAATCTCACTCAATCAACCCGAGTTTGTGTGTCATTGCACCGCCTAGACAACCTCCTTGCAACTTGATCTCACTCTGGTGGTCATAGAGAACCCAAACCCTTGAACTAGCCCTAAACCTAAACCTAAACCTATAAAATGACCTCGCTGAGATAGCCACCACCTTC